>OZ024742.1:96200168-96255168 GCA_964016885.1 Eledone cirrhosa | reverse complement strand
GTGGTTGGGAACTGGTTGATCATCTTCCTTATTCTCCTGATTTGGCCTCATCTAACTATTATCTGTTTCCCAACATGAAGAAACACTTGGTTGGGAACAAGTATTGCCGTGATGATGACGCCTTAACTATTGTTGATAACTTTTTTTCCCAACATGACGAAAGCTTCTTCACTAATGTAGGTTTAGTCAGTCTCCTATGAGGTTGCATCTCATAAGAGTGACTTGGGCGTTTTAATGATGATGGTGCCAGTGGCAATGTGAAATGAAAAGTCTTCATAAAGAACACAATGCAGTGCCCAGTCTAGGAATCAAACTCATGACCTTATGATCAGTAGGCCACGTATGTTTTGAAATATACATATATACATGCACATGAACCACTTTTCACCTCTGAGTCTTTTTTCTGCCATTCATCCCTTATTTCTTCCAAGAAAAAAAAAGATCACCCACATTTAGCTATTTAGAGCCAAAGTATCTTGAAAGCAAAAGGAAAAAAAATAAGGAAATACATTCAAAATTAAAGTTATGATAAAATAAATTAAAATATAATTAAAAATATACATACAATTCTCCATGAAGCTAACAGAAAGGAATGAATATGTATTATGTGTAAATAATATTTGCACATTATTTTTTCCTTCACTTTTTATCCTGTTTTCTGAAATGTTGACAGATTGGAGAAACAGGTAAGTAAAACAATGTAAACCCAGCCCTGGCATATGCTGTCAAAATCAGCAATGAGCTTCTGAGAAATATAAGGAAAAACTAAACAAAAAAAACAAGTCCAAATTATGGATATTTATATCCCATATTCAGTTCTTTTGTTTTCCTGTTGCCTATTTAAAAAAATGTTTTCTAAATTTTTAATTTGTTTTTCAACATTTTTCTTATTCCTTTTTCTTTTTCTAAAGATTATCTGACAAGAATTTTTACACACATGGACGCACAAAGGCATTCTCTATCAGCACACAAATATACATAGTTTCGCAAAAACACACATTAATAAATACATATACATACACACACATCATCATCATCACTGTTTAACGTCCATTTTTCCATGCTGGCATGGGTTAGATATATGTATATTTATATATATGTATATATACATATATATGCATATATGTATATATATACACACATTTTTCCAATGCAGGGGGGTTCTATAGAAGTGGTTGATAGCTTCCGGTACCTAGGTGATCAGATTAGCATGGGATGAGGGTGTTCCGAGGCCATAGTATCTAGAATAAGGACCGGTTAGAAGAAGTTTAGGGAGCTGCTTACTCTGTTGAGAAAGAAGGGTTTCTCCCTGCATACGAAAGGATGGTTATATGATGCCTGTGTGAGATGTGCGATGTTGCATGGTAGTTAGACATGGGAAGCAGCTGCAGAAGATATGTGACGGCTGGAGAGAAATGAAGCAAGTATGCTCCGTTGGATGTGCAATGTCAATGTGCGTAAATAACCAAGCATGGACGATTTGAGAAGGAAACTGGGTATAAGAGGGATAAGTTGTGGTGTGCAGGAGAGAACACTGAGATGGTATGGACATGTGATGTGCATGGAGGATGACCGCTGGATAAAGAAGTGCCAAGAAATCCCAGTAGAAGGAAGACGCAGTAGAGGTAGACCACGAACAACATGGGCCGAGGTGGTGAGAGCAGACCTCAGAGTGTTGAAACTCACTGAGGAGATGACGAAGGACTGTGACAAGTGGAATAGGACCCATCCAACACTTGCAAGCAGGGAAAAGCGGACATAAAATGATGATGATGATGATGATGATGATGTATATATATATATATATATATATATATATATGACTATATATATATATGTATATATATGTATATATATATATATTGTCCGTCTAATCCATGCTAGTGTGGAAGATAGATGTTAAACGATGACGACGATGATGATGATGATATATATATATATATATAATTAAAAAACATTTGGGGCAAATAAAAGAAACTGAAAACTTGGATGAGGCAAGCATAACAAATTCCAGGCAACCAATCCTACATCCACCAATCTTGAAAAGCCCTCTACACCTGCTATCAAGAATTCATTTGGGGTTCACCTCTCTCCAGAAAGGTGCATCCTTGTGAGATGGAAAGAATAATTTGCTGATCTCTGAAACCCAGTCAAAACAACATTTCTGGTGTCATGATTTACATCTAGGACCAATGACTAACATCTCAAAGGCTGAGGTCATCAGGGCAATTCAAGAGCTCATATGTGGCAAGGCTGCTGGGGAGAATGAAATCCAGGCTGAGATGTTAAAATACTTTAAAAGAGAAGGTATTCTGGGACCAGGCTCATGTGTGCTGAGTGTCCGTGAATCTTCAGAAATGAAGCTAAGCAATGGCAATCAGGAGTGATATTTTAAATTTTCAAAATCGGAGACTAGAGAGATTGCTCTAATTATAGAAGGATCTCCTTGTTAAGCTTCCATGGTAAAGTCTAAGTGGTTGGCAACGGGATGTAGATATATTGTTGAGTTTTCCCCCCTTATCTAACTCAAAATTGAACCTCCTCAAGTTATCTTCCCTTCCATTGGAACTCTCTAGTAGAACTTTAATCCTCACAACCATAACAAACTTGGTGAACTGTGCTGAGTAGTAACTTTCTCAATAAAATGCACGTATTTGATTGATATAAACCTGATTTTAACTCAAACTGAATACTTTGTCAACTTTGAATATATTTTGTAGTAAATTCATTTGCTACACTATATATATCATCACCATCATCATCACCATTTTACGTCTGTTCTTCCACGCTAGCATGGGTTAGACGGGTTGTCCTTTTGTGGGCAGTGTCCGGTTGGCTGACCTTGTCTTGCTCATATGGGAACTGATTCTGGCTTGATTTCTACAGCTGGATGCCCTTCCTAACGCCAACCTCATTTACAGTGAGTGCTGGGTGCTATTTTTCCCGTGGCGCCTACACGTCCACTTTACAGTGTGGGCTGGGTGCCTCTTTGCCGTGGCACCTCCATGACCACATTGCAGTGGAATGATAGGGACCCCAGTCCTATCATCTCATTTCTACAGCTGAGTAAACTGGAGCAATGTGAAATAAGCTGTATTGCTCAAGGAAACAACACAACACCCGGTCCGAGAATTGAACTCACAACCTTTCAATTACAAACCCAATGCTCTAACCACTAAGCCATGCACCTTCTGTATATATATGTATATATTAATATCAATGTCCTCAGTTATATATACAATTATAACATATACAATTATGCAGCTAAGACATTCTATCTCACAGTGCAGAACATTTGGCAAATATTTACTATAACCTCAGGTTGACCAAAAATCTTTGGGTCAATGTGGTAGCTATAAACTATGCAAAAGCCATCATATATCATCATCATCATCATCCCCCCTTAATGTCCATTTTTCCATGGTTGGATGGATTGGATAGGTATTTTCTAGAACAGTTTCTTTCCACTAGTTGCATTCCATCATCATCTCCTCTGGGAGTTTCAGGAATCAAAGATCAACTCTCATCACCTCTGCCCAGGTCTACCCTGGTCTTCCTCTACTGCAGCTTCTTTCCACTGGAGTCTCTTAGCAATTGGTCACCAAATGATTGTCATCCATATGCACCACATACCAACACAGTCTTCTCAATTACACACACACATATTTATGTTCTAACTGCATTAGGCTGCATTCTGCATCCCTTCATGTGCACCAGTGGTGCAATATAGATTTTTAACATGCCTGAAGTGAACACAGCTAAACATATCAGAGAAATAATATCAGTAACAATTTGGACATGTAGATAGAGAGAAGGTGGGGAGAGAGAAGGGTGAGAATGAGGGAGAGAGGGAGAGAATGAGGGAGGAAAAAGGAGATGAAGAGGAGAGAGAGAGAGAAAGGAGAGAAACATATGAGAAGACAAGAGAGGAAAGGAAAGTGAATGTGTGAGAGAGGGAAGTGAGAAAGAGGAAAGTGAACGAAAAGAAGGTGAGAAAGAGGAAAATGTAAGAAATAAACTGTCTAAAAGCTGGAGAAACAATGTGAAAAGAGGAGGATAGATAAATAGAGATATAGAGAAATTCAGAGAGAGGGAGACAGAGAGACAGGCAGATAGATAGCTAGACAGATGCGTAGAAAGGTTTAGAGAGATAAATGGATGCATGGAAATGAAAGATAAATAGGTAGGTAAAGAGAAAGAAAGAGGTAGATATTAACTTACCTATCTATCTAACTATTCTCTCTTTACCTAATAATTAAGATTGATAGATATATAGATAGGTAATATATATATATATATTATAAAGAGAGAGAGAGAGAGAGAGAGAGAGAGAGATGTATAGGTAGATATATGGGTAAACAGAAAGATAGGTAGATGTAAATAGAGATAGGGGAGAGAACGAGGGTGAAGTGAAGGAAATAATAAGAGAAAGAGACATAAATTAAAGAAGAACTTCAGAGAAAGAGCGAGGAAGAGAAGTCAAGAGAGAGAGAGAGAGAGAGAGAGAGAGATGGGTCAGAGGAGAGGAAGGAAGAAGAGATTGTGAAAAAGAGAATGACAGAAATATATATATATATATATATATATATATATATATATATATATATATATAGAAAGAGTGAAATACAAAAGGAGAAAGAGAGAGAGAAGGAAAGAGATAGAATAACAATAAGTAAAACAGAGAGAGAAGGGGGAAAGAAAGAGAGAGGAGGAGGAGGGAGTAAGATAGTGTAAGGAAAGACAGTGATAAATTAAGGGACATTGAAGAGAACCCTAATTATAAGGCAAGAAACAAGACATGTGGTGGGTAATGATAATAAATCAATGAAGGTTAAAGTGTTCAATGGGAGTGTACAGGTGAGTGGAGTGATATGGTGGGGTTGAGGTACTCTGAATGGTAGATACATTAGTAGTAGTAGTAGTTGTGATGGTGGTGATTGTGTACTGATGATGGTAGTGGTGGTAGTAGTAACGGTGGTGGTGATGGAGTTTGCAGCTGTAGTGGTGGTTATAGTAGTAGCAGTAGTAAACTAGGTCATAGCAGAGAGAAATAGATGAAATATTGAGCAATGCCAAAGAAGTAACAAGACATTCCAGCCATGCCCAATTCATTTCTTTCTCAGACATGTATTTCTAGGGTTACATTATTACTTTGTCCTTCCTGTTTCAAGATATTAAAGTGTAATTTGCTTTTTCTACCAGATTATACATGCCCATAGCATCTTCCATGTAGAATAGTGTAGTAATTGTTTTGTTGTTGTTGTTTGTTAGTCCCACAGCAGTCCATGGTCAAAGGTGTTTCACTCTTGACTATCTCATATATTTATTGATATCTAGCAATATATTATCTAACGCAGGTATGTCTATGTGGTTAAATAATCTGCTTTACAACCATGAGGTCTCACGTTTAATTCCTCTGTACAGTATTATGGACAGATGTCTTTACCGTAGCCTCAGCTCGACCCAAGACTTGTGAGTAAAATTAGATAGATGGAAACTGTTAAGAAGTCCATCAGATGGATTGTATCTGTTATTCAAATGTCCAGCTTTATCACATATTGTCTCACATTGATAAGGCTTTTGTAATTACATTAAGGCTACATGTATTTGTGAAATACATGTATTTACACTATAATACAAGATAGATTGTATTTGTAATTCAAAGGTCTTGCCTTGTCACATATTCTTTCAGGCTGATTCAAATTAGGAATTAGGTAGAAAGGAAAACATGTATTAGGAATACTTGACCACTTTAATAACTAAACATGACATTCATTTAATTGAAGTGAAGTTGTATTGCCGAAACCGAAAGGGGATCCATTATCTTCATCTATTATATGAACACACACACATACACGCACACACATATATATATATATTTATTTATATTATAAAGATTCGGGACCTGACAGTTAAGTTCTTGCTGTTTCAAAAGCAAGAGCTCAATTGTCAGGACCTAACACTTTGTAATATAACCATATTCTACTACACCAAGTATCGAGTACTCTGTTGAGTAATGGTCTGACTAGGTTTAAATTGGTTCTCTCCTGATTTATATACATATATATAATATACACACACACAGCACAATAACGAGTGTTGTAAGATCATCTTTAGCATAGAGGTTAATGCATAACCCAGCATCTGAGAGATGGTGTGTTCAATCCCTTACAGGTCTGTCTGTCTACTTTTTTACATTTCTAGGTGTACATCACCTGATTTTCTTAATTATTATTATATTCATCAAATATTATTAGGGTATTTTGTGTTGGGACACATTCCAAAGTGTCTCTAGTATAACAGTTATTTACATACACACATATATATATACATATGCAAATACATACACATGCAAAAATGTATATATAAACATATATATATAACCATATATATATATATATAAATATATATATATATATATATATATATATATATATATATATATGCATGTATGTACACACATACATTTATACATACATAAATACATAAACATACATACACACACACACACACATATATATGTGTGTGTGTGTGCATACCCACAACAATACATAACCATATGTATATATATATATATGTTACTGTGATGCATTTGCAATGACATAAGCAACAACAAGTGGTCCATACAAACATAAAATTCTGGAATATATTCTACTAAAGTATGTTTGACAGTTAGCCATTTGTTTCCATTTAGGTCTGTTCCATAGATGTCATATTATGAGCATCACTTTGGCTGACCAAATTCCTGCTTACTTGGAACCAGCTAAAGAATTGTTCTAATGGAGATGACAAAAGCCAATGCTGACATTCTTCTTTTTAACATATCTCTATATCATCCTGCTTAGGCAATGTTACATTAAGGAACCAATAGAAGTATATGAAATAAAAAAAAAATGTATACATATGTACACAGATATATATATACGTATATATCCATGCATCATGTCTATATAGGAGACTAAACATTTGACTGGGTATGTGTGTATGTGTGTATGTTCTGACAGGCCCTATTAATATGTATATATCACTTTCATCTGTTTCAACTCATATATATATATATATATATATATATATATATATATATATATATGTGTGTGTGTGTGTGTGTGTGTGTATGTGTATTTCACTATATGCAGGTCATCATCATCATCATCTATGTTATACATCTATTTTTCATGCTTACATAGGTAAGAAGGATTGTCACATTCTGAGACTATACAAATCATATGACCATGTCTTGCTCATACATTCTGTTTTGGCATGGTTTCTATGGCTGGATGCTCTTTCTAATGGTACCACTTTATGGTTTGCACTAGATGCTTTTTATTGTCGTACCAGCACTACTATTTTTTCAACACTAGAACATTCAAACTCATAGCTAGGACAGTGAGGGTGTGATAGTAGTGTGTGTGCATTGGGGTGGGGAAAGTAGGATGCTTCTGTCATATAATAACATAAGAACCTTGGTTATTTTCAAATATCAGCTTAATAAAGAGAAAGTTATGGTTATAATATGGGAGGGTCATGCCCACCTACACCCCCCAAAAAAGTAACACACTAATGAAATTTCACTTCAGTTTATTAGTAAATAGGTAACTAATCCATTCACTGTTTAGTTTAGCAACCAAATGATTGTTTAACCAAATAATTGCTCATCATTAGGTAGTTGTCATTCTAGTTTTGTATTTTATGGGGAATAATGTGTTTGTGTATCCTACTAGATATGTTCTTGTATGCCCATATATTGTTCTCAGTTGCTTTCTATTGCGTTTTGCTTGTATTCCGTTATCATCATCATCATCATCATCATCATCAACGTTTAACGTCCGTGTTCCACGCTTGCATGGGTTTGGACGGGGGTAGTCCCACTTGAGGCAAGAGTGAGTGTCTTGCTCGCATAGGACTGTCTGGCAGGTTTTCTACAGTTGGATGCCCTTCCTAACACCAACCACATTTACAGTGTGGGTCTGGGAGGTTTTTACCGTGTTGCCTACACGGCCACATTACAGCGTGGACTGTGTGTTTTTTTGTCGTGACACCTACACGATCTCATATGTTTCGGCCTCGATGGCGCGGCACCAACATAACTTTACATAGAACGGGGTGGTGTGGATGGGGTGGGGGCGGGGGTGGTGGGACGGGGTGTATTTTGTTAGAGATGCCTACTGGCTGGAGTAGGTTTTACTATATATTTAGGTAAGGCGGGTCTTCTCTGTTACTGAGTACCGCCAATGTGTTGCAATTGTAATCTATTGGAGCATTGCATCTATTTGGCGTGTAGACATAATTTTCATTTCAATGTTTTCTAGTGAGCCGCTATGTTATAAATATACATATATATATATGTATATTTACAAGAAACAGTCAGCAAGGTTAGAATTAACAACGAATATAGTGAAGAATTTAGCGTAAAAGTTGGTGTTCATCAGGGCTGCGTCCTTAGCCCCCTCCTATTTATTATTGCCCTTCAGGCTATAACAGAGGAGTTCAAGACCGGCTGCCCATGGAAACTCCTATATGCAGATGATCTAACGCTCATAGCTGAATCAATGGCTGAACTAGAGAAGAAATTCCAAACATGGAAGCATAGCCTAGAATCAAAAGGCCTTAAAATTAACCTGTCTAAGACTAAAGTTCTAGTTTGTAGGAAGGAAAATAGGGCACCGGTCACATCTGCGAAATTGCCATGCTCAGTGTGTAGGAAAGGAGTAGGCAGAAACTCCATTTTATGTCCCAAATGCAAAGTATTGGAGCATAAAAGATGTACTAGGATCACAGGTAAGCTAACTAAGAATATAGATTTTATATGTGGCCAGTGCTCAGGTGCAATAAGTAGCAGCAAGTGCCCAGAGAATACTAGCTCATTCCATTGCGCAGATGGTTCTATAGAAATAGTGGACACCTTCCGTTACCTGGGTGACAACATCAGCAGTGGTGGGGGGTGCTCTGAAAGTACAGTAGATAGAGGAGTCAGAACGGGATGGAAAAAGTTCAGAGAGCTTATACCACTGCTAAAGGTTTCTCTCTAAAAATGAAAGACAGGCTGTATGATGCCTGCATACGAACAGCAATGTTACATGGCAGTGAGACTTGGGCATTGTGTGCAGAGGATATATGCAGACTGGAGAGGAACGAAGCTTGCATGCTCCGTTGGATGTGTAATAGTAATATACGTGAACAGCAAAGCATAAATGAACTAAGGAAGAAATTAGGAATAAGAGGGATCAGAGGCTGTTTACTCGAGAGCAGACTACGTTGGTACGGTCACGTGATGTGCATGAAAGACGACAGCTGTATAAAAAAGTGCAGGGCGATAAAAATAGACGGTAGCTATGGAGTAGGCAGACCCAGGAAAACCTGGGACGACTTGATAAATTCCGACCTCACACACTTAAACCTCTCCAAGACAATTTCACTGAACCGAGATCTTTGGCGCTACACAGTAATACAGAAGACCCGCCTTGCCTAAGTACAAAGCGAAACCTACAGTCAGTAGGCACCTCTTACCAAAATACACCCCCGTCCCACTACCCCCAACCCAACCACACCACCCCCTTTAGATGTTAAGTTATGTTGGTCCCACAACATCCAGTCCTAAATAAATGAGGTCGTATAGGTGTCACGACAAAAAAACACACAGTCCACGCTGTAATGTGGCCGTGTAGGCAACACGGTAAAAACCTCCCAGTCCACACTGTAAATGTGGTTGGTGTTAGGAAGGGCATCCAGCCGTAGAAAACCCACCAGACTGTCCTATACGAGCAAGACAACCAATCTTGCCTCAAGTGGGAACATTCCCGTCCAAACCCATGCAAGCGTGGAAGATGGACGTTAAACGATGATGATGATGACATATACATATGAATGTATACATCTATCTATCTAGGGCGGGTAAAATTCCCGAGATCCATGGACGAGTTATCTCCAGCAATCTCTGTCCCACATAATCATGCCATGTCCTTAGGGTATCAAAATATGTTAACGTCGGTCTTCCTCTTCCAGTGTGTCCATGTAGGGGCTCCCACAAGAGCACTGAATGCAGTGTCAACTCTGGATGTCGGTGAGCATGTCAGGCTAACCTCAGTCTCCTTTGTGTCACTTTTGAGCTGACTTTTGGGAGGCTCCCATACAGCTCTGAATTTTTCATCCTCAGTGTATAGTGATTAATGTTCAGAGCCATCCTCAGCATTCTAGTGTAGCACCCATCCACCATCTGAGTGAGTTTCTTGGTCAGCGTCCAAGTCTCAGACCTGTACAGCAGCACAGACTCCACCACAGCAATGAAGAGGTGGATCTTCAGGTCTTTACAAAGGTCCGATTTCCACACGGATCTCAAGCTGTGCCATGCCGCCCAGGCTTTTCTCTTCCTCTCAACCACATCTTCCGTATTCCCAATCTTTGCTCCCGAATACAGGAATTCCTCAGCCAATTCCAGCGGCTTCCTGCCTACATGTATACATATGCATATATATATAGTGAAGGCACATGGCTTAGTGGTTAGAGCTTGCAATCGATAGGCTGGGAGTTCAATTCTCAAACCGGAGGATGTGTTGTTTCCTTGAGCAAGACACTTTATTTCACGTTGCTCCAGTTTACTCAGCTTTCGAAATGAGATTATAGGACTGGGGTCCCTATCATTCCACTGCAAAGTGGTCATGGAGGTGCCATGGCAAAAAAGCACCCAGCCCACACTGTAAAGTGGATGTGTAGGCTCCACGGAAAAAAGCATCCAACACTCACTGTAAATGAGGTTGGTGTTAGGAAGGGCATCCAGCTGTAGAAATCAAGCCAGAATCAGTTCCCGTATGAGCAAGACAAGCTCAGCCGACCGGACACTGCTCACAACAGGACAACCCATATATATATCATCGTCATCATCACCGTTTTACGTCCGTACCCCCACGGTAGCATGGGTTAGACGGGTTGTCCTGTTGTGGGCAGTGTCCGGTCGGCTGAGCTTGTCTTGCTCATACAGGAACTGATACACACACACACATATATATATATGTGTGTGTGTGTACATCTCTTTGTGCTGTCATTACATCCACACCTGCTGACGATAAATTATTACTTCTCTGTGATTTTAATACTTGTGTGGGTAATGATCATAAGACGTGGGGCACCATTGGTCCATTTGGTATTGGTAAAATGAACACCAGCGGCCTGAAGCTGCTTGAACTCTGCTCAGAACTCAACTTAACCATCTGCAACACTCTTTTCCATCAGAAGCTCAAATATATAGCTACCTGGTATCATCCAAGATCCAAGCATGGTTACATGATTGATTTTATCATCACTCGTAAACAAGATCTAAGTGATGTGTGTAGAGTGCGTGTTTTGCCTAGTGCATATTGTGGCACTGGCCACAAATTAATGTGAGGAAAGTTCAAGATGAGTATCTGAAAAAGAATTTGTAAGAATGGAGTGAAAGCACTGAAATGCATTGATGTTACCAAACTGAGGCAAGCAGATGTGCGTACAACCTTAACTGAAAGATTTGATGGTCTTGATTTTGATGGCACCTGGGAAAATTTTAGTGATCAAGTTTACTCAGTGGGAGTTTAGTTATTTGGCTTCAGAGCCAAGAAACACCAGGACTGGTTTGATGACAATAATCCAATATCAATCAACTACTGGAAACCAAACACACTCTCTATGAAAAGCTCCTGAATCAGAATCCCGTAGCACAACCAGTTGCCAGGAAAGCCTACAAAGATCACAAGGCAACACTACAACGTGAAGTATACAGGATGCAAAATGAGTGGTGGGGTAATATCTCTTCGGAAATCCAACAGTCTTTTAACACTAAAGATTCAGTCATTTTACTCATTGATACATTAAGTCTTCGGCCCACCAACATCCTCAGTAACTCCTCTGAGATCTAAGGATGATGTCAAAGAGCCATAAAAAATCCTCCAATGTTGGGAGGAACATTTTACTGACCTGTTTGACAACCCTTGAGCGGTTAATTTTGGAGTGATAGAGGGCCTTCCTCAATGTGAAACAGTCCACCGTATGGATCAACTTCCCTCTGCTGATGAAATAAAGCTGGCAGTCAAGCAGGTTAACTCTGGCAAGGCCCCAGGTCCAGAAGGTATACCAGTCAAACTGCTGAAAGTTGGTAGTGATGATGCAACAGAAGCAATAAACAACCTTATCATTGATTGCTGGAATAGGACCCCGGTTCCTCAAGACTGGATCAACAATATTCTGCTATCATTATACAAAGGCAAAGGTGAAAAATCGATATATGGAAACTACCTTGGCATTACTTTGTTGGAAGCTGTTGGCAAGGTTCTCACAAGACTTTTGCTCAACAGACTAGAGGAGGATATCTATCCTACAGAGTGGTTTTAGAAGAAGGGGAACAGTCAACATGATTTTCTCTGTAAGACAAATGCAAGAAAAATGCATTGAGCAGTGTCCCCCCCCCCCCCCCTATATCAAGTCTTTGTTGACTTAACGAAGGCCTTTGGCACAGTTAACAGAGATGCACTCTGGATAATACTTGGATAAGTGGGATGTCCAATCAAGTTTGTGAGTATGCTAAAACAGCTGTACAGAAATATGAAAGCTCGGGTTACCTTCAATGGCCAACTATCTGGGGAAATCCCAATTGACAACGGGGTAAAGCAAGGTGATATTCCTGCTCCTATGCTTTTCTCCATCTTCTTTGCCGCCTTGCTCCCACATGCTTTCCATGATTGTGACAGAGGCATTCTTTTATGGTTCAGAACCACTGGAAAGGTTTTCAAATGAAGAAGGTTTAATGCCAAGACAAAAACTTTTCAAGCTTTTATCAGAGACCTTCTTTACACCAACAACGCTGACTTCCTAGCACACAGAGAAGCTGACATGAAATACATTATAGGCTATTTCTCAGCATTTGGGCTTATAATCAGTTTTAAGAAGATGAAAGTAATGTTTACCCCTGATCCTGGCGAACCATATACTGAACCAAATATCATGGTTGATGGAACCAGGCTGGGAGTAGTAGATAAATTTGTCTACTTGGGTAGCACACTCTCAAATGATGGTTCCTTGGATGCTGAAATACATCTGCACATCCAGAATACCTCTGTTGTCCACTGAAACCTGGACGCTATCCCGCAAACACACCTAAATTAAGGTGCATATTCAACATCAAGTGGCAAGACAGAACACCTGACATCCATGTCCTTATCAAAGCAGAATGTCTAAGCATTGAGCCCCAAGTAATATCTCAAATGTGCAGGATAGGGCATGAAAGAAAGCAGGATCCCGAAGCAATTGTTTTATGGTGAGCTCCATCTTGGAAAAAGGCCTCAACACAAACCAAAAATGAGGGTCAGGAACAGCATCAAGAACAATCTCAAAGAGCTGACATTTGATATAGACAACTGGGAGGAGATAGCTCTAAATAGGGCTGAGTGGAGAAAGCGCATAAAGAGCAGTTGCAAATCTTTTGACTTCTCTCTCTCTATCCCTCCCTCTCTCCCTCCCTCTCTCTCTGTCTCTCTCTTGGTTACTTATATACATACATGTGCTTCTCGTGTTCCTCTCTTTTTCCGTATGCTCTCTGTATATTTTTTTCATATTTTCACCTATTTGAATTTTTTTCACTCTCATTTTTTTTTCTATAACTTCCACTAATTCTTGATGCAATGGAGTTAAATATATTGACTTTAATGCGTTCAAATGTCCATGATCTATAGCAGACAGCTAAAGAAGGGATTCTCCCCTGCTTCTGCTTCCCTTATATATATATATATATATATATATACAAAGTGCTAAAACGATCAAATTTTAGTTTAAAACATTTATTTGCTGACAATTGTTTCTTTCAGAGGGAAGTCTGGAATCATCGGAGCATAAGGAATGTCGAAACATGTAACTAAAATCCTAGTCATTCAGAACATTTAGGGTACATAATTGTTGTTAGTGTCATAGAAATCATGTGGAGAGTCAGGAGTTAAAAAGATGTTATGCTTGAGAGAGCACAATTACAGGCAGCACTGGTTGGAAAGTGTAAGAGGTATAAGCAAAAAGTACAGGCAAAAATATAACTTTTTTTGCCTGTACTTTTTGCTTATATTTCTTACACATTTTACTTATACCTCTTACATTTTCAACCAGTGCTGCCTGTAATTGTGCTCTCTCAAGCATAACATCTTTTTAACTCCTGACTCTCCACATGATGTCTATGACACTAACAACAATTATGTACCCTAAATGTTCTGAAGACTAGGATTTTTGTCACATGTTTCGACATTCCTTATGCACCGCTGATTCCAGACTTCCCTCTGGAAGAAACAATTGTCAGCAAATAAATGTTCTAAACTAAAATTTGATCGTTTTAACACTTTGTATCTCGGCTCTGTAAAACACTTGATAATTTGCATTGAGCCTTTTGTCATACCGGTAACCGGGTAGTACTTAGTACTACCCTCCATATTTATAATTGTATTAAACATATATAAATATAAATATTATTATTACTATATATATACACACACACGCGCACCTACACACATGTGCTTATATATGTACACACACACATACTTATATATATATATAGGCCTTCCAATTTCATTTTACATTATATACATGTCTGGGTATATTTTAATTATTTAGAAATTGTTTTTAAGCGAACGTGACCCAATGGGTCATAGCTGGTCTAGTACACACACACACACACACATATATATATATACATATATATATATATTTTTTTACATATATACATATATATATATATTTTTACATATATACATATGTGTGTGTGTTTGTATCATCATCATCCTCATCATCATTTAATCTCTGCTTTCCCTGTTAGTAACAGTTTGACAGGTTGTCAACCGACCAGGTTTCTACTCAAGCAACCCTGGAATTCCCTATGATCCCATACTCAAATGAGTTGATTTTATCATAACACTACCACTAGGTAGGCTATCATGTGTTTGACTCAGCTGAAGAGTCTTGGGCTTTCTATCTTTTGTTTTATGACTGGATTCTTTTCCTATCATCAACTACTTTACAGAGTATACTAGATGTGTTATCATGTAAATGAACATGAAGCTGGTTAAGTCTTTGACACAACTAAAGTGTCCTTCTGGCCATTTATTTGGCAAGCTTTCGATGACTAGATACCCTTTCTATCACAAATTAATTTACAGAGTTGAGTGAGTTCATGATGGAATAAATGAGACTATACAATTGATTTCAAATTGATGTGTGTCATATTATGTGGCACATTGCCTGTGTCATATTAAAATATCATCTGACATTATGTTGTATTTTCAGCTTGACTTATTACTAGCATTATTACAAGGCAGTAAAGTGCAAGATTTCTAGGGCTTCAGATTAAATGCATTGTGATACTTCTAAAGGTTCTGATGATATAAATAACAAATGAGTTATTTGATGTCTTTTATGAACTTGTATGATAGCATTCAGTTTTGCACGCACATAGCAATTTACATTCTGGCTATTCTAGAAAACCCATTTTCTACTATACAAGTGAACATTTTCTGAGACGATGGACTACTTATATTGGAAAAATTGAATATACACAGGCTTGATAGATATATGAAAGATTTAATAAAACTATTCAATGAAATATGTTGATATATAAGAGCAGAAACCAACCACATAATAGAAAATTTATCTGATACCTCAATAGAACTTGGCACTGACAATTTCAAGCATTGTCATGAGCCAAACGAGAAGCTTTTTTATATAAATATTCTTCCAGCATGTTATACAAGCTAGTATCACCTACAGATGAGGCCACATTTATAAGTGGATTAAGGAATTATAATGTACACTTTAAACCAATTTTTACCAAAATATGTGCATAGAATAACGTTGTAATCTTGCCTTTAATCTAATTCTAAAGACTAAAGTAACCAGGGGTTCCTTACAGTAATTTCACACCACTTTCTAGCAAGCAACTGGTATCACAAGATATTTAACAAGAACATTATGAAAATGAACTATCCTAACATAAAATCATTGAAGCTTCCAATAGTAGTCATAACACTAAAACGTTTAATGAAACTTCTTTTTCTTCTCTACTTCAACAGGTTGTGTCAGAAGCAACCATCTCCAACTGATTCGGCTGGATCCCCAAGCGAGACCAGTCAAGCTCATGGATAGTTCCCTACCATTTTGCTGGGGCGTCTACCAGTTGGGTTTGCCAGTAAAATCTGTCCTGCGATTCTTTTGTGAGACATTTTAACTACATGCCCATAGTATTGGAGCTGTAATCTCTCAATTCAGAGAAGTAGCAGCTCTACCTGGAGTGACTCCCTGATCTCCAAGCTACACACTTTATTGAGTAACATTACTCTAAAGACCCTTCAGAGGAAACCAATATCTGCCATTTATATTTGCAATCATATTCTTTTGGTCATTACCCAAGATTCATATGTAAGGTTTGGCACAAATACCAAATTGAAGATTACTGAATGCTGAAGCTGCTGCATTCCTGCACCAGCTCCAGCAATTCTTGCACTTAATTTAGTCTCCTGCCCTCCATCACTTTTTGTGGCATGAAATGAAGATTGCAATACATTTTTCACCTAAATGCATCATTGAAATCACAGAAATGTTTCATGTCATGAATCAAATTAAATAGGAATTCTTTTGCTAATGTTCAAAAGATGCTTTATGACAGCTTTAGCAAAATATATCTGGTTACTCGGAGAGAAATCTCATCACATATTCAGATCATTTATTGCCCTAGAAGTTTTATGTTCAGGTTCCATTTCCAGTTGTGATTGGCTGTAAAAAATCTCATATTGCAACAAAATTCCAGTGGATTATATCTCGAGGCAGAGCTGTTATTTTCTTTTAAATACACAAAAAATATATTTTGATCCATTATAAAACACGTTAACAAATAAAACCCTTGCTTTTCCTAAGTAGATATTTGCAGTTATATTCTTTCTTGAAGATCTCATGTCACTTCCATCAATATTATACTTCCACCTAAATAAGAATCCCTTTTTCTTCATTTTGTACTGTTTTCAATTCCACATCAATATTTCATTAACACTATTTTTTTAACTTTATTTTGATCCACTTCACTTCAACTGGGGTCACTTAAATTTATTTTATATTCATTTCAAATTTAAATTCCTTACTTTCTTTCACTTTCAATACATTTATAAATCAGTTTTTATATATTTGTAGTATTGTTTTAGAATTCTACATATCGAACTACATAATTTTGTAGGATATTTTTGTCACATTTCCAATCAGATAAAGAAGAAAAAATTATTTTCCACATTGATTTTAAACATACATTAATTATAATAATTCATTATTTATTCATTGCTCATCCATCTCAATGTATGCCACATTGTCATGTAACATATCATTCTTTCATGTTTTTTAATATGCAATTTTCTATTAGCTTTATATTCAAATGGGCTTTAATTATTATTCATATATTTTTCACATATTTTTCATTCTTTTATATATATATATATATCATCGTCATTTTAATGTCTGTTTTCACTGCTAGCAAGGGTTGGGTGGGTCCATGTAGACCAAGTCTGTACTGAAGCATGGCCACGGATCTCTCAAGCAAGCGAGGGATCGGTGTTTCACTTATGTATGGTCTCACATTCCATCAATTGCTCAGAAAAGGTTCTCATGTCTTTGACACAACTAAGGGTCCTAACTCTTTGTTTGGCAAG
Source organism: Eledone cirrhosa (assembly GCA_964016885.1). Classification (NCBI taxonomy): domain Eukaryota; kingdom Metazoa; phylum Mollusca; class Cephalopoda; order Octopoda; family Eledonidae; genus Eledone; species Eledone cirrhosa. Next base: position 96,237,484 of record OZ024742.1, on the reverse strand, counting down.
ATTTCTATGGCTAGGTGTTCTTCCTATCACCCTCCACTTTACAGTGTGTACAGGGTGTGTTTATTGTGTAAATCAGCGACACTATGGAGGTTATAATGCTTTGATAACTAGAAGGTCCTCCTGACCCATTGTCTGGCACGTTTTCTATGGCTGGGTACACTTCCTATCACCAACCAATCTACAGTGTGTACTGGATGTGTTTATAGTGTAAATCACCAACACTAGGGAGGTTGTCATGACTTGACATGATTGTAAAAGCATGGAAAAGTGGATGTAAAAGTATGATGAGGATAATGTCCTTGAACAACTAAGCAAACACATATTACTAAAAAACACTCACGAATAAAATACATAAATATGACAGCTCTCCTTTCCTAACACCCAATGAGGACTCTGCATTATATTAAAATATTTTCATACTTTTATGTCTGAAAGAAGTTATATATATATATATATATACACACATATATATATATATATATATATATATATATACTTTTATACTTATTTATTCCAACAATGTAGTCTGTCACCAAACATAAGTATAGATTTGTTAAAATTGTCACACGACTTGTCAACATATACAAGTGAGGAACACTCTTGATTATTATCATTACTCAAATGAATACACTGCTATATGACAGCAAAATTATCAGGTAACTTAATCAAGATATATATATCTCATTTAATTACCAATTTTAACAGTACCACATCACAATATTTCAATCTTCGTTGTGTCTAGAGTGTTTATTCCCTAGCATCTTAAGGTAAACAACAATAGATATAATTTTAACCCTTTCATTATTATATATCTAATTCAAAACAGCATGTGATTTTCGAAAGATTTTGAAAATAATCAAGGATTCAAAGGGATTTTGTAATGTAATAACTCTCTTATTAAGCTGATGTTTGGAGCATAAAAGTCTTCACATGAAATTATAAAAAGTGTTTAGATTAATATAAACTATTTAAAACAAATTATATTTTATTGTAGAATTGGTGGCAGTTTGGTTTCAAAAGGGTTAACTAATGACTACTATGTTTTTACTATTATTACTAGCAAAAATTAAATATTTATATATATGTATGTATTCCGCTTTTCCCTGCTTGCAAGTGTGGGACGAGAACTGATTCTGGCTTGATTTCTACAGCTGGATGCCCTTCCTAACACCAACTCCATTTACAGTGAGTGCTGGGTGCTTTTTTGCCGTGGCACCTCCACGAACACTTTGCAGTGGAATGATATGGACCCCAGTCCTATCATCTCATTTCTACAGCTGAGTAAACTGGAGCAATGTGAAATAAAGTGTCTTGTTCAAGGAAACAACACATCACCCGGTATCCAGCGAATCTTTGGACCGTTAAGGTGTGATCTCCATGGGTATGTCATTATTTATAAAACAAATTTTGTATTTTATCCGATGAAAGCGCACCAAGATTTGCTTGGTCACCCTTGTAATATATATAATAAAATAAATATGGTTTTATAAATATAGTTTCCATTTATTATTATCTTGGTATAAATATATATATATTTTTTGTCGATCGACTTTCGTCAAATCAGACCGAGGAAACAATGTTTCCGTTGGTCTTTCCATTTGCTAATACTATGTATCGGTCGCACTCCAGGTAGAAGGAGCAACATGAAATAAAGTGTCCTGCTCAAGGACATAATGCATTGCTCGGTCCAGGAATCGAACTGACAACCTTATGATTGCGAATCCAGTTCTCTAACCAATCAGCTACACGCCTTCAATATATCATGCATTACCATGCCGGGAATTGAACCTGGGCCACCTGTATATATATATATATGTATATATATATGTATATATATGTGTGTGTGTATGTGTGTATACACACACATTCTTATCTATTACTTAATCAAAGTTCCTTTAAGATCACACTTTATAAAGCTTAAATAAGATCCACAATGATGTACTTCTCTTCTGTACATGAGAACGTTCCTACTATAAATACATGCATCCTATGAAATATCATTCATAAGGCCATTCAACTAATTTGAATGAAGTTGCTTATAAACACACTCCAGCCCCTGAGCCATAGGGATGCTGTTTTCTGTCTCTTCATTTTCTGCTGCTATCAGATTGGTTTGTCATATTAACCCCTTTGTTACTGAAGATAATGAAGCACACTACCTTTAACCTAATGTTTGGAACATGAAAGTCTGACAAAATTATGATAGTTTTCAGATGTATCATAGAACAAGAGATGATTCAGGTGCTTTGGTATGAAAGGTTTTGAGCTGGTTGTATTCATATCACCACTTCTTAAGCAATCCTGCTGCACTTTTCTTTTCTCTGTACGTTACCCACAATATGTTCACTCTGTCCTCTAGGCTCTCCTCCGACCACCATAGACTGTCCTTTCTTCTTGGAATATCATTTAGTTTGTCCCATACCTGTCCGAACGTTTTGCAGATGTCAACATGTAGTTGTTCAAGAAGAACTCTGACAATTTCACCAGTATCAAAGATCCTGTGAAGGCCAGGGACACAGACCTCTGCTTTATACAAAACCATTTAAAAAAAAAGAAAATTTATAGCCATCACATCTTTATTGTCAGCTATTGACATAAATAACCTGGGGAAGATGTTTACCTCATGACAATGTTACAGCTCACAGCATAATGGGTGAGCTTGTTTCTTATGTGGCTGCATCTTATAGGGGGTTTATTGGGTGTTTAATGATTGGTATCCCAGTACTATCATGTCACCACTTTACAGAGACTTTGAACTTAGAACACACAGATTTGGAACAAATTCTTCAAAGCATTCGATTTGAAATTATAACAATTTTGTCAAACTAAAAACCTAGACTGGTAATTCATTTATGGAACTGGAAACGATAAAAAGCAAAGTCAACCTTGGAGGGATTTGTACTTGAAAGACATAGATCATAAAGAGCCATAACTCTATGCTGTAAAACATGGTGTACGATCCTCTATCAATAGTGCCAGTCCATCGTCCTTCATGTAAATAATGAACAGGAGAGATGACAATTTGCATCCTTCGTGGAATCTGACTGCCAAATTGAATGGTTTCAATTTAGCAACATTTATCTGAACACAAATACTCAAGCATTCATATAGAGACATTAGGGCAACTAGGAGCTGACTATCGACCCCATACTCCAGCACAACCATCTGCAGCAGGTCCCGAGGAATGTGATCATATACCTTTGACAAAATGGTTGGCAATATGGTTGGTAATACTCTCATGATTTCTTGAAGAGACATGCCACAGTGTGAATATTTGATCAGTTGTGCTGTGTGAACAAAAGCCACACTTTCATCAGCTAGCTTAGACTCAACAATTTCCCTGCATCTCTTTGCCAGACACTTATAAACTGTGATTGGAACAATCTCTCTTATCTCCCATTTTGAAACTTTGGATTATCACTCCTGATTATTATTTCTTAGGTGCCTTTCCAGAGATTGAGGCCACCTGGCACATATGAGTCAGCGAAAGTATACCTTCACTATATAAAGCTTTTAACATCTATGGCAGGATTTCCTCTTCCCCAGTGACGTCAGCCTGAGAGATTAGTCACCACTCCCAGATGCACCTAGTGTGCATAAAAAGATGGTGTTTTGATCAGGTTTAGGAGATCAGCAAAGTATTCTCTCCACCTTGTGAGGATGCACTTCTCTGAAGAGAGGAGGATCCCAGATGCATTCTTGATAGCAGGTGTGGAGGAAGGCTTCTTATTATGAAGTTAGATTCCAGCTTAACCCCAAAGTCCTCAAATGTCTTAACTTTGGGCCCCTTTACTATCTCTGCTGTGATTCTTCTTGCTTGTTTGTACTGCAAGTGCAAGAAGTAGGACTAATTTCCAAGCCAAGCTTTGTAAGCCTCCTTCTTTGCTCAAATGGCATCTTTGACCTCTAGATTGAACCAAGGGGTGCTACTGCCATCTGGTGCCACACTATGTCTCATTCGTTCACAGCATTTAACAGTTGAAGCAGAAACTGCAGCACTGAACAATCTCCACATTGTCTCAACATCCTCAGTTTGCTCAGAGAGTTCTCTGAAATTGGATGCAATAGTATCTGAATACCTGGTCCTGACTTGCTTATCCACCAATGCTTCCCACTTTATCCTGTAGGTTGCCCTGGACCTACCAGTTTTGGGGGCTTACTTGGCCCCCAAATCTCAAGTTGCAGATAACTTGATGGTGATCAGTTGACAGCTCAATCCCTTTGATAACAATAACATCCAGCACAGAATCAAAGAGATCAGAGACAATAACAAAATCAATTATTGATCTCTGTCCCTGATTCCCCCCATACCATGTATATTTATGGATGTCCCTGTGCTGGAAAAAGGTGTTCATAATAGAGAGTCCATTGCTAGAACAGAAGTCAAATAAGGCCTCTCCATGTGTATATAAATTGGGATCATCAATCCTTCCAGCCACTCCTTTGCATGTCAGGTGGTCAGTGCCAACATGTGCATTGAAGTTTCCCATTGGGATATATGACTCAGTCATAACTACATCTAACATTGCAGTGACTTCATTAAGGAAGGACCTGTATTCAGATTCCTTGTTTGATGCATAAACTTTCACCACCCACAGAGACCTATCTTTCAGCCTAAACTTCAAGAGACAAATCCACCCTCCTAACAACACCCAGTTTATAACATATTATGACACCACTCATGCCTGTGCAGTCATTTCTGGTGCCACACCTGAATAGTGGCTTTTCCTTCCTCCATCCGAATCTACAGTACCAGAGCCATGGAACATTGTTGAGGAAACGCCAACTATATCTAGCCAGTAGCATCTAGCCTCCTACACTAGATCCTGCTCTTTACCTGTAAGGTTGTGATGTTCCAGGCTCCAACTATTAATATTTCCTCCCTTTCATTCCCTCTTTGGGGTCTTATGCAATCTTAGTGCACCCATCTCATGCCTCTCATGACAGGTCGCAGGCCCATTGCTAGTTTTTTGCAGCATGGAATGGAGATTGCAATATATTTTTCAAACAAGCCCCTCTATAAAAGGCCTGAACATGTCCCTTGTTAACCCATGCATAGGACAATGCAGTATGGTTTCATATTCATTTTCCGCATCAAGTTTCAGTTTCAGTGGTCTTATTCGTGCCAGTCACCAATCTTGTATTTTGTCAAACCCACGATGACTAGGCTTTTTTAGAGACGGCCTTTACTCGCCTTGTTGTAGCTACATCACTGGGTTCTTGGTAGAGAACAGGTTGCCAGTGGTAGATAGCTATATGGCCAGCCGATATGATGGCTTGCTGTGATATAAGCAGGCAACTGGCGGACAAATAAGCAACCCCAGACCAACAGTAGTAAACTACTTGGAGAGATGGAGCAATAGGTGACACCTCTAGCTCCCAAGAAAATATCACTCAGTATCTAAACATTTTATGAATTATGATGGATTTACTAAAATTGTTAATTATTTCATTAAGAAGTGCTAGTAATATAACTCAACAGAAGATTTTTATATAAAATTATATTGCAAGATTTTAGTTCAAATAAGAATCCTTTAAAATGTGTGGTTGTTTTATAGAACCAGAAAGGGTTTTAGGCTTGATTGGTATCAAAAGTGTTGATAACCCTTTTCATGAAAGACACTGAAATGATTTTTTTTTAAATAATTAAGAATTTGGAGGGATTTAATACCATATTACACTTTCTCATTATTAAGTTGCTGCTTGGTATTAAATTAACAATGGTTCTTACATTAAGTTATAATGGAAGTGTTTTTAAACATAAATATATATACATTTTAAATTAGGGGTCAGTTTCATCTAGTCTGGAATCAGAGTAGTAAAATCAAATATGTGAATAAAATGTTCGTCATCATCACAGAAACAAAACTGAACTTAAGGAATTCACAATAGAAGATGACTTATTTGTTTCTTAAATTCAAAAACAAGAACTAAACAGTGAGTAGAAAACTCTCATTTGTGGAATCCAAGGTGGAGGTTTCTGGAGACATCAATTGGATGCAACAAAACCCTATTTAAATTGAAGTGTACTCTTATTAGGAACCTATCAAAAAACATTTTCGATTTTCGTTCATCTTGCAAAACATTTAACTGCAAAAATAGAATTAAAAGAAGAGAAAAATAGTCAACAACTATGTTAAGAATCTTACTGGCCAAGAGATTATAAACATCAAAGCAACATAGAAACATGACACAAACAGTAACCAAATTACAGGATACGAGAAACACATGACTTAAAGATTAACAGAAAAAAAGTGATTCTGACGAAAATAAACATTTTAGAGCTTTGAAATGAAAAGTTAAAGGCAATCATATAATCTCTCTCTCTCTCTCTCTCTCTCTCTCTCTCTCTCTCTCTCTCTCTCTCTCTCTCTCTCTCATTCCCTCTCTCTCTCTCTCTCTCATTCTCTCTCTCTCTCTCTCAATGATCTTCCAACTGTCAGAGCTAGTGAAAATATATGCTATTTAAGCAAAGAATTTCTGCTTTCACCCTATACAGGATCCTCTGAAGATCCTGTATAGAAGAAATTCTATGCTTAAACTTTACTCTGTGCAAATAATAGTTATTTGCTCAACAGGTTGGCAGGTAATCAGTGAGCTGTACTAATGAAGGGTGATACCCAGAAACTTTAGTGTCTGCAGTTCTGTTTACATGCCAACACAAGAGCAAGAATGAAGGGTTCATTCTACTGACATGGCTTTAAAAATGAGGCTTGTTTGCATAATTGCAAAACAAATCGAATGTTATTATTAATAATCGAAAAACTCAGATTACATTTATTGTATTCAGCCATGTAGAGCGAACATTTTTTTTTATATATATATAATCCTTATAGAACCCTCTTCGGACTTTGGTCTTTATATTTATTATTACTATATATATAATAGATGTTAAATGATGATGATGATGATGATGATGATGATGATATATAAGGTCAACATACTACTTGGTCACACTTCTCAATTCTTCAAATTGTATCATGTTAAGCTTACTTTAAAACTTTCCTTCTGAAGATAGTCACATGCATAGTTGAAAATTGTTTGAGGAGTTATAGCTACTGTTAGCTACAAAGAGCTTTTTCCCCAGAATGAAAAGCAGATGGTATGATGCTTGTGTGCAAACAATAATGCTGCATGTAAGTAAGACTTGGGCTATGAAGATTGGAAAGAAATGAGGCAAACTTGCTCTGATGGATGTGTAATAATAGTGGGCATGAATGATAGACCAACAATGAACTAAAAAAGAACATAGTAAGCATTAGATACAGTGTGTAAGAGAGGAGACTGCAGTAATATGGACGTGTAAATCATGTGAAGGATGATGGCTGCATAAGAAGTGCAGGTGCTTGAAGACGTCTGAAACTATGGAAAAGGAACACCTAGGAAATTGTGGGATTTCATGAAGAGGTCACAGCTAATAATAGCTGTCACCAAAATATATATAGCTGAGAATTTATAGTAAATGAAGCCAAATTTTACATGTTTGACTTACTTATTTTACATTACTCCGGAGTAAACAAAGCAACCTGTATACTTCGTCGAGTGCTCCAGCCTGCATACTGAGGTTTTGGTAAACAACCAACATATACTCAATATATATATATATATATATATATATATATATATAGTAATAATAATAAATTTGAAGACTGAAATCCAAAGAGGGCTCGATAAGGATAAATATATATCAAATATATAAGTCTTTGCTTAAACTTTAATCTGTTATTTTAATAAATATAAATAAATATATGGAGGCACATGGATTAGTGGTTAAAGCATTTGCCTTGCAATCAAAAGGTTGTGAGTTCAATTCTCAGACCTGGTGATGTGTTGTTTCCTTGAGCAAGACACTTTATTTCACATTGCTCCAGTTTACTCAGCTGTAGAAATGAGATGATAGAGACCGGGGTCCCTATCATTCCACTGCAAAGTGGTCGTGGAGGTGCCACGGCAAAAAAGCACCCAGCACTCACTGTAAATGAGGTTGGTGTTAGGAAGAGTATCCAGCTGTAGAAATCAAGCCAGCATCAGTTCCCGTCCCACCCTTGCAAGCAGGGAAAAAGCGGACGTAAAATGAAATGATGATGATGATGATGATGATATATATATATATGTGTGTGTCTGAGTGTGCATCCATATGTACATATATCTTAGTTTCTTGGGATGTACATAAAGCATGCCTTTCTAAGCTACATTGAGTCATCTCTGAGAATTAAACTCTAGCAGACTACAGAACTATCAAAGTGGAGCTAATTTGCAATATTTGGAAGCTAAAACTCTAATTGAATTTCATGTTGAAGAACAAGAACTTCTGACCAGCTGTAGGTGTTCATTCTATACTTGATTACACCTTCATAAAACTACTTTCTTCATAACTAATTAAGCTTGTGTTCTTCTCTTTGTCTACATTTGTCTACCAATAATTATATACATATATATATATGCACATACATATATACACATAGGCATCCAGATATATAGAAATGTGAAAAAATATATGTATATGTGTTTATTTATATGTATATTTATGTAAATAGACATATGTACATGTATATATGTGTCTTTATATATGTATATATATATGTGTGTGTGTGTATATATGAAATTGAGCTTACACATGCACATTTGTAACAATACTTCCAGTCAAACACACGCAAACATATGTATACACATGTTTGTGTATATGTATGTGTTTTTGTGAGTGCTTCTGTTTGTGTGTATGTATAAATATTTATCTAAATCTCCCATAAATAAGTTATATTTAGCCGTTCCTAATACAACATAATTTCTATGGCTTTGCCTTCTCTATGTCAAATCATCTAACGTTGTTATTCAGATACAATTTATAATATGTGAGATCATTCATATTGAATAAAATCCTGTCAATTGGTCAACAGAGAGAAGGCCAATAGCCAAGTGGATAGTGTGTTAGATTGGTTAAATTGTTAATGTGTCTGATGTGGTGTTTTGGAATATCTCATATGTTCCATGTCTGTGCATTTCCAGTTCAAATCCTTTCTCCTGTCACCTGAAAAGTTTTGATGCTTCTTTCAAAAGATGCAGCCAGCAGATAGTATCAGCAAGGAAAAGACCAATCAAAGCATAGTTTCTGTCTGATGGAATATAGATAATTATTTCTACTTTAGGCACAAGGCCAGCAATCACCCAGTGCATTACTGGTACTTTATTTATCGACCCCGTAAGGATGAAAGGCAAAGTCAACCTCGGTGGGATTTGAACTCAGATCATAAAGGGACGTAACTATGCTGGAAAGCATGGCGTCCGACCCTCTACCTATACTGCCAATCCACCTTTCTAAATGATGGAATATAGATAATGTTGGGCAGAAATAGTGATATTTTAACAAGGGTAACACAGGATATTTCACACTTCATTCAGCAACATTGTATAATATATAAGGAAGGAGTAGGTATTTGTTAAGTATGGAAAGATGTCAAGATAATGTTGAATAGCAGAGGTTATGATGTTTTAACAAGATTGACACAGAACATTCCAGACCCAGTTCAGTAACACTGTGCATGGCATGGTGAAGATATGAGGAACTTGTGATACATGCAGCGATGTCAAGTTAATGAGAGATAGTGAATCTTTAATGTGCAAAAACTTTACTGTGTATTATCTAACTACAGCTAAATTTACAAAACATCCAGAGGTCATTGAAACTGAAGCTATTGTTATCAGACCTCTTATTGAAGTTAGATAGTTGTCTAGACACTTAACACAGCAGGCAATAGTATAAAAATATATTGGGCACTGAGTACATACTTTGAAGAAGATAAGTCAAATAACCCTCTAGCTAATTGTTATCATAATTAATTGATAAATATCACATACAAAGTAACTTTACAGGTTTTAACTGATGCCTTTGAAGAACAGACTATTTCAAGTAAGATTGTGCAATAGACTGGCCAGACAACAATTAATTCACTTCAGATTGTGAGAGACCAAACTTAATAAGATAAGTATCTGATAGATCATGCTACAAGGAGTTACAAATTAAAAGTTTTGTTAAGCAATTCCAGATTTACATATGGGCTATGCTTTAAGTATATATTAAATGTATGCTTAAAACATAGCCCATAAGTCCATTTGGAACTGCTTAACAAAACTTTTACTAAATTCACAATTTAGATTATTATAATTGTAATTAAATACATTCTGTTTTCTTTGGGTGTCACTAATGTTTTAGAAGCTATCATAGACCAAAACTGAAATCCAAGCATAGTTCTCTGTTTTAGCTTATATTTAATACTTTTAAATTTCATTAGGTTTCTTCTTAGCTGGTACTTAAGGCCTCAAAATTTCTTTAGCCAATGATTGCTTTAATCCAGCCTTGTTGATAAGTATGATCAAAATGTATGATCAAAATGTATGATCAAATGTATGATCACAGTATGATCAAAATGTAACAGTAGATGCAATTTCATCTTTGACTTTTATAAATCAATTTGTTTATTTTAAAGAAAGGTTTCTTGCTGATGAGGTATCAGAATGGACAATCCTTGTTTTCTATACAATTAAAGATTGTAACTTCATATTTCGTATTCATCATCATCATTTCATTTTATGTCCACTTTTCCCTGCTTGCAAGGGTGGGATGGGAACTGATTTTGGCTTGATTTGTACAGCTGGATGCCTTTCCTAACACCAACCTCATTTACAGTGAGGGCTTGGTGCTTTTTTTTCCGTGGCGCCACTTTGCAGTGTGGGCTGGGTACATTTTTGCCGTGGCACCTCCACGACCATTTTGCAGTGGAATGATAGGGACCCAGTCCCTATCATATCATTTCTACAGCTGAATAAACTAGAGCAATGTGAAATAAAGTGTCTTGCTCAAGAAAACAACACATCACCTGGTCTGAAAATTGAACTCACAACATTTCGATTGCAAAGCCAATTCTCTAACCACTAAGCCATGTTCCTCCGTATTGAGTATGATAATAATGTATTCACGAAATATCATGAATTTCTAGCTAAAAATACTGTAACAGATGAATACATATCTGTACAGTTGAAGTACAGGATTTAATATATATTGTAAAAGTAAAAAATATATCTGCATGGACGCAATAGAGAATATGATTTAAGCTGTAACAGTTAAATACATATTTGTACAGATGCAGTACAGGATTGAATATCATCATTGTCATTTTAACATCCACTTTCCCTGCTAGAAAGAGTCAGATGGGACCATATAGACCAATTTCATACTGAAGCAGAGTCAATGATCTCCCATGCAAGCCAAGGACCTGTGCACTCATGTATGGTCACACTGTAAGCTGCAGACCGGCTCTTCTTCATCGCTGTGTAGCGCCAGCCCCCACGGCCTTTAGTCATTTCTGTTGTAAGGTTTAGCTTCTAAGGTCAGTCCTTACAACCTCGTCCCATGTCTTCCTGGGTCTGCATCTTCCATGAGTCCTAGCCATTGGGGTTTCTATGCATTTCTTTATGAAGCTGTCAACTACCATGCACATCACTTGGCCATACTAATGCAGTCTTCTCTGTTGCACACTTCAACCAATTCCTTTCATGCCAAGTTTTTCACTCAGTTTGCTTATCTGTTCAGATATAATGTATAATTTAACATATATTGTATTATTTAGGCAGAGGAATTATTTCACATTTTCTGTATAAAAAAAAAAGCTTAAACTAATTTGTTTTAATACTGCCAGAAGCTGCTCTTGCTTCTATCATACAAAACTGGTTTAAAGTGATTATAATTATCTAACATCTTTCCATCATAAATCTATAGAGATAAAAAATAATCCAATGGCAATATGTATGTTATTTTATGCTGTTTTATGTCAATTATACATAAACCCATTTAAACTCTGCTATGCCTGAAGATTTCTACATTAACCATTTTGTTACCACATTTCTAATGATATATACTGTCTCATTTTCCATTAATTTTCAAAATAACCAAATATTTAGAGGTATTTATTAAAATAACCATTATCATTGACCATAGAAAGCTTACCAAACAAAGAGTCGGAAGGACTCATCAGTTGTGTCAAAGGCATGACAACGTCTTCTGTGCACTCGGTAGAATGTGAGACCAAACTTAAGTGAGATGCAAATCTCTTGATATCTGGGAGATCAGTACCCTCACTTCAGTACTGACTTGGTCTATGTAGACCTGTCAAACCCTTGCCAGCAAGGAAAGTGGATGTTAAAACGATGATGATGATGATGATGACGATAGAATTATAGTGGAAGATTTAAACATTAAAACAAAAGGTTCTCATCATAGAACCAATACTACAATGTCAAGTAATACCACAACTACAACACAGACAATACCACAACTACAACATGGAACATATCACAACTACAACACAGACAATACCACAATTACAACATGGAACATATCACAACTACAACACAGACAAAACCACAAATACAACATGGGACATATCACAACTACAACACAGACAATACCACAATTACAACATGGAACATACCACAACTACAACACAGACAATACCACAATTACAACATGGAACATATCACAACTACAACACAGACAATACCACAATTACAACATGGAACATATCACAACTACAACACAGACAAAACCACAAATACAACATGGGACATATCACAACTACAACATGGAACATATCACAACTACAACACAGACAATACCACAATTACAACATGGAACATACCACAACTACAACACAGACAATACCACAACTACAACACAGATAATACCCCAACTGCAACACAGACAATGCCACTACTGCCATTCAGACAATACCACAACTACAACAATACAACTATAACAATACCACAGCAATTACAATTCAACAACTTCTGCACCACAACTCTAATCACAGCAAATAAAATTACACAACATCTGCAATACCACAACTGCTACAATTACAAATAATACCAAACACTATGACAAAGACAACATTAAGCACATAGAGATAGTAGTAAAATCTCCTTCAAATTCCACTCTGCTGTCTTTAAAAAAACAATCATTCATGAAAGAATATCGTACCAGCTTTTATATATGGGAAAAACAAAATAGGATAGTCATGGATAGATTACCTTTGATCATGTCTGATTAAAGTTAGCCTGGAGTTAAACAACAACAATACCACCAGCTCATAAAACAACAATAACATCAACAATAACAACTACAAACTCAACATCTACTACTACAATTGTTTCTATTTTTGGCACAAGGCCAGCACTTATCCCAGTGCATTACAGGTATTATATTTTATTGTCCCCATAAGGATGAAAGGCAAAGTTAACCTTGGCAGGATTTGAACTCAAACCATAAAGGGCCGTAACTCTATGCTGCAAAAATGGCGTCTGATCCCCTACCGATACTGCTAATCCACTGCCCTACATCAAGAAATTAATAGACACATTTAAGGCAAAAAAGAATAACAATAAATAAAATTTATTTAAAAAAACATTCAAAATATGTCAATACAAATGAAAATAACAACAACAAAAACCATTACAACCATTACAACAATAACAAAAACCAACACCACAACAAAGACAACCTACACCACCACAACAACAACCATCACAACAACAACCACCACAACCACCACTGCAATCACAACAACAATCACCATACCCAAAACAACCACCACCACAACCACAACACCCACCAACATAACAACAACCACTGCAATCACAACAACCACCATAACCATGACTGCCACTACCACAGCCACCACAACAATCACCATCCTCACAACAACAACCACCATCCCAACAACAAACAGTACAATAACTCCTGCCACAGTAATAATCTCTGCAACAACGATCACTACCACAATAACAATAACCACAACTACAACCCCCACTGCAAGCAAAATAACAATAACAACCAAAGCAATAGCTCACTAAAGTGCTTCAAAAGGGTGGTATACCATAATATACAGAACATATGACAAACAACTATGTCAGCAACTTAACAACTATGCTGGTAGACATAAACTACCTCTTGTGATGGTAAAGACAGAAGCTCGCCTGGTATGTTTATATATCTATCCCTGATGTCACACCTAAAACCATATCTGTGACACAGTTGAAGGAGGGTGATGAAGAGGCAAACAAACAAAATGATCCTAACTCTATGACATCAAGGACTAAACAGGCTACAACAATCATTCTCTTGTATATAATTGTTTCTACTTTTGGCACAAGGCCAGCAATTACCCAGTGCATTACTGGTACTTTATTTTATCGACCCCATGAGGATGAAAGGCAAAGTTAACCTCAGCAGGATTTGTACTCAGAACGTAAAGGGCCAAAACTCTATATTTTAAAGCATGGTGTCTGACACCCTACCGATACTGTCAATTTATTGCCCTTGCATATAATTGTTTCTACTTTTGGCACAAGGCCAGCAATCACCCAGTGCATTACTGGTACTTTATTTTATCGACCCCGTAAATATGAAAGGCAAAGTTAACCTCGGCGGGATTTGAACTCAGAATGGCAAGGGCCATAACTCTATACGTCAAAGCATGGCATCCGACTCTCTACCGATACTGCCAATCCACTGCCCTTGCATATAATGGAGGATAGAGAGCAGTGGCAACTGGTGAATGTGAAAAACGTCTAGAGTAGAAACCCAACGATTGGTTGGTGACACCAGTTGCTGGAATTTGATTAATTAATATATGAGGGTTGGCTGAAAAGTTCCTAGACTGACTATGAAGGAGTGATGCTAGAGCTGTGAAATGCTCCATTCATCAATTTCAAACCATCTTATTAATAATTGCATTGTTTCTTTCCAGGGACTATGTTGAAAAATAAACCTCATTTGGCCATTCTATGAGAGTATATTAGTCAGGCTATACATTTTTCAGCTGACCCACATGTGTGTGTGTGTGTGTGTGTGTATGTATACCATGTGTTTAGAATAAACACACTGTATTCCTGCATGTTGTATGAAAAGATTAAAACTTTTTGTATCAGAAAGAGCAGGCTGTTGTAAAAATATTGCCTTAAAATGTTCTGTCCAAAACATGTCAGCATAGAAAGGTCAAAGTAAAAATGATGATATATATATATATATATATCATCATCATCATCATCGTTTAACGTCCGTGTTCCACGCTTGCATGGGTTTGGACGGGGGTTTTCCCACTTGAGGCAAGAGTGATTATCTTGCTCGCATAGGACTATCTGGCGGGTTTTCTACAGCTGGATGCCCTTCCTAACACCAACCACATTTACAGTGTGGGGCTGGGAGGTTTTTACCGTGTTACCTACACGGCTACATTACAGCGTGAGCTGTGTGTTTTTTTGACGTGACACCTACACGATCTCATTTGTTTCGGCCTGGATGTTGTGGCACCAACATAACTTTACATTGAAAGGGGCGGTGTGGATGGGGTAGGGGTGGTGGGACGGGGGTGTAATTTTGTTAGAGATACCTACTGACTGTAGTAGGTTTTACTTTGTATTTAGGTAAGGCGGGTCTTCTCTATTACTGAGTACCGCCAAAGGTCTCGGTCCAGTGACATTGTCTTGGTGAGGTGTAAGTGTGTGAGGTCGGAATTTATCAGCTCGTCCCTGGTTTTTCTGGGTCTACCTATTCCGTGGCTACCGTCTATCTTTATTGCCCTGCACTTTGTTATACAGCTATCGTCCTTCATGTGCATCACGTAGCCTTCTCTCGAGTAAACAACATCTGATCCCTCTTATTTCTAATTTTTTCCTTAGTTCGTTTATGCTTTGCCGTTCACGTATATTACTATTACACATCCAGCGGAGCATGCAAGCTTCGTTTCTCTCTAGTCTGCGTATATCCTCTGCACACAATGCCCAGGTCTCACTGCCATGCAACATTGCTGTTCGTATGCAGGCATCGTACAACCTGCCTTTCATTTTTAGGGAGAACCCTTTAGCGGCTAATAGTGGTATGAGGTCTCTGAACTTATACCGTATGTTAATATATATATATATATATATATTAACATACGGTATATTGCCAAATACATTTATGTACACATCGCTATTTGGAAGCACCTATACTAATATCTAATTTTTGCTGGACCGGCAATCACTTTGTATAATCAGCTCCTGATTATTACTGGAATTCTATAATAATCCAGCTTCTATAAAAAAGGGGCAGAGGAGTGTGTGGTTTTGATGAATGCCAAACAGTGAGAAACAAACTGTCAGCCACTCTCCCTTCTTTCGCCGAAAATAAGTAAGTGACATAGTCACTGATTTAAAACTGATAGCGAATGGTCTTCTAAATGTTTTTAGTTAAACATAGGGTATATTGCCAAATATACTATACATACATTCATATATCATAAATATATATAGTGAATGGAGGCATATGGCTTAGTGGTTAGAGCATTGTACTTGCAATCGAAAGATTGTGAGTTCAATTCTCAGACCAGGTGATGTGTTGTTTCCTTGAGCAAGACACTTTATTTCCCATTGCTCCAGTTTACTCAGCTGTAGAAATGAGATGATAGGTCCATATCATTCCACTGCAAAGTTGTCATGGAGGTGCCATGGCAAAAAAGCACCCAGCACTCACTGTAAATGAGGTTGGTGTTAGGAAGCGCATCCAGCTGTAGAAATCAAGCCAGAATCAGTTCCCGTCCCACCCTTGTAAGCAGGGAAAAGTGGACGTAAAATGAAATGATGATGATGATGATGATGATGATATATAGTGAATGTAATCTGAGTTTTCGAATATTAATAATAATATTCGATTTGTTTGCAATTATGCCAACAGCCTCTTTTTTCTTTTAAAGCAATGTCAGTAGTATAAGCCTCTCATTTATATATATATATATATATATATATATATATATATATATATATATATATATATATATATATATATATATATATGGGAAAAGGCACCACTGATGCCCTCTTCCTTGTGAGGCAGTTACAGGAAAAGTACCTAGCTAAAAGTAAGTCACTCTTCCTGTCATTTTTCGATCTAGAAAAAAGCCTTCGACAGAATGCCTCGTGCTATAGTCTGGTGGGCTCTTAGGAAACTAGGAGTAGATGAATGGCTTGTGAAAGCAATACAAGCCATGTATAGGGGAGCAGTCAGCAAAGTTAGGGTTAACAATGACTATAGCGAGGAATTTAGCATGCAGGTCAGTGTCCACCAGGGTCTGTTCTTAGCCGACTCCTGTTATCGGTAGAGGGTCGGACGTCATGCTTTCCAGCATAGTTACGTGCCTTTACGATCTGAGTTCAAATCCCGCCGAGGTTGACTTTGCCTTTCATCCTTACGGGGTAGATAAAATAAAGTACCAGTAATGCACTGGGTAATTGCTGGCCTTGTGCCTAAAGTAGAAACAATTATATTATTGCAGGCAATAACAGAGGCGTTTAAGACCAAATGCCCATGGTTACTCCTGTATGTGGATGATCTAACACTTATAGCTGAATCTATGGTGGAAATAAAGAAATTCCAAACATGGAAGCAGAGACTAGAAAGAAAGGGTCTCAAAGTCAATCTGACAAAGACTAAGGTCCTCGTAAGTAGATGAGAAAACAGAGCCTAGTTCCCCTCAGAGAAATGGCCTTGCTCAGTATGTAGGAAAGGTGTAGGTAGGAACTCCATCCTCTGCCCCAAATGCAAACAATGGGTACACAAGAGATGTAGAGGGATCTCAGGAATCTTAGCTAAGAATATATGCTTTACATGCAGCAGCTGCACCGGGACAGCAAGCCACAAACGGCCGCAGGAAACAAGCACAACCAAACTCTGGGCGGGCTCAGTAGAAACAGTAGAAAGCTTTTGCTACCTAGGAGACCAAATTAGCAGTGGAGGTGTGTGTTCAGAAAGTAGAGTTGCCAGGGTAAGAACGGGATGGAAGAAGTTCAGGTAGCTACTGCCACTGCTGGCTGCAAAAGGCCTTTCCCTCAAAATGAAAGGCAGACTGTATGATGCGTGCATACGAACAGCAATGTTACATGGTAGTGAGACCTGGGCGTTGTGTGTAGAAGACTTGCATAGATTAGAAAGAAACGAAGCTTGCATGTTCCAATGAATGTGTAATAGTAATATACATGAGCGGCAAAGCATAAACAAATTGAGAGAGAGACTGAGCTTAAGAGGAATCAAATGCTGCGTGCAGGAGAGGAAGTTGCGTTGGTATGGACATGTGATGTGTATGAAGGATGACAGCTGCATTAAAAGGAGCAGAGCACTAGAAGTCGATGTAAGCCGTGGAGTGGGGAGACCCAAGAAGACCTGGGATGAGGTGATAAAAGCCGACCATACCCCATTGCACATCTCAAAGGCGATGACACAGGACCATGACTTCTGGTGCCACTCAATAATACAGAAAACCCAACTTCCCACGGGTACAAGCCAAAGCTGAAGCATATAGACAATATGCACCCCTCCCGTCCCACTGCAAGGTGGTCGTGGAGGTGCCACGGCAAAAAAGCACCCAGCCCACACTGTAAAGTGGTCATGTAGGCGCCCCGGAAAAATAGCACCCAGCACTCACTCTAAATGAGGTTGGTGTTAGGAAGGGCATCCAGCTGTAGTAATCAAGCCAAAATCAGTTCCCATATGAGCAAGACAAGGTCAGCCGACTGGACACTGCCCACAACAGGACAACCCGTCTAACCCATGCTAGCGTGGAAGGATGGACGTAAAACGGTGATAATGATGATGATCATATATAGATGTATATATATCATCATCATCGTATCATCATTTAACACATTTTCTATGTTTGCATCAGTTACATGGGTTGCCCATGTTATGAGGCATGTCTGGCCAGTTGGCTGTGCTGTCCCTTGCTCAAATGGAACTATATTTTGGCTGTTTTTTTACAGCTGGATGGCCATCCTAACACCAACCACCTTACATATATATATAAATGGAAAAATTTAAACGAAATTTTATTTCTCACTCTTAGTACGGCTGTTTGTTTACAAACAAACCGAGCATTATAATAAATGTTCGGTAAACCCATACGTACATATATATATGTGTGCATGTATGTATATATATACATACTACTGTACGTCTGTATACATATATATATGTACGTATGTATATTTATATTTAAGTATCAGCCGTACTAGGAGTGAGAAATGAAATTTCGTTTCATTTTTTCCGTTTTTCGTTTTCGGTACCCTGGCCGATTAACTCACTCAATATGCAAATTAGGCTGCTCAGCCGTTAATATGCATAAGGAAAGTATATACTTTCAGACGTTCAATCATCTGGCAGGAAGGTATACGTTGCTGACGATAGCTAATAAGCTTGAAACTAGTACAGCGTTCCTTTGTCAGTGTTGAACAAATGAGCAACGATGTTGCTAGACACTGTATGGCTTAATTCGGGATGTTTGTTTACAAACACACCGAGTATTATAATAAATGTTTGGTGAATCCATACGTACATATATATATATGTGTGCATGTATGTATATATATATATACATACTACTGTACGTCTGTATACATATATGTATGTACGTATACATACTTACACACATATATATATATATATATATATATATATATATATATATATATATATATATATATATAAACATATATCTAAGGGGTGTAATGTGCAGTTCCTGTAGGTTCACCCAGGTGAGCACTCGATGCGTAGATTCATGTCTGTTACGAGGTGTAGAGCTAAACAGAGTGTAAGTATAATAATAAAAGGACGTTTTGCTATGTTTCCATTACATTTATATGTAATGGAAATTGTTAGAGACATCTCTATGCTCTATATGTTCATTTTGTCTTTACTACAACAGAGGTCTGACGAGCTTTTGATTCCAGGGTCGGGCCAGATCGATACAGATCGAACCTTAAGCTAATAAATAGCGAAATGTGCACCACCACTCCTTAAATGGAAACAAATCGTACTTTTATTATTATTATTATTATTATTGAATGCCATGGTTGACGGAGGCTCGGCTCTGTAAGGTATTGTAAATTTTGAACGCTATAACAATTGTAAATTGTTTAAAACTTTAACCAACTTGTAGACAAAAACACCCCCCTCCTCGTGAGAGGGGTCTTTCTGCCCGTTATTTGGCCCTTCGGGGTTAAATAACTGCTTATTGGGGTTTTGTGCCCACTATTTATTTTAAACAAAAAAAAACATGGCTACGAAAAATAATTTTCATAGGTCACTCCCACTCATTCCGTCTTCTTCCTCAATCGTCACTACAGCAGAGAGAAGATTGTCTCTCTCCCTCCCTTCTTTAAATGTGTCTCTATCCCCCCCCCCTTCTCTTTCGCAAGCGACGACAGATAAGAAAAGTCTCGTGCAAAGCGTGCAAGATTTCTCCACGACGACAACGACGAAACGGGTGTGCGGGAAATACGAAAACCCATTTCATTCGTCTGACGTCAGGAATAATAGCAGTAGCAGCCGTAATAACAACAGCAACAGTGACAATGAAAATAACAGTAGCAGCCGCAACAGCATCAGCAGCAGCATAAACAACAACAGCATTAGCAGCAGCAACAACAACAACAACCACAGCAACAGCGGCGGCGGCAGTAGTCGTAGTACCTACAGCAACAACAAAAGTAACAGCAGCTCTGACTACAACAACAACAACAACAGCAGCAAAGTAAAACCAATCTCGTTTGCAGGTATCGCAAAGAACCTGGAAACCCTCCTCATAACAAATGAGGAATTAGAGGAAGCGAAGAAGATGGTGACAAAAACTGGACACCGAGCAATCTGCAAGGCAGCGGAAAATTTTTTCGAAACCCAACAGCACTGTACGGTCACGTACCGTACAGTAAGTACAAAATCCCGTAGGGTTGAAAGAGCCACAGAGGCTCAAATACAAAAAGCTTTAGGGTCTGTGTGGCAGCGGAAAACGCACATCACCCGAGGCAAGAAATATGCCACCGTAGACGTACTTTTTGCCACACCCCAGGAGGCAAAGGCTCAATCCTTAGTGACCCTAAGGAGCGAGGAAATGGTGTTGGAGCCCTCCTACTGCGGGCAAAAAATTGTGAGGGTCAAACTGACCCACGTCCCCCCGGGATGGTCCCTTCTTGGCTGGCCGCGTCTGTCCTCGTCGGAATCGAGGACAAAACAACTGTACTGCAAGTACAGAAAAAAGTAAGAGAAGATTGGGTCGGCACCTCCATTGAGATGTTAATCCAAACCAACCAGGAGTGCATCGAAGCTATCCCTGATGTGATAGACTTCGATAACGGCACTCAACTGCCCATAAGTGTTGAGGGCAAAGGCCCGAAATGCTTTCACTTTGGATCGAAGACTCACCTCAGGGCCTTCTGCAACGAGAAGACCCTGAGAAAGGAGAAAACCCCCCTCCTTCCGAAAGCGGCTCTACGGCTACCAGCAACAGGACAAGCAGCAACCAGGAACGATGGGTCCGTGGCACCCATACCCACGCCACGGAAATCAAGAACAGCAGCAGCAGTGGAAGTATTAACAACAACAACAGTAATACCAACTGCAGCTCCAACAGAGACTTCACTGCAAACATCACAAACAACAAGTGAAAGAGTGGAGCTGGTACCCCTCCCCGACCTCACAGAATCAGACATGGAGTGTGAGATGGGAGAGGGATGGCAAAAGGTCGCAAGAAGGCACAAACTCAGAAGCAGCGCATCGTCGCCTTCGAAAAGGGAGGAAAGAAATGAAAAAAGGGTAAAGGCTACTGCAAAGAGACTCACAGCAGCAACACCACCAACACAATCACCACCCGCTAATGACTTACATAATTGAACACACAGACATTTCACAGCACGACTACATAATACCAGCACCAATCAAAACACCAACGAACATAAGACTGGTAAGAATTACACAGAAACAATACACAGGCACTAAAACGAAATTCCCCAACGCAGTTGGTGATTTCAGAGACGTAGGAGGGACTCTCAACCGGAGAATATATTCGGACATACTCATAGAAGATCCGACGACCAGCCGAAGGGACGATTCAACGGTCCCTTCACCAGACGATCAAGAGAAAAGGGATGGAGAAACCATCCTTCCTCTACGAAAAGTACGGTAAGTGGTCTTTCCCATATTTTCCACTCCATTTTAAACAGACCTCACTCAGAATAGGGAGCATAAATGCGCGTGGATTGGGGTCGTCATGGAAGCAGGGCCACCTGCTCAACGATCAGGTCACTAAACATAGATGTAGTGGCCATCAGCGAGACCAGAATCTCCGAAGCACGGGCATTCGCACCGATCTTCGGCGGCTACGATGTGTACGCATCTCCCAGCCCTCCTGGCTCGGGGGGAGGAGTTGCTGTGCTTTTTCGGAGAGGTTTGGATCTCGCCATACGGGCCATCTTCCTGGACCCAGAGGGTAAGTCGGTGGTGCTGGACGTGACCAGCAGAGACGTGCAAGCTTTCAGGCTAGTGGCCGTCTATACCCCGACAGGAGCAGGGTGGCCTGATTTCTTCCGGCGTCTGGAGATCATTCTTGGAACGTCTCGCTCTTTAGTGTTAGTGGGCGACTGGAACGGGATCTTAGATGCACGCTGGGACTGTGTGGGATTAGCGGATAGGGGTGGAGGGTCCAAGAGCCTCACCAACCAGCTCAGGCGTTTTGAACTGTCTGACAGGTACCGATTTGATTTCCCGAATGTGCCAATGTGGAATTGGACAAATCGCATAGGTTCATCCAGATCATATCTAGATAGAGTATTTTGTAGGAAAATAGATAGGTCTAGCATAGGCTGTCCACAATTCAAGATAGTCAGCTAAACGGACCACAAATTCGTGATCTGTGTGCTTGACTTAGATAGGCCTCATAGACGAGGACCCGGCTACTGGAAGCTAAACGCGTCCTTACCAGCGCGCAAGGCCTACAGAGACCGGATTAGCGAACTTGTTAAGCGGGCGTTGACGGGGTCCATCGTCAACAACAAGTGGTGGTTTGCTCTGAAAAGAGCGATTAGAATAGAGTCCATTACGTTTAGTAAGGCTTTAGCAATAGAGAAAAATGGAGCAGTGGGAGAATTAGTCAGAAAATTAGATGAGGCGCTTAGCAAAGACATCGCGACCGACGTACTTGCGGCGAAATTGGCCCTTGACCAATTCTTCAATGCAAAGCACGACAGCTGCGTTGTCAGAGCTAGGGTGCGTGCTCTCAGACACGAGGGGACGAAAGCCGTTCAATGGGCCCGAGTGGCGGAGGCGCATCATGGCAACAAAGCCACGATCCGGTCTTTGGTGGACCACGACGGGTGCATGCTACTCGATCCCGGGCAAATGTGTGAAGCTTTTCAGCGACACTTCGCTCAGTTGTTCGGGGGAAGCGGCGGGCCGCATCGAGGGATGGACTTTAGTGTCTACCTCGACGGACTGCCGCGGCTCTCGGCCACTGAGGCGGAGTTTTGCGAAAAGCCGATAACACCCGCGAAAGTACGGGAGGCAATGACTAGCTGCACAAGGGGTAAATGGCCTGGTTTGGATGGTCTGCCCTATGAACTTTACGTACAGATGCCAGACTTATTCGGAGGCCTCTTGGCGGACGTCTACTGCAACAGGCAACAGAACAGGAGAATTCCCAGCTCTGTGAGCCGAGGAGCTGTGGCGCTGCTGAGAAAGGATCCGAACAAGGGGATAACATAGATAATTTTAGGCCCATAACTCTGCGAAACACAGAGTTCAAGATTTTGGCCAAGGTGCTAGCAAAGAGGTTGGCGCTTGTCGTTGGTGGTCTGGTGGGAGAGGCGCAGACATGCGCCATTACTGCACAAACTGGAGACGTTGAGGGGGGTCCAGCATGACCTAGGATGCGGAAGATCCGTGTAAGCATATGCGGACGATGTCAACGTAGTGGTGTTGAACGCCAAACGCATCGAGGCGATCAGCACTACACTAAGAGAATACGAAGCGGTGACAGGAGCAATGTTAAACCAGGAAAAGTCAGTGGGCCTGCAGCTCGGCACCTGGAGAGGCAGGTCCATGCCGTCTAACAGCGTTGTCGGGCGCTGGACGGACGAACCAGTTAAATTGCTCGGGGTCTGGTACGGTCCGGAACTCAAGACTGACAAAAACTAGGACGAGGTGACGAGCAGTGGGGTTTCTCTCACCCAGAAATGGGCCGAGAGGAAGCTATCCCTGAAAGGTCGAGCGGAGGTGGCTAACGTGTATATCGTGTCCGTCATCTACTACCGCCTGACCATCGTACCTTGTCCTAAGCCCCGCCTGACTGCGCTGGAGCGTTTGCTCTTTCACTTTTGGGGGAAGGGACGCGCTCCGATGGTCAGGCAGTCCATCTACTGTCAACACCCGCTACGTGGAGGGCTGGGAATGCCGTGGCTGATGATGCGCAGACACGCGCTCAGGCTACGACATCTCCACCTCTTCCTCGACGGTGAACAGGTATGGTCTCCGTTTGCTAGACTCGTCTTTCCCCAACTCGTTTCCTTGATGGAGCTGCAGTCCTGGGTCAAGCGAAGACCGAGAGGGAGCGCTTGGAGACTGGAATGTCTTCAGGCGCTCACAGCCCTCGACCAATCGGGCAATGTGAACGGTGAAAACTCCACCTTGGCGTTCTATAGAGCATTAGTGGAGGGGAAGAGCGACGACGGGAAACTCTTGGCGTCGACGAAAATTAACTAGCCAATCTCTTCGGAAGAACTTTCGGGCCAGGGCCTATGGACAACTTCCAGAAATCCCTGGCCTGGCAGTGCTACCGAGGAGATTTGCCAGTTCGGGATAAACTCTACAGGCATGGAGGTGCTGTCAGCTGGGCATGTCCGAGATGCACGCAGGGCGACGAAACCGTCCTGCACGTACTCGTCCAGTGTCCGAGCATTGCTGACTTGTGGGTTTATGTCGAACACCTGCTGTCGCGTGTGGGGCGGATCCAGCTATCAGCTGAGTCCATCGTGAGGATTGCCCCGCCCTCTCCTTTAGCCGGGAAGGGCAGGCAGTTTTTATCTGTCTGGTGGCCATGGCGAAAGAGATAGTATGGTGGACACGTTTGAAAGAGCTGAAGACGATCACTTACCTCTTCGGTGATGCCCTGATTAACTTTTTCAAATTTCATTTGAAAAGGAAAATCAGAGTAGAGAGGGAAGTACTCTCTTCCCAGCATTTTATTGAAAGAATGGGCCTACTCTGAGTATATATCTGTAAATTAAACCTGGAAAACTGGGAGAGGGCACTTGCCCTGATGGTCAGGGTCACTGTGGCTTTTTAATGGGTTTTCTCCACCAATGTCCCTCAGAAGCCTCCCCCCTATTGTTATTTTATTTGTTACATCCTCTGCTTTTGTTTTTTACACGCAGAAATGCCCATTTGTACCGTCCTGTATTGTCCTGCACTGTCCTTAATGTCTACTTTATGTAAACCCTTGTGGTTAATAAAGAAATCATTATTATTATAATTATTATAATAATATATATCATCATTTCATTTTACGTTCGCTTCTTCCCTGCTTGCAAGGGTGAGACGGGAACTGATTCTGGCTTGATTTCTACAGCTGGATGCCCTTCCTAACACCAACCTCATTTACAGTGAGTGCTGGGTGCTTTTATGCCGTGGCACCTCCACGACCACTTTGCAGTGGAATGATAGGGACCCCGGTCTCTATCATCTCATTTCTACAGCTGAGTAAACTGGAGCAATGTGAAATAAAGTGTCTTGCTCAAGGAAACAACACATCACCCGGTCTGAGAATTGAACTCACAACCTTTCGATTGCAAGGCCAATGTTCTAACCACTATATATATATATATATATATATATATATATATATATATATATACATATATATATATATATATATATATATATACATACATATATATATATATATATATACATATATATATATATATATATATATATATATATATATATATATATATATATATATATATATATATAATATATATATAAAATTAGCGAAACAAACGGTTATTAAACAATTTTCTAAATAAATTAAAAAATGATTAAATAATCACCTGTTCAGATCTGTTGAAGTATCCATCCACTTCTATATATATATATATATATAGACATATATATATATATATATATATATATATATATATATATATATATATATATATATATATATATATATATATATATATATATATATATATATATATATATATGAATATACACTCTCTCACATAAATATATTCATTGATTAAGAAAACAATATATCCAATGCTATAAGATAGCCAAAAGATAACTAGGGAAATTAATTTGCTGAGAATCTATCAAAGAGAGAATTTATCAAAGATACAGAGAGCATAGGTCATAAAACACTACTGCCTCAATCTAAGCCACACATAGTTACATATGCACACTCATATACACATAAACACACACAGACATTTATAGAAAGCAGGGGAGGAGGGGGAAGAGAGAGACACAGTCAGAAATAGAGGAAAGTAACAAATAGAAAGACAATGTATATATATATATATATATATATATATATATATATATATATATATATATATATATATATATATGTACAGAGAGAGAGGGGGTGAGAATGAGAGTATGAGGTGAGAGAAAAACTGGAAGGAAGGAAAAGGCAGTATAGTCTGGTTTATATAATTTGAAGAGAAGTTGCAGAATTTATCAAGTATATTAGAGAGAAATGGAAGTGTTAAATATATTACATAGGTGGAGAGAGAGAAAAGGAGAAGAGATACAGATATGAAATATATTAGAGAGAGAGAGAGAGAGAGAGAGAGAGAGAGAGACTGGGAAAATATATACTGTACTGGCTGATCAATTTCATAAAAGCAAAGCATAAAATATTCCTTGGGTTGGCTGGAATGTATGTGTTAACACTAATTATTGTTAGGAAAGCAATTTCTCAAAAAAAAATTAGTATCAAGTAAGCACCAAGAAGGAAATGAAACTACGTTTGAAAAATCTATTGGTAACCACAGAAGAGTACAAATCCATGTGATGAACAATTACACATCAGAAATTTAGAAAACTTGAAAAAAAATTCAAACAACTTCAAAAAATATTCAAGCGTAATGTTTCATCATTTTAAAAATACAGAGTTCATAGTAATCAGACAATAAATGTATATACTGCGTAGAAATTACTGTAGTAGTTGTCTTAAGTCCCAACAGTGGGATCAAACATCATTAGCCCAATGATAACGGGCCCAGTAGTGTCGGAAAATGCTCTCTGACATACAACACTGTAGGCACTAGCAACGTCGTGGTCCCAGGGGATGGTGAAGGAGACACATTGAATAGCCATTCCAAACCATGGGGGTTGCTTCTGGGTGTGAACAGATCTACTCTGATAGTAGTGAGTAGAGAAGTGGTCTGGGGACCATAAATGCTGGAAGTCTCCACTTCTACAGATTCAATGACAAACCTATTGGAGAGAATCTGATACTTTAACATTTTCTGATCATTGGCTTGTCAAGCAGTGAAGCCTGGCTCTGCCCACCTGGTTGCCTCTGGAGAAGGTATGACTGCATGATGCATCATAGGTGAAGAGCTTACCACTGCAGAATGGTAAAATTGTGATACAGTGTGGTGTTCTACCATCTTGAGTTCCCTGATATCCTTATATGAATACCCGTGTATGTGTGTTCAGATAAATGGTGCTAAATCAAAACCACTCAATGTGGAAGTTGGACTCCACCAAGAGTGTGTACTCTCACCTCTCCTGTTCGTTATTTACATGAACAGGATTAACATGTGTAGCCAAGTAGGAAGTGGTATCACGACTGGTGGGTGTAGAATCAGTCGGATGGAATTTCCAGATGACATGGTATTACTTAACTCGACAGAAGTTGATCTCCGAATTACACTTGATAGGTTTGATGTGAAGAGCTGCATGGCTGCAATGAAAATCAGTGCTGCAAAAACTGAGATACTCATAAATTCAAGGAGGCTTGCACAGTACATGATACATGTGAATGGAGTTCCACTGAAGCAGGTGGAGAAATTTAAGTAGTTTAGGGCCATATTCATGAGGGATGGAAGGCAGGAGACTGAATTAAGTGCATGAATTGCAGCAGCTGGTGTAGTAATGTGCTGCTACTTATGAGAATTGAGAGATCACAGCTCAGGTATTATAGGCATGTGGTTAGAATGTCTCAGGAAAGAATTTCTGAACAGATTTTACGGGCAAAAGCAATTGTCAGGAGATCTAGAGGGAGACACCAAGCAAGATGGTTGGATATCATCCATGAGTTTGCCTGGTCTCTTTAGGGGATCTATCCAGATCAGTTGGCAAAGGTTGTTTCTGCCAGGACCAACTGTAAAGAGTGTTTCAGGACTCTGCCTCCACAACTCTCTCAGGATTAGGAGAAGACGAAGAAGACAGTGGTGGTGGCAGCAGTGAAAAACAAGAAAAAGTAAAAAGATAAAGAAAAAGAAAAAGAAAAAGAAAAAGAAAAAGAAAAAGAAAAGAAAAAAGAAAGAAAGAAAGAAAGAAAGAAGAAGAAGAAGAAGAAGAAGAAGAAGAAGAAGAAGAAGAAGAAGAAGAAGAAGAAGAAGAAGAAGAAGACGACATTCTATCTCCCATGTTAATTAAACATAAAGAGATGACAGATGTAAATTATCTCTTGTGAGGAACTGATTCTCAAATTGGACTCACCAATATTGCAAATTAGGGCAGAATCTTTACAGCAATATATAAATTAATTATTATTTATCATCCTTTTCTCCCCACTAAAATGGCTTGGATGAATCATCTCAGTTCAACTCATTATTTAAGCAGTCCTCCTAGATGAGCCTGGAATCATGTCAAACATACATTCAGATTTTGAGAGAGTTTCTATAGCAGGATGCTCTTCCTAAAACCAATGTATACTAATTCATTGCACTTTGTGTTCAAATGTTGTTAAGGTATACATATCTTGGATGTTCTGCAAAGGTCGCAGGTGAGAGGATGACCAAGAGAGTGTCCTTCCTTGTTTATGGATATTTTGCAATCTAAAACCATTAAGGGAAACATGGAAGATACTACCAAGTCATACTCGCTTGTGAGTAATGGTTGCTCTTAATAGTATAACATTGGAGTTGAGATATAGATTATTAAGCATTCACTTGGCAGACCAAAATCTTATTGACAATACAAACCAGCTGCGACACTGAAGAACAATAGACCACTTCTTATAGAGTAGAAAATTTATAAACACACACACACACACACACACATATATATATATATATATATGTAGAGAGAGAGAGAGGAAGAGAGGAGGAGAGAGAGAAAAAGCTAGGTAGAGAGATCATCATCATCACCACTTAATATATAGCTAAGAGAAAAGATGGTTCACATAAAATATAAATGACCAGGTGAGAGAGGGGAGATTTATATGGTTGAATGGGGAGAAATAATAGGACTTTTAAAGTATATCATAATCATTATATATATATATATATATATATATATATATATATATATATATATATATCATCATCATCATCATCGTTTAACGTCTATCTTCCATGCTAGATGTTAAACGATGATGATGATATATATATATATACATATATAAATACATACATACATTCATATAAATATATATGATAAAACCCTCCTCCTGCCACATACTCTTACTCTCCAATATATTTGATGAGTTGCATTGCTTCTCACTATTACATTCTATGATATTCTCACCTCACGCACACTCTATCTCACTCTCTCTTTCTCTCTCTCTCACCCCCCCCCCCTCATTCTCTCTCTCTCTCTCTCTCTCTCTCTCTCTCTCTCTCTCTATATATATATATATATATATATATATATATATATATATGTATACATATATATGTATATATATATGTATATATATGTATGTATACATATATATATATACATATATATATACATATATATGTATACATATATATATATAAATATGTATGCATATATATAAATATGTATACATATATTATATATACTCAAATATATATATATATGCATTCATATATATATATATATGTATACATATATATATGTATATACATATATATATATATGTATATATATATATATATATATATATATATATGTGTATATATGTATACATACATATATATATATATATATATATATATATATATGTATGTATATATATATATGTATATATATATATACTCATATATATATATATATATATACCTGTGTGTGTGCATATATATATAAACATACAACCATATATAGAGAATGTAAATATATATATATATATATATATATGTGTGTGTGTGTGTGTATATAAGTACGCATACATACATAAGCACACTTTAATGAGAACCTATAGAATGCTTCAACTATTTAAGAGGGCCAGTGGTAATATTGATGGCAGTGCTGATGGTGTCATTTGGGGTGGTGATTGTGTGGAGAATGTCTTTTCACATAAGGTTTAATGAGGAGAAATAATACAACACTTCAAATATATTTGATATAGATGGAGCTGAGGTTGGGAAGGAGGTTATGGAGGCTGGCTGATGGTGGTGGTGGTGGTGATGGTGAGTGGTGGACATAGTAGTAGTACCTGGCTTAATGAGGAGGGGCTGTAGACTACTTGAAATATATTAGAACAGCAACTAAATAAAACAAGCAAAGCAGAGTTAAAATACTTATTGCTAATTAATACGTTGTCATCGCTTTGTTCCAGTGTCCACGTGTAAAACTGTGTGTGCATGTGCACATATGTGTAGGTGTGCGTATGTATGTGTATTCTGTGTGTGTTCTGTGTGAATATATATATATATATATATATATATATATATATATATATATATATATATATATATATATGGGATTTTAAGAGTCTGAGTAGATTTTTATATATATATATATATATATATATATAAACATACACATATACATAGATACACACAGAATCAACATATGTATGTATAATTATATATACATATGTATGTATATATATATTCATATGTTGTGTGTGTATGTGGTAAGTCTAAATTCATGGTTCAAATGACTTTTAATTTCCTTTGTTTAGTGAGATGAATTACTTTTCCTTGTTTTAAGTGATCAGCTGTTAACATATGTGTGTGGCTTTATATATATATGCGTATATATATATATATATATATATATATATATATATATATATATATATATATATACCCCACACATACACATATATACACATATGCATATACAAATATATATATATATATATATATATATATATATATATATATATATTCATATATATACATAAACAGTCAATAAATATAACTAAGAACATAAAAAGTTTTTCTTTATGTATATATTTGTACATAATTATCTTTTTATCGATACATATATAGTTATGCTCATATATATATATATATATATATATATATATATACATACATATATATATATATATATATATAGGAGTATATATTTATATATTTTTATGTCTTTGTATAGAAATATATAAGCCTAAAAATATACACTAAATATAAACACATATGTATATACCGTGTAAACACAAGACTTGTAAACGCTATTTATTTTTGACATCAAAGCTGACCGAGACAATGAAAAATTTTGCAATATGATGGCATCAGAATTAGTGAGACCCATATACACACTTTCTCTGTCCGTCTCTCTTTCTCTCTCTCTTGCAAACACATATATGTTTGAGAGTGACAAAGTGTACTCCTATGCTTGTATCTCTCTTCTATATCTCAGTTTCTTCTATATCCTTGTATGTGTAAGTGTGGAGTCAATTGTTCACCAGAAAAAATATAGGATTTTAAATGATTATGTATTCTGAAGTAGTTATATGTACTGAACTAATGTTAAATTTATTGTCTGCGTGTATGCGGATTAAATACTGGGTTCAATATCACTTGAATTAACCAACGTCTTATGAGTTGAATTTGTTAGTGGAAACTGTATGAAAGTCCTATCTATTCTGTTCTTTGGTAGTAGACTTCATATGTCACCTGTCTTTCCACGAACATCAGACGCTTGGTAACATTTAATCATTCTTTTTACCATATTTTGTATAAAAGATACGTTTCATTTCCAAGCAATTTTGAAAATAATAAGGGATTTAATAAGATAACTTTCTCATTATTAAACTGGTGATTGGAACATAACAAATGCTCTCATATTAATTATGTCGGAAGTGTTTTAGATAAATATAAATAGTTTTGTATTGTAGAACGAGGAATGGTTTCAGTGCATTTGCTATCAATAGGGTTAATGAATTCTACTGTGATGCAAGTAATCAAACAACTCCTTCCATATGAAGATTCATTTCTTCTGTCTTTCCACCAGTCTCAAAGACTCTGGAAACACACATTGGGTTTGCCCTTCCTCCTCTCACTAAAACATATAAATTATATATCAATGAAATATTTCTACGCTTTCTAGATGTAGTATAATTGTTGTTCATGTTTAGCCCCAGGCCAGCTCTAATTAAGCAAATGAATGTTCCTAGGCATTCTCACTACAGCCTTCAAAATGTTTTATCTAGTAATAGTGTACCTAGCACATTATTATAAAACATATCTTTCTTTTTCAAGACAGTATTTTCAATGATTCAAGAAAGAAGTGGCTACTATTTTGAGCAGATTGAGTGACCGGATAGTGGTTTCCATCAATGATGACAGGGGAGTCTCCTGCAGGACAAACCAGAGGTTCTATGTTACTTGTAATTATATAATCTACATCTATATAGTACTAAAACTTTCTGATTGTATGCCTGTCTGTAATTTAATACAGCGAAAACGGTGCATAATGGGAAAATACTTTGAAAGGAATTTGTCCCTGAAGTGGGAATACAAATGGAATAAAACAAGTTTTGCATAAATTGGAGATGGGTTCCCGAGATTCCGGAAAGGAATGGGGAGAATTTAAGAATTAAGGAGGTTATAATCATCAACACATAGAAGCATAAATAAACAATAGATTAGAGCTACATGGAGCAGAGTAGTTTATATAGCTGCTCTATACATGCATAATCCAGAGATTTGGACCAGATTAAGGAAGAAGAAATTGTTCATTTCCGTTTTGCATCGATTTGTTTTTGTTGTTTTGCATTTGAAAAGAGGGTAGTATATTGAAATATACTGAGTAAAAAAAACATTATTTTGTTTTGTTGTATTTGTCATCCTTTGTATTCTACTGCATTTTACCGGCTTGCTGAAATATTTATCAATCATTTATTACATATCTCAAACGGCTTCATATTAACTAAACTACTTCATCCTCATCCATATTTCAATTTTCCCCAATTCTTTGTACATCAACCGATTTGTTTACACTTATAGCTACAAGATTGAATTGATGACTGACAACTCCCTAACACAGTGATTAATGCACTTGCCTAGTATCCAAAAGATGTGGTTTGTTCCTTGTAAGTAACTCTGTCCATTTTTTTCCAATCCAAAGGATACTTTATCAGTTTCTCACTTATTGCCAATAGCAATCAATTATTACTGTGATCATTTGCATTAGGACGCACACATATATAATATAATGTGTCAACAGAGATAGATATGGATGGTAGGTGTTTATGTGGAGAGATAACACTCCCTTGTTTTTCAGTTTCTCATGGGAAGAGTTTATAGCATTTAACTCCATCCCATTCTTCTCAATCTTGGCTTTATGGACCTTATTATAGTTCTAGTTCTTAAAACTAATTTCCATCACTGTGTGATGTATATACATACATACTACCTATATACATACATACAATTACAACCCATTTATAGAACAGCTAAAATATGTTAAGCATTCCAAAATGTCTGCATGTACACATGTACAGAAACAAGTCATATGCACATGCTTACATATAACTCAAAACATCCACATCCACACATACAATAACATCCATACCTGCTCACACACATGTATGCATGCAGATATATCTACCTAGTTGATGTTTGAATTCCAATGAGAGAGTCTTGTATCTATATTAGAAACTGACTCTCTCTCTATTGGTAAAAATGTATAAAATTGTAGAACTGGAACATACATACATACAAGTGTAATAGATGTTTACCTAATCTCTTATCTACTGAATATATGATCATAATTTCAAATTTTACTACTTTCCTTGTGTTGTACCCCTGAGAAATGGTCTTAATTCTACTCACTCTCATCTGTCTCAATTCAGCTCTGCTCTGAGTTCACAGATAATTCATTTACAGACAAAGATGTATCAGGCATTAAAATCAATTGTTCAAACAAATATACCACTATGTCCCTCAGGGAACCAGCATTACAAATATAACAGATTATAGAGACAGTTGTTATAATGTCATAGCTTATGGGTGTTGTGTTGACTAAGAGAGATATTTTATGCTGCTTTTCTTTTTTTAAAACATGCTTAGTATTTGGGAAATAGATTAACTACAATTATATTTTGCTTTAGCTATACACATAACTTATATCTAAAAGACATCTTTGTGTATCTGGCTTATAATAGTGACACAGTATCCCAGTGTTGTAAAACACAGCCTCAAAAGAACACCATAATGAGTTTAAGCCTATCATGGGGGCCTGCAAATTAAGTCAATGCTGTAGTAGAGAAAATGAACTTAAAATCATTATTTTGCTGAATGCATCATCTTCGCAGCATATATAGGTGGTTAAGAAGTTCATTTCACAATCATGAAGCCCTTGGTGATCCCAGTGCATGGCATTTCAGCATGTGTTTTTACCATAGCATCAGGTAGATTCAACTTGATTAAAATCGGGTAGACAAAAACCAGGTTGTGGAAGCCTGCTTGATGAATTCTACTTGGATTACAAAGGTCCAGCTTTGAACATTATGACATGATAATTCTGCCTGAAAATTAGATTAAGTGTACATATTTTAGTGGAACATTCAAAAGTTTATATGTTACTTCTAAAATTGGGCGTTCAGTTGATTGGACAATGAAATGCTTATCATCAAAACAAACAGAAGTTCCATGTTCATAGACATTCCACTCAGATATTTCATTGCAAAAATTATCTAAGTTTCATAAGGCATTAAGCAACCATATGTAGAAGACTGGACACAAGATTTGGGGCAAGTAAAATCACCAGGAGATGCTACTGATACATGTATACCTTTTCAGTTGAATGAACTGGACCAATGAGAAATGAAGTCCCTTGCTCAACAACATATGCTACTCACTCCAAAACTTGAATCTATGACCTTACAATTGCAGGCCCAGCAATTTAACCATCAGTCAGCATACCATTATCAACTAAATAAAGACAACTTGTTAATTACATACGATGTTAGCTAGATAAAGCATGGCAGTGTTAGAATTTTAATATTGCCCTTAGTATATAATGAAGTTGTTGATGGATTGGTAAATGCAGTAGATGGTGAATAATTGATTGAGTAACAGCCAATAGATATTGATGAAGATGATTGGATTCTTATTTGAATGATCATTCACATGAATAACCAACACATCAATTAATGTGTAAGCGATTATTTCACAGCCACATGTACCCTTAATGTAATGCTCAGAGAAATCCAGCATGACACAATATGTGACAAGGCTGGACCTTTGAATTACTGAACATTTGATGGGCTACCACACAATTTCCATCAAAGTAATTTCTTTCACAAAGGCAGTAAATTGGCAGAGTCGTTAGAACATCAGATAGAATGTTTTATTGTATTTGATTCAGCTCTCAGTGTTCATACTCACTGAGCTCAAATTTGCCTTTCATCCTTTTGAGATGGATAAAAAAAAGTACCAGTCTGGTACTTTTAGAACATCCGTCTATAAAAAATCAGCTATGTCAGACCTGGGGAGAGGATGGGCACCAACAGTTTTAAAATGCCATTCTGTATATCACAACAGAGATTCTATGGTTCTTACAGAAGTTACAGGTCCATGTATACTTGCAATCCTTGAGTCAATCTTGGCCCAAAATGCTATATAGTGGAATTGAATACATAACTAAAATGCAAACTGCAGAACGATAGATATTAGTGACATAACTCTGTATTCCAATGGTAAAGCATCGGATAACATTTCATTGCAGTATGTTCTGTTTTTTTTTAACATTCTCAGTTCTAATCCTGCTAATGTCAACTTTAATTTTCATCGTTCCAATGTTTGTAAATTATAGTACCAGTCAAGTAATGGGTTTCATTAAATCAACTTTGCTCTCCTCATGAATTTTCTGCCTTGTCCCTAAATTAGAAATCAATATGTAACATATATATGAGTGTGTATGGGTATATATATATATATATATATATATATATATATATGTAGATAAATCTACCAAGAGTTTACGGTAGTGTCCAATCCGTATGAAGAACTCAATGTATTCCGGATATCATGGAAAGAAGAGATGTAATGAAAAATCACTTTCGGTGAAAGATAAACGGTATACAGAGTCAAGATAAAATATTAAACAAATAATGAATAAAACAATGAAACAGTTCCTTATATTAAACAAAAAAAGTTCATTATTTAACGATCGTTTCTAGGATATATATGTGTTAGAATTGGCATGCATATTCAACAGATCTATGTACAAAATTATACAAAATTATACAAACTATCAAGATTAAATATACATACCAACACATATATACGCCGTCTTCAGAAATAATGAAATATATTTATTGATAATAACAACAATTCAAAATTTCAGGTCCGTTTGGGAACAAAATTGACCAATGAAAATACAAAAGGTTTTATGCAGTTCGGTGTGTGTATATACATGTAACTACCCTTACACATATTTTACAAAAATGTATGCTCAACATGCATACGCATACCAAAAGGATGGATGCAAATACAAAATTTCAAGGTTAATGTCTCTGTAAGTTTATAATGCACAGATAAGATGCGTATAGACACATAAATATGAAATAAGTGTATACACATATTCTCATACTCACACATATCCGTACAATCACACACACGCGCGCGTATATGCATAAACATACACATAATTACGAACATACAAACAAACACACACCCCCACTCACATATATATATGTGGATATAATATCATAAGCACATGGATATTAATTCACTCACATAAACGCTGTCACACACATTTAGATCAAGATACAGAAATTAGGTGGGAGGGGGGGGAGAGGTCAGTATTCAACGGTTTGGGCAGACTGCTTATTATAGATGTATCTATAAACTAAGAAAATAAAAAATAAAAAATAAAAATTAAAAAGGAAAGAAAAGAAAAAGAAAAAAGAAAAAAGAAATATATCAAGAAAATATATATATATATATATATATATATATATACATACATATATATATATATATATATATATATATATATATATATATATATAAACACATACATACATATACACACATCCACACTTAGAACATACATACACACACATATATAAACATATAC
Source organism: Eledone cirrhosa (assembly GCA_964016885.1). Taxonomy (NCBI): domain Eukaryota; kingdom Metazoa; phylum Mollusca; class Cephalopoda; order Octopoda; family Eledonidae; genus Eledone; species Eledone cirrhosa. Next base: position 96,200,172 of record OZ024742.1, on the reverse strand, counting down.
ATAT
>OZ024742.1:96167668-96192668 GCA_964016885.1 Eledone cirrhosa | reverse complement strand
ATGCATGCCAATTCATACACATATATATCCTAGAAACGATCGTTAAATAATGAACTTTTTTTGTTTAATATAAGGAACTGTTTCATTGTTTTATTCATTATTTGTTTAATATTTTATATATATATATATATATATATATATATATATATTCCACCCTTGCAATCAGGGAAAAGCGGACGTAAAATGAATGAAAAAAAAAAAATGTATGTATATATGGAGGCCCATGGCTTAGTGGTTAGAGCATTGGCCTTGCAATCGAAAGGATGTGAGTTCAATTCTCAGACCAGGTGATGTGTTGTTTCCTTGAGCAAGACACTTTATTTCACATTGCTCCAGTTTACTCAGCTGTAGAAATGAGATGATAGGGACTGGGGTCCCTATCATTCTACTGCAAAGTGGTCGTGGAGATGCCACAGCAAAAAAGCACCCAGCACTCACTGTAAATGAGGTTGGTGTAGAAATCAAGCCAGAATCAGTTCCCGTCCCACCCTTGCAAGCAGGGAAAAGTGGACATAAAATAAAATGATGAAAATGATGAAATGATATAACGAAGGAATTGTGGTAAGGAACCAGATGGACCATAATGCATCCAAGTACTCAATACTTATGGTAGTAGAGTGGGTAATAGGTACAAGTATGACCGTCGAAACGGCTTGAGCTCTGCCGTCGGGGTAATACTTGTTCCTATATATATATATATATACATACACAGTATAAAAACAAATAGTAAGGTCTGAAATTCAGTGAAACTGATTGGCTTCCTGGAAACCTCAATTGTGATATAAGTAAATGAATAAAAAAAAGATCCATATGATGTTTATATATATATATATATATATTAATTTATAATTTAGTTACAAGACAGAACATTTGGGAGAAGGGCAAACTTGATTTCATCAAACACAGTACTTGACTGTTTCTATTATTTATTGACCCTAGGGCGGTGGATTGTCAGTATCGGTAGAGGGTCGGGCGCCATGCTTTGATGCATTGAGTTATGGCCCTTGCCATTCTGAGTTCAAATCCCGCCGAGGTTAACTTTGCCTTTCATTCTTATGGGGTCAATAAAATAAAGTACCAGTAATACACTGGGGTAATAGCTGGCCTTGTGCCAAAAGTAGAAACAATTATTTATTGACCCTACATACATAGAATTTGCTGTCAAAAAGGCAAAAGCTCAGCTGTCAGGTCCTAACTTTTTAATATATATATATTATGAAGAAGAGAGATGTTTTTCCATGCACATTCCCTTTTTATCATATAATCCTATAATACGTATTTTGAAGACATCAAAGTGATTTGTTTGTGTTTCTCTTCAGGGAAGTGCAACGTTATGGTGATTTAGTTTTTGATATACTACTGAATTTATGAGCATGGTGGTAGCATGTATATATATATATACATACATGTCTGTGTGTATATATATATATGTCTATGTGTTTATGTACATATGGGTGTGTCTATATGTTTACATTTGTCTTTATGTCCTTTAACCTAGGGGTTCAACAAAATAATGATAAGTACTAGACTTAAAAATATAACTAATGGGATCAATATGATCAATTAAATCAAAGAGATGCATCAGTATGGATGCAGGTTAATTACTGGGACCAGTAAAAGAGGTTGACACCCTTGTCTTTCAGGACCAGAAAGGACCACTAAGATAACACTGGGTTACAAAAATATGTTTTTGTTAGTTTTCTAAGTTTTTTCAACTGATTTAGGACAATTTTCTCTCAATCAGGTCAGGTTTTTGTACTAAGTCAATTAAAAAGTCAAATCTTCTGACTAAATCAATTATATTTTTGTGACGTTTTCGGTTGATATTTGTTAATATTTCTCATTCGAAATAGGTTTTCAGAGAGAAAAAAATCGTTCTCTAACACAAATCATTAATTAAATGTTACAAAAATTGATTAGTATACATTGAATAGTAGAGATTGAAAACGGTAAGTACATGTAAATTGGAGGTTAGGTCATCATTGATCAAAGTTCAGGGTTGAACTTCCGTTTCTTTGAACTCCTAGAATGCTCAGCAGCAGGGGTGTCTCTCTCTTCAGAGTCCAACAGTAAGCAACCATTGTGACTGCACCCCAGCTTCCCTGATACCTGGTCGCCATCTCTTTCATGTCCTGATGGAATTTCTCCCCTTGTTTGTCACTCATTGATACCAGATTCTCAGGAAACTGATCCATATGTGAGAATAAGTAAAGAATGTTGATGCCCATGTTGTATCCGAGGGTTCTGAAAAAGCAGTCAGTATATTCGTGACAAGTTCTGCATAGTTCCTGGCCTAGTTGTTGCCAAGAAAGTTCTTCACAACCAGAGTAAAAGCCTTCCATGCTTCCAGTTCCACTTCGTTCATTAAGTTTTCAAACTGGATCTTTGATGCACTGACAGAGTTGAGGACCGTCGAAGATGCAAGCTTTCAACTTCTTCATGGTCAATCCTGGACAAGTGTAGCACAAGTAAATGGAGCAGCCACCATCCTTGTCCAGGGCTTTGGTGAACTGTTTGATCAAGCCGAGCTAGATGTGCAGCAGTGGGAAGAGTATCCTGTCCATGTCCACCAGAAGGTTGTTTACGATGTTACTTGCTCTGCAAAGCACTAATTCCTCCCATACACGACAGTCCTTCTTCGTGTAATGCTGAGCTTGGTCGCAAACTATCCAACATGTGCAGAAAGCATGTGTACTTGGTGAACCTGGACTGTTGTCCCAATAAAAAGTTCACCATTTTCAGGTCAACACAAATCAACCACTCTGCTGATCATAACAAATTTTCTCCAGCATGTACTTCACTGCTTCATACTTCTCCTTCAGTGTTGTTGAGTGAGTGAGGGGTACAGAGGAAAACTGGTTGCCATTGTGCAGCAGAACACATTTCAGCAATCACTTGCCACTGTCAATGTACAGTCTCCAATCTTTGGGTTGGTACTGTAGCCAGTGTCAGACTGGCCAGGTTGCCAGGTTGTCAGGATTCCCATGCTATTACAGGGCCCACTCTAATATTTTAGGAGCCAATGCTTTGCTTTCAAAAAATACCTGAAGTCTAAGAGAAAGAATAACATTTAAAAAAAAAATAAATAAAACAATTAAGCAAAACATTTGGACAACCAATTCCCCAGGGAATTAATAGAAACCAAAATATATGATAGTGCAAATAGCTGGAATCAGTGATTGTACATTCTACTAAATCTAAAGCTTAGTGTATTCATGCATGCAAACATACATATATAGACACACACTCACAAGCATATATATATATATAGTAATACCTTGACTTACGAGTGCCCCAACTAACGAGTTTTTCAAGATACAAGCTGTCTCTCGGCCGATTTTTGCTTTGAGTTGAGAGCTAAAATTCGGGATACGAGCCAGCTTCAGATACCCCTCTGTTAGTTGGTGTAGTGACCGCCACAGTGAATGCCGTAACATCCGCCCAACACCCCATGGGTTCGAAGAAAGTGAGCACGAAGTACAGTGCTGAGAAGAAGAAGCGGATGATGTGCAATGAATTAAAGAAATAAATTATCGAAAAACGACCGTGGTATGCGTGTAGAGAACTTGGCGATGCAGTACGAGTGTAGCACTTCTACGATCTACACCATAGTGAAGCAGAAGGAGTCGATAAAGGGAGTTAAAATAATTTCTAAACAGCGGACATCTATCCATGAAAATATGGGAAAGCTGCTGATAGTATGGTTGACGAAGAAGCAGCACACAGGAGACACCGTGACAGAAGCTATAATCTGCGTGAAGGCATGAGCTATTTATGCTGATTTGCTGCAGCAGACCCCAGGTTCGATGACGGACGAAGCATCGGGTGGTTTAAAGCCACCCGGGGCTGGTTTGAGAATTTTAAAATGAGGACCAGCATTCACCCCGTTGTCAGACATGGTGAGGTAGCGAGTGCGGATATGAAGGCAGCTGAGGATTGCCTCAAAACTTTTGCTGGAATTATAGCAACCAAAGGATACATCCCTCATCAAGTCTTTAACTGTGATGAGACAGGACTTTTTTGGAAGAAGATGCCAAGGATGACTTATATAACGGCAGAGGAGAAGAGGATGCCAGGTCACAAACTATGAAGGATAGGTTAACCCTCATACTGTGTGCCAATGCGAGCGGCGACTGCAAAATTAAGCCGCTGCTCATTTATCATTCGGAAAACCCCAGAGACTTTAAGTCACATAAGATTATGAAAGTAAAAAACTGCAGGTTGTGTGGAGGGCAATCCTGAGGGCGTGGATCACCAGGGAATCCTCTGTGGAGTGGGAGAATTTGGTCTTTGGTCTTGATGTTAAGAAATATCTCCAGGAAAATAACCTACCCTTGCAAGCCCTTCTCGTTCTGGACAATGCACCTGCTCACTCACCTAACCTTGAAGATGACATCCTCGAAGAGTTCAAGTTTATAAAGGTTCTCTACCTTCCACTCAACATCACCCCTATCCTGCAGCCCACAGACCAGTGGTAATTTCTATTTTCAAGAAGCTCTTCACCAAGCATTTGTTCCGCCACTGCTTTGAGGTGACGGAGAGCACAAACCTCACCCTTCGAGAGTTCTGGCAGGACCACTATAACATCGTGATATGCCTCATAATTATCGATATGGCTTGTCAGGTTGTTACAAAGAGGATCTTGACCTCTGTGTGGAAGAAGCTGTGGCCTGTGTTTGTGTCTGAAACGGAATTTGAAAGTCTCGTGCCAGAAGCGGCAGTGGTGGAAGAGATTTTATCCCTCGGCAAGTCCATGGGCCTGGACATGGATGAAGGTGACATGAACGAGCTCGTCGAGGAGCACTCCGAGGAACTGACAACGAGGAGCTAAAGGAGCTACAGACGCATCAGCACGCGGAGGCTTTGCAGGAAATAGGTGACACGGAGGAGGTTATCGCTACAAGTGAGGTAAAGGAAATATTGGGAAAAAGTGGCAACTGGGCGTGCGACGGCGCTATTTAATGACACTTGCCTAACTCATTTCAGAGACATTCTGATGGGGAGGATAAAACAAACCTCATTAGACAGGTTTTTATTGAAAACTCTTGCAGATATAAGTGGAGAAAGCGTGGCGAAAAGGGCAAAAATCAGCGAATAAGATTCAGTTATTCAGTTAAGCCTTTCTCCTCTACCTCCATCAATATCCTCAGGTCGTCTCATCTACAAGATAAATGCTGTAGATTATACTTAATAAAATCAGTTTATTGCAGCACATTCTATGGTATTATTTTTTATACAATTGTTTTTACTTTTGGCACAAGGCCAGCAATTATCCCACTGGTACTTTATTTTATCGACCCCATAAGGATGAAAGGCAAAGTTAACCTCGGCTGGATTTGAACTCAGACCATAAAGGTCCTCGGCAGAGGACTTTGACAAGCTGAGATCGTGAACTAGATCATTTAGCTTCTTTGGGGAAAAAGAATGTGGAGCATCATCGTCAAGAACCACTTCTTTTTCTTCATTTTCTTCAATGCTGGAGGGATATTCGTCATTAATATCAGGAGGTTCTCCAAAGACAGGTACTGGAATTTCGTCACAATGAGCTACAATACGACGTGCTGATTTAAGATCAGGATACTTGAGGCTACTCCGGTTCTTTTTGTTGATCCCAGTCAAATCAATAGCGCAGAAGTAGCAGTCAGTGCCATGGTTTGTCGGCTCTATCCAAACCATGGGAATTCTAAACTTCTTGTTGCCCTTGGCCCAACAACGCAGATACTCGGTGCATGTCTTGCATACCACGTGTAGCGCCCAAGCTTTATCCATCACCCAGTTTCATACCAAAATAAGCATGGTAAGCACGCTTTAGGAAACTTGTGACTGGATTCCTGTTAGGAATAATGGTGTATTCGCCACAGATGTAGTAGAATTTTCTGGCCAAATCCGTTTCATTCATCTACAAAAGAAAAATACAAGTTAGTCAAAAATTGGCGCATGTAAATTCTTCATAATTCTTTTATTTAAAGAAATAAGAAATATTTTGTATCATATAAATAGAAAATACTCGTATATGGAAACAAAAACATAAGCAAACCATCATGTGGCGATACATCAACAAGCTGACCTGATTGCGTAAGACGAATGTGACTTTTGGATTCAGCACATCAAATGTGTCCTAAATCAGATAAAATAACTTAGACAATAAATTTGATGTTGGCCAGTGTAATCATTCTTTCTCACTGCTAAAGGTGTACTTTTTAAGTAAAATATCTTGGTTCACTACATCGTTATAAGCCGCACTACTCTTGTCTAAATACATAAAATTGATGTAATGGTTATACTTTTATATGTAACTAGACCACCCGTGACACATTTGGTCACGTTCGTTTAAAAGTATTTTTTTTAAATCATGTCCACAGAAAAATAATTCTTAAATAATTAAAATATACATAGTCATGTATATAACGTTAAATGAAATTTGAAGACCCATATATATATGTGTGTGTGAAGAAGTGAAGTCACACTGTTTATTATAAACCATACCCAGTTAATTTTATCAAAGCCATGCAGCCATTCGAGCGAATTTCGATTGATATCAACAGTCCGATTCCTTCTCTAAAATGTCCTTATCTTCTAACGATAGTTGACGAATACTCACGGTTTCCTTTTGGTTATCCAGTATCGGATACATCAGCTCAGACAGTCATAAAATGCTTTAGAAACTTGTTTTCAATTTTTCGTATACCCAGTTACGTACATTTTGATCGTTGAACTGCATTTATATCTGCAAAAGAGAAAGAATGGACATTGCAAGAAATAGAACAACACTGTATGATCCCACTAAAACAGTCAAGTAGAGCGATATACGGTATTGTATGAATATCAGTAATACTCTCCTTGAAAATTCGTGGCCTTCTAGTATCGTCATGGGAAACGGTTCGACCAGATGTGCCAGATGTGCTACATTCAATCAGATTTCTCCTCTGTACGTCTTTTCAACGTTCAGCTACTGGAAGATCTATTCCATAATGGTGTCTCAAACCAGGATCTGTTCTTATGCCAAGGAACATTCACACAAGTAAGTACGACCCTCTTGTTGACCAAGTTGATTTAATCGAACCTAACCCCCAATACGCACACATTCGTTATCCAGACGGCCGTGTAACAACGGTATCTACCAAACAATTAGGGTCACCGGGGAATATCAATCCTACCAAGAATTAACTCAGACATATATGGTTCCCCAAGAGCTATACAGAAATCTAACAGGAAGGCATTGCCCTTATGGAGATGATACTCTAAAACAATAAGACGAAACATCTCAATGGCGTCGATCTCAGAGAATCAAAAAAGCACGAGAAAGCTTGTTTTGCGAGACATTTTCAAATGAGGGTGAATGTAATGGAAAACGTATAAATACAGTGATCTCCCTTTACATGATAGCATGCACATTGTCAGTCATGATGGATGCCATTTTATTTTGGTGATATTTGTATCGTTGATTTCAGATTTGTTTTAGACTAAAATTGGAAAATAGCTTCTTTGAGCCAGGTAACTAGCTGTTCATTCATATAAATTTAGTTCTATTATATAAATTTGTGGTGGCTTTAATAATTTTAATATTATTCGTCAAAATAAATGACACAGCAGCCTTACATAAAATATTCTTGCAATAACTTAGTTTAATGCACCTCTTACGCATGATTTGTTTCCTCATAACTGTCTTAATAATGTATATTTTTAAATGAAACTTTGCAGATATGCATTTTCAAGGTTGTAGATTACGATTATGTTCATGAAATTTCTAAGGTGCCCGATTATGGTGATATTGTTTTAAATGGGAATATTACGATTATGTTGATGAAGTTTCAAAGGTGAAAATATGATTATGCTGATGGAGTTTCAGGAAATTACACTTGTCTCACGTTGGAGGTGAAATTTATGTTTTTGCTACGGATTTTTTTGATTTGAACGCATCTGACCATCAAAACCGTCGGAAATTATTCGCTTTTCCTTTTAGTTAACGGGACACTGTACAACAATGGTGATCCAATTAAATTACCTATCCCATCAATTGCTGAGTAGTACACTTGGCGTAAAGTATGGTTTATTATGAAACCATACGATTAAGCTATAACACACATACCTCCCCACTGGAAGATTTTGAGGCCTTTTGAGATACAGCTTTCTTTCAGGTAATTAAAAAATCGAACGATTTCCGACGGTTTTGGAGATCATACTCGTTTAAAGCACATAAAAAAATTATAAGAAAAACAAATTTCACCTCAAAAGTGAGATAGGTGTAATGTTCACATCCAAACACGAGAATTCAGAGGTGATACCTGTTCCCAATTAACGAAACAACGAATGATCTCCGACCGCTTCGAAGGTTGGACACCAAAGACCACAAGAAAAACAATTTTCACCTCCTTTGCAGGTCAGTTGTAAATTGTAGAAATATCTATTAAAATGATGATATATATATATTTTTATATATTCCTTTTTAATTTGTTCCAAATGTGTAGTATTAATGAATTTTAAAAATCATTTCTTTTTTCATACTTCATAGTTGTAAGAATGACACTTTGTTCCTGGAGAACATTTATGATATCCTGATAGATTGTATTCAATATTGACGGTTTTAAAGGCATATTCATTCAAAATACATTTAAAAAATCATAGGAATAACATGGATTTTACCTTCAAAATTCTAACTAAATTTCTCATCTAACTACCCTTAAAAAAATTACATTTACCCTCATCTTGTAGATGAGTATGATAATAATTTATCGTGATAATATTACATTGTTGTATAAAATTCCTTATTCTCATTGATAGAATGGTTGATAGAATAAAATATCAGTCAACTACTGGAATCATAATCGACATTCACCTCCCTTTAAATTGCTGATCTCCTACCTAAATTAGAAACCATTAAAAAAATCATAAGGAAACAGGTTTGTGGTGTTGGTGGGATACTAAACTGTATTTAAGCTATATGGTTACCCCAATTTTCAAATAATTCACTTTCATTGCAACCATGAAGAGATAATTCTTACATTGCCAAAAGCATGTTATTCTCAATAGCTTTTAATCCTTTTGATACCAAGCTGCCTGAATATGCCCGTGGTTTTACAATACAAGGCTCTTTATTTTAAAGTGTTTATATTCATATAAATACTTTCCATAATAATTTCATGTAAGATCCTTTAAATGATGTTCCATACACCATCCCAATAATACGAAATTTTGTTATATTACTGTTCTCTAAATTCTTGACAATTTTCAAAATGATTTAAAATCATGCAGGTTGATTCATGAAAAATATAGTAACAAGAAAGAGATAATGCTGTCTCTCTTTTTCCAAGCTTAGTCCTGTCATTATTCAACCCTTGCTACAGACTATACAAGTGGACCCCTTTCCCAACTATGTTCATCAGATCTATTGAGCCCCATACATCTCAACCCCACCTCTCTATGCTGCAAGCTATCACCCTCTCTCCCTAAACCCACCCATCATTGATGTATATCATTCACTCTCATAACGCATCACTCCCTTTCCCTTCCATTCTTACCTTCTAACTCTCCTCTAATACCCCCTCTTACACTGCCTCCTTCCCTTACTCTGCCAGATCAATTCCTTTCATTCTTTCTCTCCCATCATAATCTTTTTCTTGAGTTAGGTTGCCTTGATTGAAAAGAGACAACATAGGGTAATGAATCTTGTAGGTCCTAAGGAAAACTTTACTAAAATGGAATACATGAGTCGGATAATGTCCTCAACCCATCTAGGTTTCAGTCATGGCAACCTGTCCAACTTATGCTAACATGGAAAGTGGATGCAAAACGATGATGATAATGTGTCTACTAATAGTAAGCGATTTCTGCTTGTCAAGCACTAGATTTATTTTACTTTCTTTTCCAAATTGTTTAAATTTAACATATGCTTATAAATGTATCATTGACTTTTCCTGGTGAGTGATTGAAATATGTGAGTTATTTAAATCGCCATACCATTGATTTACAGAATTATACTGAAGTTTCTTTTGAAAATAGTTGATATGGCCAACAATGCAATTTATTATTAGAAATATTTCCATATGACCATTTGTAAGTTTTGTGAAGTTCACAACTAAATTTTCCTGTATATCCTTTTGTTTACTTTCGTCAAGTTTAATTTCGGAATAGTCTTTCCACTGTCAAATATGCTTTTCTTTTCATTAAAAGAAAATGAACTAAAATGGTATTTTACTTGATATACTAAAATAACTCACATCCATTGCAATATTAGAAATAATTTTTAGGAATAGAATTAGCTAAAAAGCTGGAAGTAAATTGATATATATATATATATATATATATATATATATATATATTGATTATTTAATTCATTCATTCATCAAGAAAAACAGGTAAAGGATGGACACCACACAAATATGTGTATCTATATGTATGTGTATTTTCTATAATTTATATGTGTGTGTGTGTGTGTGTGTGTGTGTGTGTGTGTGTGTGTGTGTGTGTGTGGATTCAAAGTGAAATCAGGAGTAACCACAGTAAATAAGGTGCTCAATACATAGTTACAACATTTAATATATATATATATATATATATTTGGGAAAGTAAAAAACAACACAGGAGTAGAAGTTACGAAAGGTATTAGGTTCATGTTTATTGAGAGTGGGGTGTGGGTGCGACGTTTCGGGCAGAAGCCCTTCATCAGGAGAGTGGTGAAAAGGAGGTGGAACTCCGAGAGGGAATGAGGGGCGTTATTGGCAAAAACATTGAAATAAAAACAACACATGAGTTGGAAAATAAAAGTTAAAAACAAATGGTGTAGAGGTGGTGGTGCTGCGTGGAGGGAGAAGGAAAAGGGTTCGAGCGGGGGAGGGCCGAAGGTGGGATGTATGTGTAGGGGGTTGTGTATATATTAGTGGAGGTAGTAGTATGATGTGTGTGTGTGTGTGGAGGTGGTGTTGGTAGTACGGGTTGGATGGGAGAGATGGTGCTGGGTACTGTGTATGAGTGAGTATATATACTGGTGTGTGTGTGTTTAGGGTATGAGTGCGTGTGTGGTAGAGTGGGTGTTAGTATTATTAGTGGTCGGGGTAGTCGAATATGGGTGTGTAGGTGGGGGTAAGTGGTGGTAGTACTGGTTTGCAGTAGGGTGTGTATGCATGGAAGATGGGTTGGGGGTGTTTAGTATTAGTGGTGGGTTGGTCGAATGTGGATGTGTGGTTGGGGGTTAGTGGTGGTAGTCGGGTATGTGAATAGTGTGAGTGAGTGTATATATATATATACTGGTGTGTGAGTGTGTTGAGGGTGTGGGTGCGAGTGTGGTAGGGGGAGGGAGGGTGTTAGTATTATTTGTGGTGGGGTGGAACAATGTGGGTGTGGGGGTGGCTGGAAGTGGAGGGGACTTTTATGTTGGGAGTGTTTTAGTGGTGTCAGTATGGGGGGTTAGGGGATGGGATGGAGGAACGATCGCATGCTAAAGGAAGAGGGTGGGGAGTTCAATCAGGGGGAGGTGCAGGTCTGTAAAATGAAGATGGTATGTTGTGGGCCCTAAGTCGGGCGTCGGGGGTCCCATGGCACTCAATCAGGTCGCAGATGGTTAGGTTGCAAGCGGAGTGTCTGGCGGAGCCAAAGTGGTGGACGATGGGGGAACTCCCACCAAGACAATATATATATATAAGCATCATTGTTTTACGACTGTTTTTCATGTTGGTATGGTTTTAATGTAGTGTCACAATCTGGTACTATTGGAGAATGTCTTGTTCACAGTCCCATTTTCAGCATGGGTTTTATAGTTGGATGTTATTCCTAATGCCAATCCTTTTACATCAGTGTTACCACTTACACAGTGTATGAGGTACATTTTTTGTGGTACCAGTACTGCAACTTTACAGAATGTACTGGGTACATTTTTTTGTGGCAGTAGCCCTAGCATTTAACAGAATTTACTGAGTGTTTTTTATCATGGCCCCAACACAAGAAAGGTCATTGTGTCCTAAGCAATGTGAGGAGAGGCAGTAATGAGCAAGGAGACAAAGGAGTGAAAGTATGATAGAAGAGAAACTACGACAGCTACTTCTTTGTTGCTGAGAGAAAAACAGGGAGAAGAGTGAAAGAGGGCCCAAGTATTTGTAAGTAGATATTGATAGAAATGGCATGGAGATTGATATTCTGTTTGTATATCTATAAGCCAAAATCTGCATGGAAAATGTTGACTGGAGAGAGTGGCTATGTACAGCTCTGGTAGAGTAGGAGTGACTAATATGTTTATGGCAACCTTAAGTAGAGGTGGTATGAAGCTAGCTTGCTATTTCTGTTATAGTAGTAGAAAATGGGTGATTTCATAAAAATGGGAATGTTCATGAGGGTGAACCATTATTTATATGGGATTCAAGCTGAGGACACAGTACTACCTAGTCGTAATCACAAGGTCCTGGGTTTGAACCCCACAGCTTTGCATGTTTGGAAAGTGTTAATTGGGTAAGAGACATTCACCAGAGCCTTGGATCAAGCCAAGCCTTGTGGGTAAAATTGAGTTGATGGAAACTATTTGGAAGCCAATCAAAGGGACAGTACCAATGGTGCAAAAAGCCAGCCTTATTCTATATTGTGTCATCCCGAATGTTTCTGAGCAAAGATGTACATGTCTGCGGATTGCTCAGCTACTTATATCATAATACAAGATGGACTGCACCTGTAATTCAAAGGGCTAGCCTTGCCCTGCACTCTCTCATTGAATCTATCTGAGTATTATGTTAAGAGTACACATGTCTGTTGAATGCTTAGCCTCTTGCATGTTTATTTCACAAACAGGTTGTTCAATTGATCTATTAATTGGATTACTCCTCATCAAAACTGACAGAGTTCCTTTCCATTCCATTCCAGACCGGTTTTTATATTTCATACAATTTGATCATCATGAGTATACTGGAAATAAAACTAGAAGAAATATAAAGAAACTGAATGACTCTCTGAGTTGTTTGATGAATGTGAGAGCCTCCTCATGAAATTAATGTGTAAGTGACTGAGCATTCCACATCCTTTTCAGTGATATTCAGCAAGACACAGTAACTGACAAGTCTCTCTCTTTCAAATACAGATACATGCTATCTGATAGATTTGAAACAGATTCCTTCTACCTAGATACATATCCAAGGTTTTGTTCAACTGAAGGCTATAATAAATGACACTGCTCAAGATGCCACACAGTGAATTCAAACCTAGGATCTTAAGATTGTGAAGTGAACTTATTAATCATTCATCCATGCTGGCATCTACATAATGAAACTGAAATATTCAAGACATAACAATAGATTCATAAGTGATTCTATCACTAAACATTATTTGCTTCACTTTATAATAGAGAAAAAATTGTCATGAATTGCAAATGATAAGTGAAGTTGAGAGTTCATATTTTCCAGTAAAATATTAACTAAATTCTATAAAAATACATTGTGTTCAAGACAAAGGTTGAAAATTTAGCAGTAAAAAAAGTTATGTATCTACAGTATGGTAACAGTTTTCTTTCAAACCTAGACACTGAAGATGTGTGTGTATATGATGGACTCTTCAGTTCAGAGCAACTAATGAGTTGACAGTTGTTCGATCAAGTGATCAGCCTACTCTCTGAATTAGTATGTAAACTGACTGAGAATAACTTAGATATGTGTATTATTAAAGCAATTCTCAATGCTTTGGCACATAGTTACGGCGCTTGCCATTCTGAGTTCAAATCCTGCCAAGGTTAACTTTGCCTTTCATCCTTACGGGGTCGATAAAATAAAGTACCAGTAATGCACTAGGATAATTGCTGGCCTTGTGCCAAAAGTAGAAACAATTATTAAAGCAATTCTCATGTACCACCAATCTCTGGGAGGGCCCTGTAGAAACAGTAGACAGCTTCTGCTACCTAGGTGACCGAATTAGCAACGGAGGTGGGTGCTCAGAAAGTACAATAACTAGGGTAAGAACGGGATGGAAGAAGTTTAGGGAACTACTACCACTGCTAGCTGCAAAAGGCTTCTCCCTCAGAATGAAAGGCAGACTGTATGATGCGTGTATCCGAACAGCGATGTTGCATGGTAGTGAGACCTGGGCGCTGAAGGTGGAAGACTTACGTAGATTAGAGAGAAACGAAGCCTGCATGCTCCGATGGATGTGTAACAGTAATATACGTGAACGACAAAGCATAAAGGAATTGAGAGAGAGACTGAGCATAAGAGGAATCAAATGCTGCGTGCAGGAGAGGCGGTTATGCTGGTATGGACATGTGATGCGTATGAAGGATGACAGCTGCATAAAGAGGTGCAGAGCACTAGATGTTGATGGAAACCGCGGAGTGGGGAGACCCAAGATGACTTGGGATGAGGTGATAAAAGCCGACCTTACTCAACTACACCTCTCAAAGACAATGACACACGACCGTGACTTCTGGCGTCACGCAGTAATACAGGGTACCCGACCTCCCATGGGTACATGCTGAAGCATATAAACAATATGCCCCCACTCCCCCCACCGCAAGGTGGTCGTGGAGGTGCCACGACAAAAAAGCACCCAGCCCACACTGTAAAGTGGACGTGTAGGCGCCACGAAAAAGCACCCAGCACTCACTGTAAATGAGGTTGGTGTTAGGAAGGGCATCCAGCTGTAGAAATCAAGCCAGATCAGTTCCTTTATGAGCAAGGCATGGTCAGCCGACCAGACACTGCCCACAACAGGACAACCCGTCTAACCCATGCTAGCGTGGAAGAACGGACGTAAAACGGTGATGATGATGATGATGATGATGTAGAATCAGGATTATAGATTGTGGCTAAGTTATACTTTTCAATTACAGGTACACTACCTTATTTGGCACTTCTTCATAAAACTGTCATATTTCATGTTTCATAAGTCTAACTGAAAGTGGTACCCTCTCTTGCTATTTTCATCTGATTCATCCTATGCCCTTTCATCTTATGAGTTTTCTCTCATCTCATTTGTTTTTCATCGTTCCTCTACACAAACTTTACACATCTAGTGACTCATGCTCCTCTCATTTCTTTTCAGCTTTCATGCATCCTCTACATTCAATTTCCTGTTAAATAGTACATGTACTTAACCCATTGCTTTGCACAAAGAATAAGTGATATTTGTTTTCTTCACTGAACATTAACAGTTTTGTTTATGGATTACATCCACACACATGCATATGTATATATATATTTATTTATATGTATTTATGTATGTATATGTAAAGTCATTGCCTAAAATTTTCAAATCATTTTGTAAATGGTCAAGAATTGTGAGGGATTTAGTAATATAACTAACTCTATCATTATTAGGCTGGTGTTTGGAGCATAACTTAAAGATCTTTTTAATAAAAATATAATAGAATGTTTTAAAATAAATATGAACAATTTAAAACAAACAGTTTTGCATCATAATACCATAGGAGCAATTCCAGTCAGTTTAGTATCAAAAGGGTTAAGCTTTCATAGTAGTAAGAGTTAACTGTTTTATGATGTTTGCCTTTTGAGGTAGAATAAGAGCAAATGGGTAAGATGAGGAGTTACAAGTCAGTAACCTGGATTATATATTGACATGGTCTGTGATAACTCATACAAACCTTGTCAGGAAGGAAAAAATGTTAAATGATGATGATGATGGTTACATAGTAAATAGCAGATATTTTAAACCATATTTTCAACTTGCCTCACTGTTCTATAACAGATATGGCTAAGTATTTAAGAAGTTCAATTTGCAATCATACGGTCTTGGATTTGACACCATTGAGTAGCATCTTGGGTAAGTGGCTTTATCATAGCTTTGGGTTGACCTCGGCTTTTTAAGTGAAATTAGATAGACAGAAACTTTATTAAAGCCCCTTGGATGCATTGTGCCTGTAATTTAAAGGTCTAACCATTTCACATATTGTGTCATAAATTTGTCTTAGGAATTACATTAAGGGTTTTTGTATCTGTGGAATATCAGTGTTTCTCAAACTTCTTACCATTATGGAACCCTTAAAATAGTTTTTATGTCTCAGGAAACTGCATAAAAAATCATTACGGGGTCGATGAAATAAAGTACCAGTAATGCACTGGGTAATTGCTGGCCTTGTGCCTAAAGTAGAAACAATTATATACTATTAGTGCTCAAAAATGTATTAGCATGTTTATCACTGTTTCTTCCAGAACACTGGTTTAGAAACACCGACCTACATGTTAATTAATGAACTGAGCATTCAGATGATCAAACAACTAGATGATGATCGTCGAAACTGATGGAGGATCCATCATAACAAGCAAGTGAAGTAAGTTTTGTAGTCATTTTATTACACATATTGCCTGTTTCATCTCATCAGGAGAATTAAATTAAATGTTTATCACAGTAGTAATTTCACTTTCTGGCAAATTACATTTTGTACAGGCCTGAGAAGATGTTGTTAAACATATTTGGTAGATAGAAAATGATTGTTGGAACTGTGTAATTAATTTGTCAGTTAATTAATTTTTCTATATTTTTATTTTGTTTCATGTTTTTCTCCAGTAAGAGAATTATTTTTACAGTTTTGTTGTTATTATTGGCAGTATCAGTAGAGGGTCGGACGCCATGCTTTCCAGCATAGTTACGTCCCTTTACGATCTGAGTTCAAATCCCGCCAAGGTTGACTTTGCCTTTCATCCTTACGGGGTCGATAAAATAAAGTACCAGTAATGCACTTGGCAATTGCTGGCCTTGTGCCTAAAGTAGAAACAATTATTATTTGTAACTTCTCATCTTCGATAGAAAAGAAATGATAAGAAAATAGAGAAGACATGCAGACTCTATTACACACTGCAACAAGGAATGATGGTGTTATTCGTTAAAAATGTTTGAGGTGAGCCATGACATTGCAGCATGGCTAAATCACTATAATAGCCAAACACCCTAATGAACATTATCTGTTACTTTAATAAGATTAGCTGCCAACACCAGCATTCTCTGAGGACAGAGCACTCAGCTTCAGAGTGTGGTAGATCCTGTGGTAGAATAACAGTGGAGGTACGTGAGAGAGTGAAAAATGTTGGAGGTGGACGGGGGTGTGGTAGTTAGGGAAGGCGTGTTCAGAGTCAGTGGTGGGGAGAGGAGAGGGTGTCTTCTCCCATTTTTTTTATTGATTTCCTTCTTTTGTAAATCATAGAGAATGTATACATTGTATATGATCTTATTATTAGAACATTGGACTTATTAGAGAATCATTAGAGCCACAGACAAAATGCTTTGTAGCAGTTAGTTAAAGCTCTTTAAATTAAAAGGTCAAATTTACCTTCCATCCTCCAAGGGTAGATAAAGTAACGTACCTGTCAAATACTGATGTGGTTTAATTGATGTTACTTCCCCACCAAATCTGTTGTAATTGTGCCTCAATTCGAAATTATTTCTGGCAATAACAATTAATAATACGGATAGGCAATTACAACAAAAAGTAGGAGAAAAATATAGGTGTGCGTTCATGGCATTATGAAGTGCATCCAACCATAGAAACCATGCACAAAAAAGGACTGTATTTGAGCAAGATGTGAACACCTAACCCTTGGATCTAATAAAATACTGACCTGATTTATAATGATTTGTCCAATCGATATTAGCATGAAAAAGCAGATATGAAATGGCAATGATAATGGTGATATCTGTATGTGAATATACATATTTAAGAAAATAGAATTGGCATTATATGTGCAAACTCTTATACAAAATGTTACCTTCAGAATTCACATTAGAAATACAATTAAATCATCAATGAGTGATGTCTCTAAAATAAAACAACAAGCAAATTATACAATATGAAATATTTATTATATCAAAGCAGCTGTATATTTTGTGTAAAACATCAGTCTCAGTATGTATGTGAGTGATAAAGAGAGAGAGTAGGGGTGGTAGTGATGGTGCTAGCAGCAATGTAAAGATTTCTTTCTTTTAGATCCTGAATGATGATTTATATATATATATATAGTATAACTGAACAAAAAAGAAAAACGAACACAGACATATACATATATGTGCTCAAATCCAATCCCTGGCTACCAACATCTCATGTTCATCATGCACCAACTTATCTCCCCCTCTCTCCTTTTCCCCGGAGTCACAAACATTATAGTTTGCACCACTCGCACACCCATCTACTTCCTTCCGAAAATACTTTCTATTCATCTATAACTTTATCTTCTGATGAAGGACTAGTGTCGAAAAGGTTAAGACTCTTCTCCTGCTATTTCAAGCATTAAACTAATATATTTCTTCCATTTGCTGTGCCATTTGTTTCATTATTTCTGTTTACCTTATACATACATATATATATATATATATATCAAAGGAAAGGCATGTATTGATTTAGAAACTCAAAATAGTCTCTTTACAGTAAAATAGCTCTAGGAAAGAGGTTTTTCCGAGCCATATAGTATAACTGAACAAAAAAGAAAAACGAACACAGATATATACATATATGTGCTCAAATCGTAATGGAGCAGATTCGCTAAGGTGAAAAGAATACTAACTACAGACAATAGGGTTTGCTAGACTCAATTTAAGAATAAATCAAGAAAAATAAATACAAACCAGAATTGTGGTAACTACCAATCACCCGGACAGTTTTGATAATACTGTTTCACAATATTATTTGTGAAGAGGAATACCAAAATCCTAGCTCATCAGCGGGTGAAGAATTATTAGTATCCTGGTCACTTCTAAATATAATAAAAAACTGGATAGTGTGCGTTTATGTAACAGACATGGTTCCAGAACATAGCATGTCTTGCAGAATCACGCCACTAAAAATAGCAGCCGGGTTTACTCGACTAATTTACTGTAATGAGACTATTTTGAGTTTCTAACGCAATGCATGCTTTTGATATATTCGGCTCCGTTAATTCGTCGAGCTACTTCAAATGGCGAGTAAACCCGGCTGCTATTTTTAGTGGCGTGATTCTGCAAGACATGCTATGTTCTGGAAACATGTCTGTTACATAAACGCACACTATCCAGTTTTTTATTATATTTAGAAGTGACCAGGATACTAATAATTCTTCACCCGCTGATGAGCTAGGATTTTGGTATTCCTCTTCACAAATAATATTGCAAAACAGTATTATCAAAACTGTCTGGGTGATTGGTAGTTACCACAATTCTGGTTTGTATTTATTTTTCTTGATTTATTCTTAAATTGAGTCTAGCAAACCCTATTGTCTGTAGTTAGTATTCTTTTCACCTTAGCGAATCTGGTCCATTACGATTTGAACACATATATGTATATGTCTGTGTTCGTTTTTCTTTTTTGTTCAGTTATACTATATGGCTCGGAAAAACCTTTTTCCTAGAGCTAATTTACTGTAAAGAGACTATTTTGATTTTCTAACTCAATACATGCCTTTCCTTTGATATATATATATATATATATATATATATATTTGTTTGTGTCTATATTGTATCTGTATTATTTTTGACCGCTGGTCAGTCAATGGCAACATTGAGGACCGAGTATATTAGATTACCGATATAAAAGACACAGAAGCGAGAAGCGAAAACCAACCAAACAGTGAGTGTGTTCTGTTATTAATTCTGGCAATATTACACAAATATGACCCTCCCCAAGTATAACAATATATATATATATATATATATATATGTCTGTATGTATAAGGTAAACAGAAATAACGAAACAAATGGCACAGCAAATGGAAGAAATATATTAGTTTAATGCTTGAAATAGCAGGAGAAGAGTCTTAACCTTTTCGACACTAGTCCTTCATCAGAAGATAAAGTTAGAAATAGATGAATAGAAAATATTTTCGGAAGGAAGTAGATGGTGGGTGTGCGAGTGGTGCGAACTGTAAGCTTTGTGACTCTGGGGAAAAGGAGAGAGGAGGAGATAAGTTGGTGCATGGTGAACATGAGATGTTGGTAGCCAGGGGTTGGATCAGAGGATAAAGAGTAATAAAAATGGGTGTCATGAAGTTGGCAGAGGGTCTCAGCCCTGTAGAGATCTGCTCGCCATATCACCACAGTGCCACCTTGGTTGGCGGATTTGATGACAGTGACATCATGTCACCATAGGCTGTGAAGAGCACGGCCCAAGTGAGGTTCATGCAATGAGAGTGCTTGTGGAAACTGAACCAATTCATAATGTGTTGGCAAGTGTCCACAAAGGAGTCAAGGGTGCTGAACTGACCAGCATTTGGCGTCCAGCGTGATTACTGGTAACTGAGACTGGTTTGATGATGGGGTTTCATGGATAAAGGCTTTGAGTTTTAGTCGATGGAAGAAACCTTCAATCTCAGTGTGCGTTCAGAATTCATCGTAGGTGGATGTAGTAGGTATGGAGTACAAACCCCTGGCGAGGACAGAGCACTCAGCTTCAGAGTGTGGTAGATACTGTGGTAGGATAACAACTGTGGAGGTACGTGAGAGAGTGAAAAATGGAGGTGAACGGGGGTGTGGTAGTTAGGGAAGTCATGTTCAGAGTCAGTGGTGGGGAGAGGAGAGGGTATCATAGGTGATGGGATAGTAGAGTTGGAGGTGAGGTGAGTATGTGTGGTGATGGCAGGCTGGGAGTGGAGTGAGTCAAGTTTGTAATTTTTGTTAAAAGTGAGGAAATTAAACATGAAGTGATTGGGGTAAAGGATGAATTGGATGTGCACTGAGCACAAGTAAAACCTACATTCTTTGTTAGCCTGTCTGAGATCCCATTACATATCTTGTGTACCCATTGCTTGCATTTGGGACATAGAATAGAATTCCTACCTACTTCTCTTCTCCAGACTGAGCAGTGCCATTTCCCAGAGGAGATATGGACCCTGTTTTCCCTTCTATTTACTAGGACTTTAGTCTTTGCCAGGTTGACTTTACGACTTTTAGATTCTAGGCCTTGCTTCCAGGTTTGGAATTTCATCTCTAGTTTATCTATAAATTCGGCCATAAGGGTTAGGTCATCAGCATACAGAAGTTCCCATGAGCAGCTGGTCTTACACTCCTCCGTTATTGCCTGCAGAATGATAATAAACAGGAGACGGCTATGAACAGAGCCCTGATGGACACCAACCTACATGCTAAATTCTTCGCTCTAGTCATTGTTAATTCTGACCTTGCTGGCTGTTCTTCTATACATTGCTTGCACTGCCCTCACAAGCCATTCATTAACTCCTAGTTTACTAATAGTCCACCAGATAATGGAATGGGGGACTCTGTCAAAAGTTTTCTCCAGGTCGACAAAAGCCAAGTAGTACTCTTAGCTAGGTACTTCTCCTGCAGTTGTCTTACACGGAAGAAGGCATCTGTGGTACTTTTACCTGGGACAACTCTGAACTGCATCTCATCTATGTTAACACATTCTCAAATCAGCTGAGCTATGACTCTTTCAGTGACCTTCATAATCTGGTCAACCAACTTAATGCCTCTATAGTTTTCTCTATCTAGGGCACCCCTTTGCACTTGTAGCAGTTTACGATGCTGCTGCTACACCAGTCATTGGGTATGACACCACTTTGTATGACTTAGTTTATAATGCGAGACTATGGTGTGGCCCACCATACCTGAAGTTTTCAGCATCTCACCAACTTTCCATGAGGGACAAGCAGCCCCGCCTGACTTCATATTCTTGATTGCCTTACTTACTATACTACCACTAACTTGTACAGCTGGTCCCTCTGATGGGTTGACATGTGACAGACTGTCTTCATTCTATGCATTCTCCTCATTCAGTAATCTTTCATAGTGGCCATATTGATATTTAATATTCAGTGGGTTTTCTTTCTAATTGAACCATGAAATTTCCACAAGTTTAGCTAGTTTGTAATAATTTTAAATTGTGTTCATATATTATTAACTTTCCATACATTTAGATTTTTGTGGAACCATGCTTTTCTTGTTATTTAGTTGTAATACATTGTAGAAAGAAAAATATACTTTATGCAAGCATCCTCTGTAAAATAGTAATGTTGGTGTAATGATGACATGCACACAGTACACTCTGTAAGGTGGTTGGAAATAGGAATGAAATCATGCTATATTAATCATGCCCAAAATAGACTGCATGAGCCTAATGTACTCCTACCGACACATGGTTTCAACAGCTGGATTATCTTCTTAACACTACCCACTTTACAGAGTGTACTGGGTGCATTTTGTCATAATGGTAGCACTAAGGAAGTCATTGTGTCTCTGATGTGACTGAACAGTCTTCTTAATTTTTTCTTCTGCCTGGAATGAAAATAAAAATAAATTAATATGATAAAAAGATGAGTTTCAAAAATAAGCAGCTGTTACTATAAGTTACTAAGAAGAGAGCATGGTAATGAATTGAATTGAAAACAGATGAAGTAATTATGTTAGTTATTGTTTGAAGGTAAGTAACTAATTATTGGTGAAGTTGGGAAATTAAAAATTAAAATAAGTTGCGTGAAACTATTTAGTTAAGTATAAAGTTACAATAAAAGAATTAATCAAGTATGGAAGTAAAATAAATAAATAAGTAGTAGAAGAATAAAGATATTTAATGGATCATGGATTATAGAAATCTAAAGATGGAAAACGTTTTTAGTATTTGTAAACAATTTAAAATAATAATTATAATTGAGATTTAGCGTATTAGGGCTTCGTGAAGCATTTAATAATAATTAACCCTTTTATCATATTTCTAAGGAAAAACACTGTTTATGATTTTCAAATCATTTTGAAAATAATTAAAAATTATATAAAAGTAAATAATTTTCTCATTATTAATCAGGTGTTTGGAGTACACAAATGATCTTACACAAAATTATGAATTTTTTCAAAGAGAATGAGAGAAAAAGTGAGAAAGAGATATAGAGAATTGACCAAACACTAAACTGGTACTTTTATATCGATCCCAGAAAAATGTAAGCCAAATTTGACATAGAAAGATTGGAATGAATGTAGCAAAATAGTTTATTCGACGTTCTAATGGCTCTACTAATTTGTTGCCTAGTTTGAGACAGAGGTAAGCTAAACAGGATAAAAGTAAAGTAGAATTTATAATGATGATGTTAAATCTATACATTATATTAAGGGGTATTGTATTAGAGGAGTGAATAAATATGTATATATATAAAGAGGTACGAAAAATATTTAAAGACATAAGGATAAATATAAAGTATATGTGAGCTGAGATGAAGTGAGATAGGATAAAATGAGGAAAGATAATTCGTTAAAATAAAAGAATACAAAGGTCGATCAATCCCTGATGCATTCCCACCATCATCTAGACTTTTTTATTCATCACTACCTCCTGCGGCAATGCTGCAAGTCTGAGGGCTTGTCTCAAACATTATCTGAAGGAAGCTCCAGCTACATTTATTGTGATGTGTGAATGAGTGTGTGGGTTTTCTCCTCCACTATTTCCCTCCTTATTTTTTCTTATTATCCCTACTCTCTTCTTCTTTATATCTCTACGTTTCAGTACTATATAAATTGATAAATTGTATTGACATATTGTCAATTGTATTTGTTTCTCTCCACAGTTGGTTACTTGTGAAAGATATATCATCATCATCATCATCATTGTTAAATGTCTATTTTCCATGCTAGCATGGGTTAGGCGGGTTCATATATGAATATGGAACACAATCAGTGTTGAAGATGCCACTGATTTT
The DNA here is from genome assembly GCA_964016885.1 of Eledone cirrhosa. Lineage (NCBI taxonomy): Eukaryota > Metazoa > Mollusca > Cephalopoda > Octopoda > Eledonidae > Eledone > Eledone cirrhosa. The sequence goes on along the minus strand of OZ024742.1, from coordinate 96,169,083 downwards.
ACTAACTTTATAAATCCTTCAGTATGTCAGCATTTTCCTGTGATAACATTATAAAGTTATTTAAACACTATTAAGAGTGATTAAATGGGACTAGTAAACTTACCTTTTTGATAACTGTAAACAAAACACACAACCATTGCACCAGAAATAGTTACATGTCTTTCATGAAATATTTTTGTTTTGCAGTAATTTAAATACTCTTTGAATCATTGGAAACAAAAGAGGAAATGTAATGCTAGTATTGCTAGAGACTTATGGATACACACTTTATGGTGAATTAAAGATATCTGGGAATCTGGTTTTGGGGATAATATTTTACTATAAATATAAAGGTTACTAACAGGATATAAGTATGTAAAGAATACAGTTTCAGGGTTTCCAAATATAAAGCTAAATAATGTATATTTTTGAAATATAACAAATGCAGTAATAAAAAAGAATCTAGTTGGAATAGTTTGAGTTACAACATATCTTAAGAGTATGACTTAACATATATATTAACCCTTTCGAAAAGGCAAAGGTATGAAAAAGGTACATGAAAAAACAATACAAAAAAGAAACTCCATAGTTAAAGAAAACTTTCAACTGTTAAGAAACAAGGTAAAGAAAAGCATGTAATACACAATACAAACAAAAGGCTCCATAGTGGCCAGTTCAGATAAAAACTGTTTGACAAAATCTTTTGGGCCAGTGGACTCTTCAACTGGAACGGGTCTTGTATGTAGGTGAAGGTGGGGCAGAAGGAGCAGGTGTCTGTACAACAGTGAAAGATGGGGTATATGTGGCTCAGGTGTATGAGCGTCTGTGTATGCCCTTTTCAGTCTGTCAACCAAAATTGTCTCTCTGGATCCCTTAATGTCTACAGTAAAACATTTGTTAGTACGTGCTAACACATGGTAGGGTCCAGAGTACGGTTGTGTGAGAGGTGGTCTAACAGTGTCATCTCTGACAAAAACATGTCTCAACGAGGCAATATCCCTTGGGACTGCAATTTTAATAGTTTGCTTCCTGGTATCCATAGGCGGTAAGTCCTGAAAATATGAGCGCAAACGAGATACATAGGAAAGGGGATCTTGAGTAGCAAGATCAACAAGGGCAAGCATTTGCCCAGGCAACGCTATAGGAGCACCAACAACAATTCAGCTGGGGAGAACCCAAGGTCCTCCTTTATTGAAGACCGAATTCCTAACAACACAGTTGGAAGGTACTCGCTCCAATGTAGAGAGTCTGGATAAGCATGAAGAGCGGCATTTAATTGGCGGTGAAAACGCTCCACCATTCCGTTTGAAGCAGGATGATAAGATGTGGTCGGAATGCGTTGAGCGGTAATAATTTTTGTTAACTCCAAGAAAAGATGTGATTCGAATTGCCTACCATGGTCTGTAGTAATTGTGGTTGACACGCCATAGCGGGCA
>OZ024742.1:96142668-96145168 GCA_964016885.1 Eledone cirrhosa | reverse complement strand
AAAATATATAATAATAAATTAAGGATGAAATTGAGATTAAAAAGATTTATGATAGAGGGAAAAAAAATAATAATGATTGCGGATGAATATTCAAAATGTCAAAAACAAATGTTATTGTTTTACGAGAAGATAGGATGAGGTAAATGAATAAACGAGTACTATAGAGTGTATAATTCCCTTTAAAGTAAGGTAGATGGGTATATTTTAAAGAGGTGTATGTATATGTGCCTTTGAGAAAAAGATTCTAAATTGATAAAGAATTGAATATTAACTGTATACTTTGTGAAAAGTTCTATGGAATTTATGCAGGCAGATGGAAAACAAATCCGAGCGTCTATTTATTATGGATTCTAGGTTAGAGATAATGGTAAATTTTTCATTTAGGCAGAGATTACAGATTTTAGATAGAGAACTGTTCAAGTACGAGGATGCAGAAGAAATCTTTTTCCAAAAGATGTTATATTTAATGTTTTTGTCTTTTAAGGACCATATGAGTTCTGAGAGAGCAGTGTTAGTTCTTTTAAGTTTGTATTTGAAAGATGAATGATGATTATAGAGACGAGCTTTAAAAGAGGTGGAAGTGGAGCCAAAATAGGTGAAGGAGTTGGTGCTAGTTATAATTTTACATTCATAAATTAAGTTTTTATCGAGGCAATGGTTGTTGAGAGGACATTTATTTTTAATGCGGCAGTTGCAATTAGAGAGATTATTAATGAGTGATCTAGTGTTATCTATAGAAGGAATTGGATTGGAGAAGTTGTTTGCGATAGGAATAATAGGAATAATAGTTTCTTGATTTAGAGTTGGATTATGAACATTTAGCGAAGTTGTGTTTGACGTTGCATTTGGGTTTACAGAAGTTAGCCTAGGGTTTACAATGACGTCAGGAGTACTATTATTGTTATTATGAGATTCAATATTGGAAGGAAGAGATTTAGTATTTAATATTTTGTTGTTGTGTTTAGAAATGATGTTGGAAATATTGGAGGATGTAGAATACGAAAATTTAATGGTGTGTTTGTTAAATATTTTACTATAGATATGTGAGGGAGGGAAGCATTTATTTAAGGCACTAAAAAATAATTTAGGAATATTGTTATTAATAGAGATGGAGAAAGGAAACTATTATTCCTATTATTCCTATCGCAAACAACTTCTCCAATCCAATTCCTTCTATAGATAACACTAGATCACTCATTAATAATCTCTCTAATTGCAACTGCCGCATTAAAAATAAATGTCCTCTCAACAACCATTGCCTCGATAAAAACTTAATTTATGAATGTAAAATTATAACTAGCACCAACTCCTTCACCTATTTTGGCTCCACTTCCACCTCTTTTAAAGCTCGTCTCTATAATCATCATTCATCTTTCAAATACAAACTTAAAAGAACTAACACTGCTCTCTCAGAACTCATATGGTCCTTAAAAGACAAAAACATTAAATATAACATCTTTTGGAAAAAGATTTCTTCTGCATCCTCGTACTTGAACAGTTCTCTATCTAAAATCTGTAATCTCTGCCTAAATGAAAAATTTACCATTATCTCTAACCTAGAATCCATAATAAATAGACGCTCGGATTTGTTTTCCATCTGCCTGCATAAATTCCATAGAACTTTTCACAAAGTATACAGTTAATATTCAATTCTTTATCAATTTAGAATCTTTTTCTCAAAGGCACATATACATACACCTCTTTAAAATATACCCATCTACCTTACTTTAAAGGGAATTATACACTCTATAGTACTCGTTTATTCATTTACCTCATCCTATCTTCTCGTAAAACAATAACATTTGTTTTTGACATTTTGAATATTCATCCGCAATCATTATTATTTTTTTTTCCCTCTATCATAAATCTTTTTAATCTCAATTTCATCCTTAATTTATTATTATATATTTTTTTTTTTTTTTTAATATATACTCATATATTCTTTAACCTCTCTATATTAAAACATTATATCTTTTTCTCAGTTATAAAAACTATCTCTTTCTCTCTATCACCCATCTCTCCCTTTCCACCTTCACTCTCATCTCCTCCCCTTTTTTTCATCCTTTCCACCCCCACCCCTCCCTAAATATAATATATTTTTTCCTCGCACATATCCTCCCTTCGTTAATTTTCAAAATTTTTAATTTATACAGTATCTTCCAACGGTTTTCAACCCCTCTATATAAAATATATCTCCTCTCTGTTATAAAAACTATCTCTTTCTCTCTATCACCCATCTCTCCCTCTCATCTCCTTCCCTTTTCATCCTTTTCTCTCCCCCCCTCTCTAAATAAAATATTTTTCCCAATATCACACATCAATCGAAAACCACTTTTCATATGTTGATTTAAAACTGCACTATCAACAAGTGTTTTTTAGCCTTCATATCATGTTCTCCTGTTTTATCTGATGAAAACACAAATATTATTGTTTGATGATGTTTGTTTTTGAAATGCGCATAATAAAATATATTGAACTCCTTTAACCATCTTTTGATCTT
>OZ024742.1:96130652-96133152 GCA_964016885.1 Eledone cirrhosa | reverse complement strand
GGAATGATGAGTTTTCCAGTGACGAATTATAGTACCAACTGAACTCAATGGCACATTTAACTGACAAGATATGTTTCTATAACCAACACCATTTGTATGAAGGTCTACAATGCGTTTACGGAGGTATTGATCAATCAGTTTATTTTTCCCCATATTGTCAATGTTTACAGGACGGTTGTCAATGTTTACAGGATGGTTGTCAATGTTTACAGGATGGTTGTCAGACAAATCATGACGTATGTTTTTAATTGTACTTAGAAGTTACCTTAAACCTAATCTAGAACATTCTACTGAATTTAAAATCTGAAAATTTAAGAATTTTCTTGAAAAAAAAGCGATAAATATAAAATGTGTTGTAAAATTTTGCGTTATAAAAATATTAATTTTTCTTCATGAGTTATTTTTTTGTTATTTTTTTTAAATTGTATCATGAGATGCCTAACTATATGTTCTATCAGTAGTTACATTTTCATTACTCTAACTTTATTAAAAATACCTAAAACCGCATTTTTCCTAATGTGTTGTAAACTATTGCGGGGCACTCTATATATGTATATATATATATATGTACATATATACATATATATGTATATATATATATATATATCTTTTACCTGTTTCAGCTATCCGGCTGAGGCCATGCTGGGGCACCGCCCTTGTTGCTACACATTTTATCTCCAGCCTGTAAAGGTTGGCCACTGGTGTAAGAGGGAGTTTGTTGCTGCTGCCCTTAGGTTTCCCTCGTGTCTTGCTGTGGGTTCATCCGGGATCCTGGATAACAAGGTGTTGAGATGTTTCTTAAAGACATCCACCTCCACGTCATGCAAGTCTCTCAGATGCCTTGGTAGCCTGTTGAAGAGTTGAGGGCCATTGAATCCCAGGCTATTGCAATACCTGCTCCTTATTCTAGATGTGGAAGACGGGACCTTTGGCACCACACAGTGACGTCCTGTTCGACGGTTGGTCCAGCTCCCAATGCCAAAGTTTGGTGCTAGTCCCTCCAGGATTTTCCACATGTAGATCACTGCGTATCTCTCCCGTCTTCGCTCCAAGGAGTAGAGGTTCAGTTCCTTCAGCCTCTCCCAGTAGCTTGTCTCCCTCATCTTGGCAATCCTCTTGGTGTAGCTTCGCTGGATTGCCTCAAGCTCCGTGGTTAGTTTGACACTATGGACTATGGGGTGACCACAACTGGGAGCAGTAGTCCAGGCGGTTTAGGACAAAAGTCCTCCACAGTGTCAACACGGTGTCTCGATCTCCTGTCCGGAAAGTCCTCAAGATCCAGCCAGCGAGTCGTCTGCACGTTGTCGCCACTTTCATGATGTGTGAAGAAAAAGATGCATCATCGCTCATGTCTATGCCCAGGTCTCGTATCGATTTTGACACGGGGATATCGGTCCCTCCTGGTCCTGTGTAGCTCTGTTCCACTATATTTGTGTTTGCAGGTTTGTATTGTAGGGCTTGGAATTTGCCAGCATTAAACTGCATGTTGTTTTCTTCCGCCCATCTGTATATGGCATCCAGATCCTGCTGTAAAAGGGCAGCGTCAGCCGGGTTTTTGATTGCCTGTGCTACCTTAGTGTCATCAGCATAGCTAGTGAGGGATGTTGTTGCATGCACCACAGAGGGCATGTCCGAGAGAGCCACCAAGAACAGTAGCGGTCCCAGGACTGTCCCCTGGGGCACCCCACTTGTTATCGGTGTTTCCCTCGAGAGGGCCCCATTTGCTGCGACTGCCTGGCTTCTGTCCCTTAGGAAGCCATGCAGCCACTCACCTACTTTTTCAGTTATGCCGAGTCCGTGTAGTTTGTGACATATCATTCCGTGGTCGACCTTGTCAAAGGCCTTCGCAAAGTCAAGATATATCACGTCCGCATGTGAGCTGTCTAGTAGTTGTCTCAGTACCCAGTCGTAGTGATGTAGCAGCTGTGTAAGGCAGATTCTTCCTGGGCGGAAGCCATGTTGTGTGCTAGTCAGGCGGTCATTTTCTTCGAGGAAAGTGATTAGTTTCTTTCTGACGACTCGCTCCATGACCTTACTGATATGCGACGTCAGGGAGACTGGCCTATAGTTCTTGGCCTCCGCTCTACTACCTCCTTTATGGATAGTGCATATTGTGCCTTCTTTCAGCTCCCTGGGTAGTACACCGCTAGCCAAGGAGCTTCTGAAGAGCATCTTCAGTGGAGTTGCTAAGGCCCGCTTACATATTTTTAAGAGAACTGCTGGGAATCCATCAGGTCCAGCAGCCGAGTCTGTTCTAATTTCATCAATGGCGTACACCACATCCTCCTCCGTTATGTCTATGTGGTTGATGGTTGCCATTTCTTGATGTAGTGTTTTGGCATCAAAGAACTCCTCTGGTTTCGTTATTTGCATGTGCCTCAGTGGACATGTGAACACACTTTTGTACTGTTTGTTCAGTATTTCACATATCTCTTGGGGGTTTTCGGTTAATGAACCGTCCGTGTGGAAGTGTGGCCCAATATTGCAGTGTACTGAGGCA
>OZ024742.1:96120652-96125652 GCA_964016885.1 Eledone cirrhosa | reverse complement strand
GTATATATATATATATATGTATATATATGTATATATATATATAAATATATATGTATATATATATATAAATATATATGTATATATATATATAAATATATATGTATATATATGTATATATATATATAAATATATATGTATATATATGTATATATATATATAAATATATATGTATATATATATATAAATATATATGTATATATATGTATATATATATATAAATATATATGTATATATATGTATATATATATATAAATACATATGTATATATATATATATGTATATATATGTATGTATATATATGTATATATATATATGTATATATATATATGTATATATATATGTATATATATGTATATATATATATAAATATATATGTATATATATGTATATATATATATATATAAATATATATGTATATATATATATGTATATATATGTATATATAATAATTGAAATACCAGAGTGTGTTGGAGTTAAACACCCTCTTCGTATTATAGAAATAACAGTAAAGGTATAGCTCAATGTAATTAAACAGAGCCGAAGAATTATGAAAATATACCAAAGAAGCCTTCAATACATTAAAAGTCTTTATTAGCCAACAATGTTTCGTCCTATTAAGGACTCATCTGGGCAATTAAAGCTATAAGAAGCACTATCAGCCAATACAAGCCGAAAACTCAGAAGAATATGAGTGTACATAGATTAAATCATAGGAAAATAATCGGGTAAAAATTATCAAGTAAAAAATTATCAAGTGAAAATTGCTAAGGAAGCAATTAACATTTTGAACCATATTACAAATATAGTCCAATGCAAAAACTAGAGCTAAAACAGAGGTGGTGATATAGAGCGGGAATTATTGTACTATATATAATATAATATAATATAATAAAATATAATTAATAATGATAATAATAAAATGTTAAAAGGCCCAATATACATATATATATATATACATATGTACACATATATACATATATATCAATACACATTTCCATCAATAGAAGCACAAACTAACCCTTATTAAGAGTTTAAATATAAATAATAATAATAATAAAAAAAAAAATAAATAAAAAAAATACAAATGAAAATAAAATTAAAATATAATACATATAATATTTACAGTATAAAATGAAGAATAAATGATTAAAAGTAAGCACAAAATATATAATAAACTATATAATTATATAATAGATAATCTCCGGTTAATTTGCACAAACAATATAAATGTTACAATAACACTAAAATCACAATATTATAATGGCATATAACTTAACAAATCATATAGAGTTACAGACCGGGTGAGAAAAAATATTGTACAGAACTAAATTATATTGGAAAAATTATGTTGGAAAAATATCAAAACCATTGCAAGAAAATAGATGGAGGTCAAATTTCTATACAGTTGGTGTAAATAAATATTATCCAAACATTACAAGAATTATAAACATATTACAGGATTTACAGAATTTAACATAACATAATGGTACATTTAATAATCGGTAAATAATAATGATCAGTAGTACGTTTACAAAGAGAGGAATGATATGAAATTTCAATATAAAATATTGAACATAGTATAACATACATAATTACATGGTTGGTGGAGAGACATTTGTGAATAAGTAAATGAGAGACAGACAGACAGACTACGCACGGTAGTATATATAAATAAATACAATCAACCGGAAATTGAAAAACAAAAACAAAAGTATTTACTTAGGTGTCACATGCAGTTAAGTAAACAATTTAGGAGACAAACCCGGATAAATGACTAGAAAACCCTATTAAATTAATTAATATAGAAAGTACTTAAAATACATAATAAGTCCATACAAAATTAGCTATGGTTTAAGTAATCAAAATCCCCGAATTTAAAGATATCACTATAAAAATATATCTGGAAAAAATGAAATATTCAACTATCAGTTGAATAACGTTATCTAATAAACAGACTTTAAATAGAGTTATGGTAGGCCAATGGGGACAGAAAAAAGAAATGTATGGAGGATACGAAAGACCATAAAATCATAATCAACATACTGTACTATACAATAGAAAGGAGCGTAAAAGGGAATTGAATATAATTATAGTATATTTGAAGGGGCGAGTGACAAGTGTGTATGTGTGTGTGGGGGGGGGGGGGTAGTTATCCAAAGAAGAATCCAAATAAAATAAAATAGAATAAAATAAAATAAAATATATAATCAGATATAAACTCCTAAGGTGTTAATAGTGAAAATATAATATTTAAGAAGATAGAAATGGTATGGTAGCCAAAAGATTATGAAATCTATAATGAAAATCTGTCAAAAGCCAATGATAAAAATGATGATAATGATGGTGGTAAACATAATAAACCTTAACTAAAAAGATAAGGGAATGTAGCAGCTAATGGATACAATTTACACTACTAGAACCTTTAGGTTTATAATAAAAGTAAGAATTTGAAATAGCGTGGGGGCAAGAAGAGAATATTTCAGACTTTCTATTAAGTAAGGTTTCCCTAGAGAAAATTATAGAGTGGGTCTCAAGGATACAGAGATTGCAAAATTTAGTATGTGTTGACAGGTTATTAGAGCGTGCTACTATACGCCAACTAAGGCTATATGGTATATTAGCCCCCTTACGATCCCAGATATGGTGTGCTAAAGAAGTAGAATTCTTAAACTTAACATGTTTAAAATTAGAGATATGAGAATTAAACCTAGTCTTAAAAGTGTTAGATGTAGAGCCTATATATGTGCTATTAAAAGAATTAGTTTTAACCACACAAGCATAAACGATGTTCTTAGAGAGGCAGTTACCGTTTAAAGGGCAGTTAGCACTCATTCTACAGTTACACTTCCGGGTGTTATTGATCGGCTGAAGTAGTGATACATCGCACGTAGGATTACTATGAGATAAAGTCTGCTCTGGTGGTAAGGCATTTACGGATCTATTCTGACTAGTAGTACGTAGAGAGAAGTATCCATCCCTAATTTTCCCATTGTTAGTGATAGCTAAATGAGAACTAATATTAGGGGTGGTAGAGAATGAAAGTTTAATTACATTTTTATTAAAAATACTATGGTATTTATTAGTAGGAGGGAAGTTTTTCTCTAAGATAGAAAAGAAAGACCTAGGGATGTTAGTTAATACTTCCTGATTATATGGCGGGTTAAAATAAGTATTTAGTCTCCTTCTATTTTTATCCTTACCAACTCTACCGTTATCTAATATCCCATTATTAAGATTTGGGTTACTACAAGGATTAGTTAAAACCCCATTACTAGAATCAGCAGAAACTCAATTAAGTCTCTTTCTGTTTCTACCTCTAGTATATCTGCTGCCATCTGGAATCATATCAAAAGGATTAGGGCCAATAATAGGATCAGTAGAAACAACATTATTAGAATTAGGTATATCAAAAGTATTACCAATGGGTGAGCGCTCAGAGGGCTCGACTTGATTCCTAGAAGTATTAGATTCCCTGCTACGAGTCCGGTGGCTTAACCCATGGATGGGTTCAGATACACTTATGTGATTTCTACGATTCTTATGCTTTCTACTCCCATTCATGGCCATATTATGGGATATTATGTTATTATTATTTCTAAGGTTACTATTATTATAATGTATTTTACCAGAGTAACCTGAGTTAGCTAGGGCATTATTATAGTACTCTGCATGTGCATTAAATGTTCCTACGTCCTTAGAGAGTGTGGAAATCCTATTAGATACACCATTAATTATAGAGCGTATCATAGATTTGGGGTGGTTAGAATTTGGACTAACATAAGAGAGTATTTCATTAGGCTTATGGAAGGGTTTAAAACTATTAGTGACCAAGTCCAAAGTCACATCTAAAAAGTTGACCGCTCTATCGTTTCTATCTATCGTGATCGAAAGGTTATAGCTTTTAAAAAACTTATGAAGCTTCTTCTTATTATGTTCGACGTTGTTGGTGCTAGAGCTAATCACAAACAATGCATCGTCACGATAAAGTCCGCCTTTAAGGTGCGGAAAGGTAACATATAGTTCATTTAGGAGGAACAACCTAACAAGATCAGTTACCTGGGCCGAATCACTCGAACCCATTGTAACGTCGAAATTATTGGGCGTGTTTTTACGGGTCCAAAAAGTATCCTCAAAATTAATGATAGTTCTGCGGGCTGCTAGTATAATATCTACCTGTGATCGTGTAAGGCTGGACACTCTCATAGCCAACATTAAGGCTTTATTAAGGAGGATGGGTGAAATCGATGTGTAATAGGCATCAATATCGAACTGGATAAACTTACTAGATTCAAGTTTATTAATGCCAGAGAACCAATCTATAACCTCCTTAGTGTTCCCCCATAGGTTAAAATTAACCTTCTCCCTAACATCTGGTATAATAAGGTCAAGGATTTTTTTACTAATTATGGCTATATCAGACTTAGAAGGACAGATGAGTCTAACAGAGGGATTACTAATGAAGTCTACCTTATGATCCTTAAGAGTGAATCTCGGTTCTCTAGGGTAATATGGCTGGGTATATTTATCTAGGCCAAGATCCGAGACTATCTTAAAACCCTCACTATTGATATGGTTCAAATTATCCTGCGTAGTTTTTTTATAATTTCTATGCAGCTCCTTATAAATAAAATCGCGGTAAGCACTGTAATCCATAGAGTATAGATTCTTAGTCTTATCAGCCGGGATAAGAACAGACTTATTCGCACAAAAACCCTTAACAATATTTTTAAGTCTAGACTGGAACTTGTCAAACTTATTATAATTTCCATGTCTATTATATGGCCTATACTTAATATATATTATATTATATTATATATATAGTACAATAATTATATATATTATATTATATTATATATAGTACAATAATTGCCGCTCTATATCACCACCTATGTTTTAGCTCTAGTTTTTGCATTGAACTATATTTGTAATATGGTTCAAAATGTTACTTGCTTCCTTAGCAATTTTCACTTGATAATTTTTTACTTGATAATTTTTACCCG
>OZ024742.1:96100652-96103152 GCA_964016885.1 Eledone cirrhosa | reverse complement strand
CCATGCCTTGCTCATACAGGAACTGATTTGGCTTGATTTCTACAGCTGGATGCCCTTCCTAACACCAACCTCATTTACAGTGAGTGCTGGGTACTTTTTTTCCGTGGCGCCTACACGTCCACTTTACAGTGTGGGCTGGGTGCTTTTTTTCTGTGGCACCTCCACGACCACCTTGCGGTGGGGGGGGGGCATATTGTCTATATGCTTCAGCTTGTACCCATGGGAGGTCGGGTACTCTGTATTACTGCGTGACGCCAGAAGTCACGGTCGTGTGTCATTGTATATACATATATATATATATACATATATATATATATATCAAATAAAAAAGAAATGGAGTCAAAGACTCACGTTAATCCCCTGTAATTTAATGAGCTCAAAGAAAAAGTAATGGGCTCTTCATAATACAATATAAAGAGAAGAAAACACAAAAAGGGTATGTTTTCAATTATGAAGGGTAGAGAACGACAAGAGCATAAATCTACAGAAAGTGTGGGAAATACATAATTAAAAAGGTAAATTAAAACGTACAAACCCACCTTTATATCTATAAAACACCTGGACAAACTCAAATGAGAGAATGTTTCACCATAAACAGTGTCAGTGCCATGACTTTTCAAGTTAAGTGCTTCTTAATGGTTGCATCTCTGCTGACTCTCTCAGACCACATATCATTAGTTCTACTAAGTTATGATCTGAGAAAATTGTTGGTGTCACCTTTACATTGCGGATGAGCACTGCAATGTTTGTAAACAGAGATCCAGGAGATTCTCACCTCTTTTTGGGAGGAGTTCTGCTTGTTCCATGAAAAACCTGTGTGTGAGGGCCAGCAGAGAATCTGTCTGTTTCTGTTTGAGTGACGTCATTCCAGAGAGGAGGTGGCCCTCAAGCCCTTTGACCTTTGGTAGGTTAAAGTCTCCCAGCATATTTATTTATATATAATCATCGTCATTGTTTAATGTTCATTTTTCCATGCTAGCATGGGTTAGACAGGTTGCATATTTGTATCTCATCAACTATGTGAAACACATCACAAATAAAGTGAACTTTATAAATAAAGTGGGAATTGAAATCAGAATAGTAAAGCAGAAAGCTGATATGTTAAACCATTCAGTGAATCTTCTTATCCCATCACCATTATTGTATTCTTCTTTAGAGTGAGATGTGTGACACTGAGAAATGGGCAGTGGATTCAGATGAAATTAGAAGACTGGGAGGAAATGAAGTAAGCATGCTTTGTTAGATGTGGAATTTTAATGTGCATGAACAACAAAGTATGCATGAACTGAAAGAAATACTGCACAATCAGATTTTGTGTGTGGGAGAAATTATTGTATTGGCAGTTACATATAATGCGTGTGAATGATAATCGCTGGCTGAAGAAATGCTAAGGGTTCTAAGCTGAAAGAAGCTGAAGAAAAGGAAGAACAAGGAATATATGGTTAGAGGTGGTGAAAGCTGATCTCAAGAGGCTACACATCACAAAGGTGATGATGAAGGAAAGAGACTAGTAGAGAGATGCTGTACTGAAGAGGACTCATCTAATCCATTCAAGCATAGAAAAATAGACAAAATAATGATGATGATGTTGAAGATGATGATGATGAATTCATTGTATAATAAAGCTAATGTAGACAGTAAGTATATGCAATTCCTCATAGCATTGGATATGGCTTTAATATGATGGCCATATATTTTAAATTGGAATCTTCTTCAATATATTCAAATTGGTTTAGAGAGAGAGAGATACAAATCAATAGATAGATTAAAGAAATTATGAGAAGATAGAGAATGAGAAATGTGCGTGTATATATATATATATATATATATATGTGTGTGTGTGTGTGTATATACAGAAGCCAAAAATGGGAGAGAAAGTGAAAGACAGTGTGTGTGTGAAAGATTTCAATATAACAGCATGAAGAACATTTTAGAATTAGTGTTCCAGTAGGCCTAAAAGAAATTTGTCAGACCAGAGGGACATGAGCTCCAGCTTGAGAATAATTTATTAGTTAACTGACATACTGAATGTATGTTACATAAACAAAATAAAACTAACTGGTCCATCATCTAGAAATTTACTTTAAATATGTGCCATACATATTTAAGGTTTTAGAAATATACTAGGTGTTGACACAAGACTGTGACCTCTGGCGTCACGCAGTAATACAGAAGAGCCAACTTCCCACAGGTACAAGCCGAAGCTGAAGCATATAGACAATATGCCCCGATCCCCTCCCACAGCAACGTGGGCATGGAGGTGTTATGACAAAAAAAACACCCAGCCCACACTGAAAAGTGCTCGTGTAGGTGCCACGGTAAAAAAGCACCCAGTACTCACTGTAAATGTGGTTGGTGTTAGGAAGAGCATCCAGCTGTAGAAATCAAGCCAAAATCAGTTACCGTATGAGCAAGATAAGGTCACCTGACCTGGTATTCCCCACAACAGGACAACCCATCTAACCCATGCTAGCATGGAAGAATGGATGTAAAACGGTGA
>OZ024742.1:96090652-96093152 GCA_964016885.1 Eledone cirrhosa | reverse complement strand
AAAGATTCTCGTCAGAAGGTTCTTTTCATTCGAAGAACATAAAATTCTTGAATTTAAATTACGAACTAGCGCTATCCAAAACTGTTCCTGGGATGAGAGTGAATGATGTGGAATCAATTTTTTCAAGGGCCGAAGTAAAGATAGAGGCAGAGGGAGGTAGGTCAAACCGGCCGCAACTATTACTAGCAGCAGTCGGAACGACCCAATTTGTCTCTCAACAATAGAGGAGAGTAGTAATAATAGGATATGTGTTCCTTCACGCACAAGGCGCAAAGGGACGCATGTATTGTCCAACCAAATGCCAATGTGGTTCAATGGCAGGTTAATAAATTAACGAGCCAGAACATATATAAACAAGGTTTAGCAAATAATGAAAAAGTTTCAAAATAAATTTTAAAAAATTGACTTTACCTACTATAGTTACCTTTACCGATCGGTTTCGAATCCCAAAAATAAACGGAGACCATACGGCCTTCGTCGCAAAGAAAGATTCTCGTCAGAAGGTTCTTTTCATTCGAAGAACATAAAATTCTTGAATTTAAATTACGAACTAGCGCTATCCAAAACTGTTCCTGGGATGAGAGTGAATGATGTGGAATCAATTTTTTCAAGGGCCGAAGTAAAGATAGAGGCAGAGGGAGGTAGGTCAAACCGGCCGCAACTATTACTAGCAGCAGTCGGAACGACCCAATTTGTCTCTCAACAATAGAGGAGAGTAGTAATAATAGGATATGTGTTCCTTCACGCACAAGGCGCAAAGGGACGCATGTATTGTCCAACCAAATGCCAATGTGGTTCAATGGCAGGTTAATAAATTAACGAGCCAGAACATATATAAACAAGGTTTAGCAAATAATGAAAAAGTTTCAAAATAAATTTTAAAAAATTGACTTTACCTACTATAGTTACCTTTACCGATCGGTTTCGAATCCCAAAAATAAACGGAGACCATACGGCCTTCGTCGCAAAGAAAGATTCTCGTCAGAAGGTTCTTTTCATTCGAAGAACATAAAATTCTTGAATTTAAATTACGAACTAGCGCTATCCAAAACTGTTCCTGGGATGAGAGTGAATGATGTGGAATCAATTTTTTCAAGGGCCGAAGTAAAGATAGAGGCAGAGGGAGGTAGGTCAAACCGGCCGCAACTATTACTAGCAGCAGTCGGAACGACCCAATTTGTCTCTCAACAATAGAGGAGAGTAGTAATAATAGGATATGTGTTCCTTCACGCACAAGGCGCAAAGGGACGCATGTATTGTCCAACCAAATGCCAATGTGGTTCAATGGCAGGTTAATAAATTAACGAGCCAGAACATATATAAACAAGGTTTAGCAAATAATGAAAAAGTTTCAAAATAAATTTTAAAAAATTGACTTTACCTACTATAGTTACCTTTACCGATCGGTTTCGAATCCCAAAAATAAACGGAGACCATACGGCCTTCGTCGCAAAGAAAGATTCTCGTCAGAAGGTTCTTTTCATTCGAAGAACATAAAATTCTTGAATTTAAATTACGAACTAGCGCTATCCAAAACTGTTCCTGGGATGAGAGTGAATGATGTGGAATCAATTTTTTCAAGGGCCGAAGTAAAGATAGAGGCAGAGGGAGGTAGGTCAAACCGGCCGCAACTATTACTAGCAGCAGTCGGAACGACCCAATTTGTCTCTCAACAATAGAGGAGAGTAGTAATAATAGGATATGTGTTCCTTCACGCACAAGGCGCAAAGGGACGCATGTATTGTCCAACCAAATGCCAATGTGGTTCAATGGCAGGTTAATAAATTAACGAGCCAGAACATATATAAACAAGGTTTAGCAAATAATGAAAAAGTTTCAAAATAAATTTTAAAAAATTGACTTTACCTACTATAGTTACCTTTACCGATCGGTTTCGAATCCCAAAAATAAACGGAGACCATACGGCCTTCGTCGCAAAGAAAGATTCTCGTCAGAAGGTTCTTTTCATTCGAAGAACATAAAATTCTTGAATTTAAATTACGAACTAGCGCTATCCAAAACTGTTCCTGGGATGAGAGTGAATGATGTGGAATCAATTTTTTCAAGGGCCGAAGTAAAGATAGAGGCAGAGGGAGGTAGGTCAAACCGGCCGCAACTATTACTAGCAGCAGTCGGAACGACCCAATTTGTCTCTCAACAATAGAGGAGAGTAGTAATAATAGGATATGTGTTCCTTCACGCACAAGGCGCAAAGGGACGCATGTATTGTCCAACCAAATGTATGTATATATATATGTATGTATATATATATATATATGTATGTATGTATGTATATATATACATATAGAGAAGAAATATGTATATATATACATATAGAGAAGAAATTCCAAACATGGAAGCACGGCCTAGAATCAAAAGGCCTTAAAATTAACCTGGCTAAGACTAAAGTTCTAGTTTGTAGGAAAGAAAATAAGGCGGCAGTCCCATCTAGGAAATGGCCATGCTCAGTGTGTAGGAAAGGCGTAGGTAGAAACTCCAT
>OZ024742.1:96073152-96080652 GCA_964016885.1 Eledone cirrhosa | reverse complement strand
ATTTCATTATATATATTTCAGGGATATCATATTAAAAATATGGTATGCCTTCTTCAGACAAAATACAATATAAACAGTCTTATAAATAGATAGATTTGACATACCTTACAACTTCAACTTCCATTTAAAAAGTTGATTTGGTAGTGAAAAAATGTTAGGGACAGTTATAAAAAGAAAGAAAGAAAAAAAGCGAAGAAAAAGAAGAAATGCATGCAACTAAATAGAGAGAGATAGATATAGAGAGATAGATAGAGAGAAGAAATTCATGTAAAGAAACAGAGAGAGATAGATAGAGAGAGAAAAAACACAGAGGGAGATAGATAGAGAGAGAGAGAGAGAGAGAGAGAAGAGAGAGAGAGAGAAAAAATAGAGAGAGATAGATATAGATAGAGATAGAGAGAAAGAAAATAGGTAGTTGGGCACCAGTTGAATGACGTATCAATGATATATTTTTTTATTTATTTAGTTCTAGTATTAAGGTAGAGAGAGATATATGTGGTTAGGAGAGAAAACAGCCGTTACATAGAGAGAAAAGAAAAATATCCAGACATAAACGAGGCAGATTTAAAACATTATGTTTCATCAATGTAAAAATATCAATTCGTATGAATTAGGTATTATAATGTAAATATCAGTATTCATGAATGAGACACGTATCAATAATGTGTGAAAAATAATGATCATATGTCTAGTTTAAAATTCCTAGGTTTATATCAGAGTTGAGTTAAAAAATTGAGATAAAAAACTGAGATAAAAAACTGAGATAAAAAACTTCAAAAAAAAAATTGAAATACATAAGTATATATGCACTTTCATGAAAAAAGAAAAAAGAAAAAAGAAAAAGAAAAAGAAAATAGAAGGTTATCCCAGATTCGATACTATAGACTTCCATGTGAATTTACGTGATCAACTCTGCAAATTCCTATTTCACATGAAAACATTCTCATTGTGCTATACAAATTCTAGTATACATATATGTGTACATACACAGAAATATATATAGAATCTACATTAATTTTAACAATACTATTCTTGTCTTTACTCTACATGATTATCGTTCAAGCATAAATAGACAACAGATATCAATATATTAATAAAAATATCAAAAAATTAAAAAATATTAAAAATAAAACACAGTATGCTCCGCAAATCAACCACAGAGATCAACCCTTCAAAATTAATTGACAATATATTGCCAAGTTCATTATAAGCATCAGAATCAAAAGCAAACAAAACCAAAATTATTTACCAATTCCTGTCTAGCAGAAATCATTCCAAAAGTTTAGGATACCCATTTGATCTACAGATGGTCTTATATTTATTATAGAAGTTTATCTAGTGTAAAATTTATTCGATATATTTGGAGCATCAGCTTTTAGTGTAGTTTAATTATTCATGAAGAATGTTTAAAAAAAGAAATCGAAAGATTTATCGGCGAGTTTCATAAATAATTATAAATCAAAGTAAATATACTACATTTTAAATTTATATTTATATTTAAAAGTTGAGTTCAATGCAACTGAATAAATTTGTCCGTAAATTAAGGGAATTTTTAGATTTTAGTATAAAGAATATCTCCTCCGCGCAGAGGTCACATGTCTCAGTGGATGAATTAAAAGGAATCCCTCTTGAGACTATATTCCAAGCCGTCGAATATCCAACGTTATCATGCTTAAGTTGCCAGAGTAAGCCTGATAGTGATGTTGAAGATTTTTTGCTTGGATCTGTGAAAGAATTCTTGTGGTTATTATAGCGAAGTTTAAATTCTGTCGAGGTGGAACCAACATAGTTAAAAGAATTTAAGTCCGTTTTAACATTACAGTTGTATATTTTTAACTAAGCAATTGTTATTTAACGGACATTTAGATCTATCTCTACAGTTATATTTGTTTACTTGGATATTATTTATGCTATTATCGGTATTTTGGCTAGGTTTTAAATTCCTATTATTTATTCTATTAATATTTTGTGCTAAGTTTTTGGTGGATGAGTAAGTTAATTTTATAGTATGTCTATTGAAAATTGAGTGATACCTATGTGTTCTAGGGAAGCGATTATCAAGAGCATTAAAAACTAGTTTAGCGATGTGGGTTTTAATGTTTAGTGAGAAAGGGGGGGGGGGGCAAACCATATTATATTCCTAGTTCTATTTCTTTTTTGGCTTTTGGAATTATTGTAATGCTTTCTATTATAGTTGTTAAAGTTGTTGCCGTAATTAAAATTGTTGTTATTTTGGTTAGTTTGTCTATTATTATCTATGTACATAATTTTATCACTATATCCTGCTCTAGCTAACGCTTCATTGTAATACTGGGCTTTTTCGTCGAAAATCTTTTTATTAGATGAGATTCTAGAGATACGTTTTTGAACAGAGTTCACTATAGTATTTTTAACAGATCTGGGGTGGTTAGAGTTAAAACTGACATAGTTTAAGTTTTCATTCAACTTGTGAAATGGATAGTGAAGACATGTGTTGAGATTTAATGTTACATCTAGGAAATTGACTATTCTATGGTTATTCTCAATTTCTATTTTTAGATTAAAGTAATTAAAATATTGTGTAATTTGTTTTCTTTTTCTATTTAGTTCAGAGTTATTATTTTCAATAAGTAAAAGCATGTCACCTCTATATAAACCTCCGGTAGCACCGGGTATTTTCCTATGCAGCGAATTGATTATAAATAGGCCCACAAGGTCAGTTACCTGAGCTGAGTCGGATGATCCCATAGTAATGTCGAAATTGTTATCTCTATCTGCTCTGGTCCATAGTTGGTCATTAAATTCTATCAATGTTTTCCTAGCCGATAATATAATGTGCATTTCATTGCTATTTAGGTCTGTATGTTTGAATGCGTAATTTAGTGCCTTATTTAGTAGATTAGGGGTAATAGATGAATAATAGTTAGCAATATCTAGTTGAATAAATTTATTATTATTGTTATATTTAATTTCTTTAAACCACTCAATAACCTCTCCAGTTCCCTTCCACAAGCTCAAGTTAGGTAAACAATTCAAGTTTTTAATTTGCCGTATCACCCTGTCTAGAATGTTTTTGCTTAGTTTACCCAGGTCAGATTTTGATGGTGCAATCAATCTGACTGGCAGGTCATTTTCAAAATTTCTTTTGTGATCTTTCATATTGATCTTCGGTTTCCTGGGCACGAAAGGTTGTGTTCTGTTCTCAATTTCCAACTCATGCATTATACAAGATGCCTCAACATTCATTTTCTCAAGCTCGGCTTTATCTGCTACCTTGTACTTTTTCCTCAGTTCTTTCAGTATGAGGCCATTATACATGTCTTTTTGCACTCCATAGAGGTTGTTGGTCTTGTCAGTTTTTTATCTCAGTTTTTTTATCTCATTTTTAATCTCAACTCTGATATAAACCTAGGAATTTTAAACTAGACATATGATCATTATTTTTCACACATTATTGATACGTGTCTCATTCATGAATACTGATATTTACATTATAATACCTAATTCATACGAATTGATATTTTTACATTGATGAAACATAATGTTTTAAATCTGCCTCGTTTATGTCTGGATATTTTTCTTTTCTCTCTATGTAACGGCTGTTTTCTCTCCTAACCACATGTATCTCTCTCTACCTTAATACTATATATATATGTATATATATATATGTATGTATATATGTATGTATATATATATATGTATATATATATATATATATATATATATATATATGTATATATATGTTTGTATATATATGTATGAGGGAGCTTATAGATAGGAGAACACACGCTGTCTTTTCGTGGGGTAAGTTTTTAATTAATTTTTGTATTCTGTAACATCAAAATACAACAATTTTTTGGTCACTGGACTCGGGAATGTCACAACAGAAGTTTGTGGAAGTTACACAAATATTTTAGTATATTTTAGCAGAGCAATCCTTATTTATATTTTACATTTACTTACATCTCAATATAACATGGCTAGAATTCAAATTTTGCTAAGAGAAGAAAACGGTCAAATGAACTAGATACTGTCCCCACCACCACAATAACGTCTACACCCTCTCCCCACCATCACATGTCATTACCATACCATAACCTATCGAGACTAAAGTCATCGACCTGTTGTCAAACTCTCTACTCTCTGTTGAATGTATATATATATATATGTGTGTGTATGTATATGTGTGTATATACATCACTCAGTCAAACAACCAGATTTCAACCCCAACATCTACAACAACAACACCGGCACTAATGTTTACAGCAACAACAGCTTCAGAATGAACTGAAATGAACATTTACAACAATTACAACAACAACAACAACAGCGGCATCAAAACATAAAAAAAGGAAGGGAAAAGAAAAAAGAAAAGGGGAAGAGAAACAAAAAGGAAAAAAAAAAAAGGGAAAGGAAAAAAAAAAACTCAAAATAACAAAACACACACGCACAACAACAACATCAACTGCCACCACCACCACCACCGCCACCGCCGCCGCCATCACCATCACCAGCGACCTGGCCTTAAGAACAACTTTAATAATAATTTTTCTGCTTTTGGCACGGATCCAGCGACTTGTCCAGCGCATCACTGGTACTCTCTTTTGTTGACTCCGTAGAGAGCCATAACTCTATGCTGTAAAGCAATTATAGTAATACTGGACTGTAATACGATCGGCTTCAACTATACAAACTCTTGAAAGTCAACAGTTGACATAATCTTGTAATCTTGTATCAGTAATGACGGTAATATATATATATATATATGTGTGTGTGTGCGTGTAAGTGAGTAGAGTAGCGTGTGTGTGTGTTTGTTGTATGTATGAGTGTTGCTGTGTGCGCGCATATGTATGCGTGTGTGTGTATGTCGTACGTATAAGTGTCAATAAGTGATTTTTTTTTTTTTTTTTTTTTTTTTTGCGCGGGGACAGTAATAATCGGGCTGGATGCCCGATCGCGCAGTTAAACCACTGGGAGTGAAGAACCCCTAGCCCTTGTCAGGGTATTCTTCTAAGAGAAGGCATCTCAGGAAACTGGGTTAACTCCGATATAAAACCTGCGGCTCAGTAGTTACCGATGATGTTGATCTTTTCTTCTTTTCGGGTTATAGCTACTGTCGCTCAGAGAGTGGGATTGGCTCAGTGCACAGTCTTTCCTCACTTTAAAAATATTCGTCACGCACAGGCATTGCACGAGTGCATTAATAATTATTAATAGTGTACTATTATTATTATTATTATGAAAGGACTAAAGACAGACACTTTTCTCTTCGGCCAATCCCTCATCAACTTCTTCAAGTTTCACCTGGAAAGGAGGGTGAGGGTGGAGAGAGAAGTGCTGCCCCCTAGTATATTTGATAAAAGGTGGGTGAATGTGGCGAGAATGGCTCGTGTGAATGGGCCTACTCTGACCATGCGCCTATAGGCTGGCTAACTTGAGGAGAGGGGCGCTCTCCTGGGTGCCCTAGAAGCGCAGGGTGGTTCAGGATTGGTGGGGTACCCGAATCACCCCAGGGTCGTCCACCCCTTATCGGGGAATTTATTTTGTTATATTTTGCATAGTTTATTTTATATTTTTATATTTTTATTGTTAAATTAGTCTTGCCATTGTGCACTTTTACTCGACCTTATTGTAAACCCCCACTGTCCCTGTCTTTGTATTGTCCCCTACATGTCGGCCCTTGTGGCTAATAAATGAAATAATAATTATTATTATTATTACTATTATTATTACTCTTTGTTTTTCTTTTTTTTTTTTTTTTTTCCAATTCAATGATGTTCCAGAACAATGTAAATGGGGTAATTGCCAATTTGGGTTCTGGAACAAAAAAGATCATTGGCAATAAGGGCAGGGGCCCCAAGTTATCACAACCTGGGCCCGCCCGTCATCGTGCCATTGTAATAGAGCCAAACAGGGCATTTAGTCTTGGCTGCTGGAACGTACGGACGCTGCTTGACAGGGATTCTTTGGAGCGTCCTGAACGAAGGACCGCTCTTGTTGCAAAGGAGCTTCGACGTTACGATCTTGACATCGTGGCTTTATCTGAGACGAGGTTAGCTGGAGATGGTCATCTTACGGAATTTTGTGGAGAATATACATTCTTCTGGAAAGGAAGAGATGAAGGAACCAGAAGAGAGGCTGGGGTAGGATTTGCTGTTAAGACTGTACTGGTGAATAAATTAGAAGAATTCCCAGTAGGGATTAGTGAGCGTCTTATGTCCATGAGAGTTCCGCTGGACAAGGGAAGATATGCTACCCTGGTGAGTGTGTATGCTCCAACTATGAATTCTGTCGATGAAGAAAAACTGTCCTTTTACCATGCCTTGAAAGGTGTTCTACGAAATATCCCTCAGGCAGACAAAGTCATCGTGCTTGGTGACTTTAATGCTAGAGTGGGTAGGGATTTTAACACATGGAATGTAATCGGAAGGCATGGGGTGGGAAAGTGTAACAGCAATGGTATGCTCTTGCTGCAGATGTGTGAGGAGCTGGATCTGTGTGTTACCAACACCATGTTCCACAAAAGAACAAATTCAAGACCACATGGATGCATCCTGCATCTAAGGAATGGCATCTTTTGGACTACGTCCTAGTCAGGATGCGTGACAGACAGGATGTGCAGTGTGTTCGTGTTCTTCGTGGAGCTGAGTGCTGGACGGACCACCGCCTGGTACGTGCAAAAGTGAATCTAATCACCAAACGTAAAATCCGGGCTCCTGGTGTTACCCGGCCCAAAAGATTGAATGCTGCTCGTCTTAAGGATAAAAATGTGAAGAGGACATTGGAAGAAGAGATGCAGACTGCAGATCTTGGTGAGGATTGGCCGACCCTTAAAAAGTCGGTTTATGATGTAGGCAGACGTGTTCTGGGATTGGTGCAGAGAAAACATCAGGACTGGTTTAATGAGAATGATGTACATATAGAAGACTTGTTGGCTGATAAGAGGCGTGCTCTGTCACGCTACTTGACGGCAAAACCACAGGAGAGGAGTACGTTGCATGAGGAGCTCAGGGATGTAAAATCACGTGTTAGGCGGAGTCTTTCTCAGATGAAGGATCAGTGGTGGAGTGAGAAGGCTGGTGAGATACAAACTGCGTCTGATTGCAATAACACAAAGCTGTTGTACAGTCTCTTGCGTGAGGTTTATGGACCGTTTTCTTCTCTCGTGACACCGATTCGCAGCAAGGATGGCAAAGAACTTCTTCGTGACTCACAGGGAATTCTACGAAGGTGGCGAGAGCACTTTGATGATCTTTTGAATCAGCCGTCTGTCGTCAGTGAAGATTTCCTCAATCTCATTCCGAAAAGTCCTGTGAAAGTAGCTCTCGCAGAACCTCCGACGCTTGTGGAGGTTGCAGTGACTATTTCGAAGCTGAACAGTGGAAGATCTCCAGGTATGGATGGCATACATGCTGAGCTCCTACAATATGGTAGTGAGAGACTCCTGCAACATCTTCACTCTCTGTTTGGAAGGATATGGGCTAATGAATCCGTGCCTGAGGACTGGAGAGATGCAGTAAT
>OZ024742.1:96065652-96068152 GCA_964016885.1 Eledone cirrhosa | reverse complement strand
TTGTAGCCAGAGAACTGCATACGGTGGATGAAGTGTTGTATGTGTCTCTCTAGTTCTTCGGGGTTGCACATGCGGGACACATTTCTCATCACCCGTACCAAATCCGCAATCAGTATGTTGATTTTGGTCTGGTCCGAAATGGCCGAGTTTCGGTGGATCAGATGTTTGGAAGTCATGGGTTTGGCATAATGGGAATGGAGGATTTGTTTTTGGTTGTTAATGGTATCTAACCAGAGCTCTGTGTCTAGTACAGGTAATCGATGGTTGGGGTGTCTACTTGGGTAGTCTATAGTAACTCTAATGCTCTGGTGGATGGAGTTTGCTATTTGATGGATGCTTTCCATTGTGTTTTTCTCTAGTTCCTGACTGTTCTTTAGTGGGGGTGTCTTAACTACGATGTTTATATCATCTACGTAGCGGGAGTACATTATCAGGGTTAAGCTGTCTTCTAATTGTTCTTTAAGTTTTTGTTTGAGTCTACTGTCCCACCATACCATGAATAAGTTAGCTATGTCGCCTGCAATGCTAACACCAATGGCTGCTCCTTCCTCTTGGGCATATGTTTTACCATTAAATTTGAACATATGTTCCTTAAAGGTTAATTTTATGCTGGCCCCTACCGCATGTGCAATCATTTTCTTCAGTTCATCGTGGTTTTCGGGTGTCGGTATGGCTCTGGTACACCCGTTCCATCTATCTGTGTGGGTTTTCTTGGCCATTGAGGTAATGGTAGGTGGTCTGCCTCTTGCTGGTCTTGTAGGGCACAGGTTGCTAAGGTCATAAGTGTCTAGGTAACTATTACTATGTTTAGGCTTAAGTAGAAGTCCCAGCTCACTGGTATCAATCCCATGGAACTCAAACTTGCTCTCGCTGATCATTTCTACGCATTTCTCCACAGCAAAATCCACGTCAATAGATGGATACAGGGACACAACAGCCATACTGCCTATTATGCAGTTTGTTAGGTCCCTAGATCGGTTACTCACGCCGATTCTGCTGAGGAGGTCCTCCGTGCTGTCACATACATCTGGGGAGATCTCAATGATGGGGCGTATGATCAGGGAGAGGAAGTAGGACAGTCTGTAGTTACTAGCAATGTTAGCTCCACAGACTGGCCGTGTTGGTGGTCCCGCGACAGGGTCACAGCCCGTTTTATGGTCTTTTCGAAGCCCATACAACGCCGGCACGTCATTGTTCCAGGCCTGGAAGTTGTTGGCAGTCCTTTTGTTGGGCTGCATTATATTCGTCCACATCATCATATGGGCATTGAGGGCTTTTTTCTCTATCCTCATGCTCCTCTGGTGTTACCTTTCTTGTGTTAGTGATGTGTGGTTGCATTGCCTGGATGTAGTTTGGCAGGCTGTCAACCGACATTCTGCCAGACTTGTCTGTTGGAAAGCATGCTATCTCTCCATTACGCGAGCGCTGCATGAGCTTACGCAAGCCATTTGCAGATTTTTCTCCCAGTTGCTGGGCCTCTATTCTATTATGCTTCTTGCTATACTGTTCTATAATATTTCTAAGTTCGGATTTAGCTATACTAAATTGTGCTTCTGTTTGTTCATTGACCTGCGACGGCAACTGCGTGCGTTTGTTAAATGGTAAAGACGTGGCGTGGACTCGTCGCAGGTCGAATGATTTATCGGAGGGATTATAAAACGGAGAGTTCCAGGCTGCTGCTTTATGTGTACTAGTGCTATTGTTACTGTTAGTTGTGTTGTTTCTATTTCTATTTCCACCAACAGCCTCATGGTTGTTTCTATGTCTCTCATAATTACTCCTGTCTCTTTCCACTGGCTCAATGTTGTTATCTACCCTATTTTGTGTGTCTGTGTGTTCGTCTTGGTTATTCTCTTTCTCCTTAGTCTCCCATCTCCTTTTCCTTTTAATCTTATTACTTTCCCTTATTTCTCTGATTTCTGTGCTACTGTCATCACTTGTTTTCTGTGTCTGTGTGTTTGTTAAGATTGTGGTGGTGGTGAGAGGCATTGAATGCGTGTGTGTTGTTGTTGTTGATGTGTGCTGTTGTTGACGTGTGTTGTTGTTGTCTCCGTGTGTGTTATCGTTGTTGTGTGTGTTGTTATTGTTGTTTGTGTCTGCGTGTCTGTTGTTGTTGTTTCTGGGTATGTTGCTATTGTTGTTGTTGTTGATGTGTGTGTTGTTGTTATTGTTGTTTGTGTCTGTGTGTCTGTTGTTGTTGGGATGTGTGTTGTATATTGTTGCTTTTGTTTGTGATGCTCCAGCGTAGTTTTGTAAATGATTTTTCTATTTCTGACAGACAACTAATCATATTTACCTTCTTGAATGTCGCAAATTTGGGCGGCAGACATAACACAGACATTTCATCATTATCTATTTTTGCGTTCCCATAAATCTTGGTGTTTTTGTTGTTGAACTCTTCTGATAATGAGGTATCGGCCATGTTGATACCGTCAATTTTCTCGGGATATCTATTGGTATACTCTATAGTATCCTGATTTAGCTTTGCCTGTTTAAGCCA
>OZ024742.1:96053152-96060652 GCA_964016885.1 Eledone cirrhosa | reverse complement strand
CACAGCCCTTCCTCTTCACCCTAGACATCAAATCCTTCTATACCGTCATCCCCCACGCCGACGGCCTACGCGCCCTCAAACACTACCTCGACCTTCGCCCCTCCCCCATTCCCTCCACCCCACCCTCCTTCGCCTCGCCGAGCTGGTCCTCACCCTGAATTGTTTCTCCTTCTCGGGTGAGTTTTACCAACAGGTCACGGGGGTAGCCATGGGTACAAGAATGGGCCCGAACTATGCCAACTATGCCCGAACTTTGTTGGCCATGTTGAGGCCCAAATCTTTGCCCAGCACACCGGCCCCACGCCCGAACTGTACGGTCGTTACATTGACGACTGTATCGGAGCCACGACCCTCACCCGAGAACAGCTCGTCTCCTTTCTCTCCTTCTTCTGCTCCTTCCACCCCTCCCTCCACTTCACCACCTCTATCTCCACCACCCACGTCCACTTCTTAGACATCTCCGTCGCCTTCGACCCCTCCCACCACTCCCTCGTCCCCTCCGCCTTCTTCAAACCCACCTACTCCCACTCTTACCTCGACCTCACCTCTTCCCACCCCACCCACACTAAACACTCCATTCCCTATTCCCAACTTCTCAGGATCCGCCGCCTCTGTAGCCGAGATGCCGACTTTGAGTCCCAGGCCCTTTCCCCTAGTCAGCCATTTCATCCGCAGAGGTTACCCCCCCTCTCTCGTCCACACCGCTCTCACCCGCGCCCGTGCTCCACCACCCTCACCCCACGCCACCGCACACCCACCCACCGTCTCCCCTTCCCCATCACCTACACCCCTCCACATTACCCCTCCACTGCACCATCCGCCGCCTCTTCCGACGCCTCCAGTCCCACCCCTCCACCTCCCACATCTTCCCAACCCCACCACTCCCCTCCTTCAAACGCGCACGCAATCTCCGCACCCTCCTCGTCCACAGCTCCCTACCCCCCAACCCACGCTATGTCCCCCCCCCCGGTTCCTTTCCCTGTTCTAGGCCCCGCTTCAACACCTGTCCCCACATAGCCAACACCACCACCTTCCAGGGTCCTAACGGCCACTCTCTCTGTGTCCGGCATGCCTTCCGCTGCACCTCCTCCAACCTAGTCTACGGAATTCGCTGCACGGAGTGCAGCGCGACGTATGTCGGACAGACGGGACGTCGCCTGGCGGACCGATTCACTGAGCACCTCCGGGATATTCGTCTCTGGGTAGTTCCCTCATCGCCCGCCACTTTGGTAGCCCTGGACATTCCGCACGCCATCTCACCGTCTGTGGCCTACTCCAGTGCCACGGAACACCCGCCAATCGCCTTAGGGTCGAACAACGAACTATCTTCATCTTACAGACCCACACTCCCCCGGCCTGAACTCCCCACCCTTATTCCTTTAGCCTTCAACCCCCCCCCCCCCCCACACACACTTATCCCCCACTAACACCTAACACACCCCTCCTTTTCACCGCCCCACAACTAACAATACTAATACCTCCACTCCACCCCCTCATCTGACCACCCTTCCCCAACTAACATACTAATATCCCTCCCTTCTTCTCACCCCCTCCTTATCACACGCACACACCCACCGGCACATATATACACGCGCTCACACTAAACACACACCCTACTACCACCACTAACCCTCACCCCCACACCTCTCACCCCCCACACTTCCATCCCACCACCCCGCAACTAACCTCACTAACACCCGCTAACCCCAAGCACACGAACACACGCACCCACTTTTCACCCCCCATCCCACACGCAACTAACATGACTATCACCCTCCAACATCACGCACGCGTACCCACACACCCTCGTACACCACCAACTCTACACACCCTACCACCACTAACCCTCACTCACACCTGCATTCAACCCCTCCCCACCTCCCGTATACTAACACCCACTAACACCCCTTCATCAAACTACACACACACCAGTACACCACACTCCCTCCATAGAACCACACACACCCTTCTCTCCCCGCTCCACCCACACCCTCGCTCCACACTCACCCCACTAACACCTCTACTAATACACACACACACACCCTCCTCACTCCAACTTTCACACCTACCCATCCTCGCCCCTTTACCATTCCACCGACTGCTGTTATGCCCTCTGACCACCTCCCAGTACAAACAGACACACAGCACTCCCACTGCTTGACCACTTCCTGTTGCGCGCGCACCCCATATCTCTCCTCTTCCGACCATCGTTTCATGGAATACTCGCACGTAGAAATTGACCACCACAGAATCCACTAAACACCTTTGGATTTTACCAACTTTTCAACCATCCTCTTACGTAATCACCTATATAACTCACCCACACAGACACCCCAAAACATTTTTTTTTCTCCACACGCCACCTACACCCACAACACGCTTAAACCCCACACACACGTGCTTTCCACCACATATTTACACCCTCAGCCTCCTGATTCCTCTCCTCCCACCCCTCTATCCACACACGCACAGACACTCCGACCCCCCCCCCCCCCCCCCCCACACACACACCTCTTCCTGAACATGCATCCCCGTTCTTCCCCCAACCCTTACTTTCACATACACACACACACACACACACACACGTACACCTACACACACACACCACCTTCGGCCCTCCCCGCTCGGACACCCGTCTCCCCCCCACCACACACACCCTTCCACCACCTGTTTTACCCCCCTTTTAATTTCAGTTTATTTTGATCATGCTTTTATATTTAAATTTATTTCATTCCTTGTACTTTGATCATGCTTTATTTTTATTTTTATTTTTATTTTTTTCATTCGCACCGTTTCCTTTCGCTATATGTCTCTCCACCACTCCCCTACACACCCTTTAAACTCTGTTCCCACACACTTCTCACCTGAGGAAGAGCTTATGCCCGAAACGTCGTCCCCCACCAACACCCCACTCTCCAGAGCGTGAAATTAATAAACATTCGTTGTACTGGCTCTCTGTTTTGTCCCTGTTCAAATTTTTCCATTATATATATATATATATATGCATATATATATATATATATATATATATATATATATATATATATATATATATATGCATATATATATATATATATATATATATGCATATATATATATATATGCATATATATATATATATATATATATATATATATATATATATGCATATATATATATATATATATATATATATATATATATATATATATATATATATATGCATATATATATATATATATATATATATATATATATGCATATATATATATATATATATATATATATATATATGCATATATATATATATATATATATATATATATATATATATATATATATATGCATATATATATATATATATATATATGCATATATATATATATATATATATATATATATATATATATATATATTTATATATATGCATATATATATTTATATATATGCATATATATATATATATATGCATATATATATATATATATATATATATATATATATATGCATATATATATATATATATATATATATATATATATATATATATATATATATATATATATATATAAATATATATATATATATATACTCTTTTACTCTTTTACCTGTTTCAGCCATCTGGCTGAGGCCTTGCTGGGGCACCGCCCTTGTTGCTACACATTTTATCTCCAGCCTGTATAGGTTGGCCACTGGTGTAAGAGGGAGTTTGTTGCTGCTGCCCTTAGGTTTTCCTCGTGTCTTGCTGTCGGCTCATCCGGGATCCTGGATAACAAGCTGTCGAGATGTTTCTTGAAGACATCCACCTCCACGTCATGCAAATCTATCAGATCCCTCGGCAGCCTGTTGAAGAGTTGAGGGCCCTTGAATCCCAGGCTATTGCAATACCTGCTCCTTATTCTAGATGTGGAAGACGGGACCTTTGGCACCACACAGTAACGTCTTGTTCGACGGTTGGTCCAACTCCCAATGCAAAAGTTTGGTGCTAGTCCCTCTAGCATTTTCCACAATGTAGATCATAGCGTATCTTTCCCGTCTTCGCTCCAAGGAGTAGAGGTTCAGTTCCTTTAGCGTTTCCCAGTAGCTTGTCTCCCTCATCTTGGCAATCCTTTTGGTGTAGCTTCGCTGGATTGCCTCAAGCTCCGTGGTTAGTTTTACACTATAGGGTGACCACAATAGGGAGCAGTATTCCAGGCCGCTTAGGACAAATGTCCTCCATAGTGTCAATATGGTGTCTCGATCTCTTGTCCGGAAAGTCCTCAAGATCCAGCCAGCGAGTCGTCTGCACATTGTCGCCACTTTCATGATGTGTGAAGAAAAAGATGCATCATCGCTCATGTTTATGCCCAGGTCCCGTATCGATTTTGACACGGGGATATATATATATATATATGTATATATATATATATATATATATAGTATTAAGGATACTATTTATGGCTATGTATATACTAAAACCTTTTATAGTTATATATATTTTAAACCCTAAATAGTGAAAGACAGTAATTTATTACTACCTTATTACCAGTAAGATAAATAGCTCAATGTAACAACATCAGTTGTTTTACAGAGCAGTTATATAGAAATTACATGAATCAAAGTTCTGTTTAAATCATTCATTTGCTTACAATTGTTTCTTCCAAACCGAGGTTTGGTGTCTTCGGAGCAATTATTCAGTGATTTTTTACATACTTGACCTCCTTTCCAACACAAGAGACATATAGAAACATATGTATATATTGACGCACAGTGGGTTGACATCCATTATAATAATATAGCATGGCAATTTACATACAAAGATTACAGTCATATTACAGGACAAAATTAAAGTTAAAATTTAAATTTAAATTTAAATTAAAATAAAACATTGGCAGTTTACGAAGATAAAGTAAGAGGATAGTTTGAAGTAGCCAGTGTATGCAACAGTCACACGTGAGGCATGCACGCGTGTCTTATTTATACAAGATTACAGTGTGGCAGAGTGTTACATGTAATACAAGCAGTCTAAGCGAGCAATCAAGAGCATCATGGGGGCTGTACTGGTAAAGCATTTTTTTTTTATACATACATGTACGATATAGAAGCCTGTGTGTAGAGAAACACCGAAAATATGAAAAATAAAACAAAACAACACCACGGTCCTCGCACACACCACCACTCTCACAATCCAGGAAACGCAATTTATAGACTACATGTCCCTCACAAAATCCACGATGATTCAACATTGGGTGCCTGATGAACCATGCTAGAACATCACAGTTTGTCGTTCTCTAATTCGATTCTATAGAGCAGGTTGTTTATGTTGCGAGAGTTGGCATCGTATTATATTCCGGAAGTGTGTGTGTGATTAAGGGGAGTTAATGCGTAAGGGGGGGGGGTGCTGATTTCTATAACTAGCTGATTTCTATAACTAAATGTATTAAAATTTATTATCCTAAAGTACATTAAATGGTGTCTCAAATGAGTCCCTATCATATAAGGTTATAAACAGTTTCTAAATTTAAGTATCTTATCTATAAATTACAGTGTAGTCTATCAAGAAGTACTAAAGGTGTTCATATTAGGATGATTACCTTCTATCATAGAGTGCCACAACCGAATATTCTACATGAAGAGTCAGATCTCCAAATCAATGATCTTTGTAAGTGTAGTCTACCCGCAGAACCTGGCAGGGTTTTATTAGAATCACTTCTATATATGACTCCTGGTAAGCTCTGGGTCATTGCATGTCTGATTGCATGGCAAAGTTAAATATCACTAGGGTAGTCCAGAGATCAATTCCCACTTACAATGACACTAATCTGACCATCAAGTCATACATGTATGTGTAACTCATATATCACCTGTACATAATTCATTGCACTCAGCATATAGGTTATATAGCTCTTTTATGTTAATAAATTAATTAATTAATCTTCCATTTATCCAATGATGGCACTCCATACACAGAACAATATTAGCACAACCAATTCCGTGTTTAAGTTTACATTAATTATATATTGGTGTAATGTAGCCTAAGTAATTGAAGGCCAATATACCAAAAGTAGATGTACATGGGGATATCTCTAGGGTAAAAGGTACTAGGAGGATGTCACTATTTGCGTTAAAGTGGATCAATAAGTGTGGAGATGTGGTATAAGGTGTGCCCCTGTTGTTTGTTTCTAGAGGTGGTGACGGGTTCAAGTCTGACATTGTTATATATTGGGTTTAAAGTTTTGGAAGTAGTGTCGGAAGCGGTGTTGGCAAGACGCGAACACTTCTGATTTTTTATTAAGGAGGTTATGGTTTGAGAAGATAATAGTATGGGTCTCTAGTAGACAGAGGTTACAAAATTTATTAGGTGGTTTGTACGATGTCGTGTTAACTATCACTTCCAATTTAAGTGTATATGATTTATTTTTAGTTTTTAGATAGTGTATGTAACAAGATAGTGAAGTGGAGTTGGCTAGACTGTGTTTTTTGAAAGAGTTGAGGTGCGAATTGTATCTGGTTTTGAAGCAGTTTGAAGTAGAGCCTATATAGGTTTCAGAAGAGTGGCCAGTTGTGACTGTGCATGAATATATGATATCCTTGATTAAGCATTTTTTATCTAAAGGGCAGGTTCTATTTGATCTACAGTTACAATTATTCTAGGTGTTAGTCTGTCGGTTATTATGTTGTGTAGAAGTCTGGATGGTAGCTATAGGATTATGGTTATGGGGGTTGTCGTTCCCAGCGTTATTGCTTACACTAGTGCTATTACTATTATTTCTGTTGTTATTAGGGTTAGTTGCTATAATGTTATTTTGAAGGTTTATCGTGTGTTGTGATTTAGTTTGTTGGAAGTAAGAATTAATTTTTCTTTTATTGCTATTAACTATGTGGTATGCTATGTTAGGCGTAGTAGAGTAGGAGATTTTAATAGTGTTTTTGTTTAAAAGGCTATGGTACTTGTGGCCAGATGGGAAGTTTTTATTTAGTAGTGAGAAGAAAGCCCAAGGTAGGTTGGTAGAGACGTTTAGATTGAAAGGAGTGTTGAAAAATGTATTATTTCTTCTTCTATTTTTGTTTTTTATGTCTGGTGAGTTGTTACCTTTTATGGTACTATGGTAATTTCTGTGGTGTGGGTTACTTTTGTTGGTATCCTCCGTATTAGTGTGTGTGGTTGCTATTCCTATTACTAAATTTCCACATGGACATGTTGTGCGAAATAATGTTGTAGCTATGTGTTTTTGTAGGTAGGAACTCGATCTCTATATTATGGCCTGATCTAGCTAATGCCTGATTATAATATTGCGAGTTTTTGATAAATATGTTTACGTCATAGGATAGATTAGAGATTCTATTAGATACTTCCTTAGAGATAGAGTTTAATATAGATCTAGGGTGGTTAGACCTGGTATCTACGTAAATGAGTTTTTCATTAGGTTTGTGGGAAGGTGCATATATCTTTGAGTCTAGGTAGAGGGTTGCGTCCAGGAAGTTAACGTTTTTAGTGTTTTTGTCCATGGTAATACTAAGGTTATAGTTTTTGAATGTCTT
>OZ024742.1:95968152-96035652 GCA_964016885.1 Eledone cirrhosa | reverse complement strand
TTGAGAAGCCAGAGGGGATCACTAATGTAGGCTGGAAGCCGCTAGAATTGGTTGAGGACTTCCTGTATGTGGGAGCAATGATTGGGAATATGGAAGATGATGTGGTTGAGAGGAACAGCAAAGCCTGGGCGGCGTGCCACAGTTTGAGATCGGTGTGGGAGTCGGACCTTCGTAAAGACCTGAAAACCACCTCTCCATTCATCATTCATCATCATTTCGTTTTACGTCTGCTTTTTCCCTGCTTGCAAGGTTTATATATATATGAATTCTCGACAGTTGGATTACGTAACTGTCTTTATCCCATTGCAGAAACTAATTAGTTGGAGTGAAAATTTAAGTAAGTAAGTAAAAAATTTTTTTAAAAAATTTTTTAAAAAATATTTTCTTATTTTACGTCTTTTATATTATTGTTCTGCATCCTCCTGCATTGAACCACCTAGGTACTATGACATAACCTGTGTATTTGCTGGCATGGACGTGCATCTGTGCGCTTATGTTAGTTGATATATTAAATTATCTATATATATATATATATATATATATATATATACATATATATATATATATATATATATATATATATATATATATATATATATATATATATATATATATATATATATATAAATATTGGATTGGCAGTATCAGTAGAGGGTCGGACGCCATGCTTTAACGCATACAGTTACGGTCCTTACCATTCTGAGTTCAAATCCCGCAGAGGTTAACTTTGCCTTTCATCCTTGCGGGGTCGATAAAATAAAGTACTAGTAATGAACTGGGTTATTGCTGGCCTTGTACCAAAAGTAGAAACAATTATATATATATATAAACATTATATATATATAATCCTTGCCATTCTGAGTTCAAATAGTGCCGAAGTTGACTTTGCCTTTCATCCTTACGGGGTCGATAAAATAAAGTACCAGTAATACACTGAGTCATTGCTGGCCTTGTGCCTAAAGTAGAAACAATTATATATATATATGTACTCTTTTACCTGTTCCAGTCATCCGGCTGAGGCAATGCTAGGGCACTGCCCTTGTTGCTACACCTTTTATCTCCAGCCTGTATTGGTTGGCCATTGGTGCAAGTGGGAGTTTATTGCTGCTGCCCTTAGGTTTCCCTCATGCCTTGCTGTGGGCTCATCCGGGATCCTGGATAGCAAGGTGTCGAGATGTTTCTTGAAGGCATCCACATCCACACCATGCAGATCTCTCAGATCCCTCGGCAGCTTGTTGAAGATTTGAGGGCCCTTGAACCCCAGGCTATTGCAATATCTGCTCCTTATTCTAGATGTGGAAGACTGGACCTTTGGCACCACACAGTGGCGTCCTGTTCGACAGTTGGTCCAGCTCCCAATGCCAAAGTTTGGTGCTAGTCGCTCCAGGATTTTCCACATGTAGATCACTGCGTATCTCTCCTGTCTTCATTCCAAGGATTAGAAGTTCAGTTCTTTTAGCCTCTCCCAGTGGCTAATCTCCTTCATCGTGGCAATCCTCTTGGTGTAGCTTCGCTGGATTGCCTCAAGCTCCGTGGTTAGTCTGACACTATGGTGTGACCACAACTGGGAGCAATAGTCCAGGCGGCTCCATAGTGTCAACATGGTGCCTTGGTCTCTTGTCCGGAAAGTCCTCAAGATCCAGCCAGTGAATCGTCTGCACATTGTTGCCACTTTCATGATGTGTGAAGAAAAAGATGCATCATCGCTCATGTCTATACCGAGGTCTCGTATCGATTTTGACACGGGGATATTGGTCCCTCCTGGTCCTGCGTAATTGTGTTGTAGTGTATTTGTGTTTGCAGGTTTGTATTGTAGGGTTTGGAATTTGCCAGCATTAAACTGCATGTTGTTTTCTCCCACCCATTTGTATATGGCATCCAGATCTTTTTGTAAAAGGGCAGCGTCAGCTGGGTTTTTGATTGCCTGTGCTACCTTAGTGTCATCAGCATACCTAGTGAGGGATGTTGTTGTATGTACTACAGAGGGCATGTCTGAGAGAGCCACCAAAAACAGTTGTGGTCCCAGGACTGTGCCTTTGTGCACCCCACTTGTTATTGATGTTTCCTTTGAGTGGGCCCCCTTTGCTGCGACTGTCTGGCTTCTGTCCTTTAAGAAGTCATGCAGCCACTCACCTACTTTTCCAGTTATGCCGAGTCCATGTAGTTTGTGACATATCATTCCGTGGTCGACCTTTTCAGAGGCCTTCACAAAGTCAAGATATATCACGTCCACATGTGAGCTGTCTAGCAGTTGTTTCAGTACCCACTAATAGTGATGTAGCAGCTGTGTAACGCAGCTTCTTCCTGGGCGAAAGCCATGCTGCGTGCTAGTCAGGCAGTCATTTTCCTCGAGGAAAGTGATCAGTTTCTTTCTGATGACTCGCTCCATGACTTTACTGATATGTGTCAATAGGGAGATTGGCCTATAGTTTTTGGCCTCCGCTCTTCTACCTCCTTTATGGATAGGGTATATTGTGCCTTCTTTCAGCTCCCTGGGTAGTATACCGCTAGCCAAGGACCTTCTGAAGAGAGTCTTCAGTGGAGTTGCTAAGGCCCGCTTACATGTTTTTAAGAGGACTGCTGGGAATCCATCAGGTCCAGCAGCTGAGTCCGTTCTAATTTCGTTTATGGTGTATACCACATCCTCCTCCGTTATGTCTATGTGGTTGATGGTCACCATTTCTACATGTAGTGTTGTGGCATCAAAGAACTCTTCTGGCCTTGTTATTTGCATGTGCCTCAGTGGACATGTGAACACACTTTTGTATTGTTCATTCAGTATTTCACTTATTTCTTAGGGACTCTCGGTTAATGACCCATCTGTATGGATGAGTGGCCCAATCTTGCAGTGTACCGAGGCAGTTTCTTTTGCAAATTTAAAGTAGGCCTTAGGGTTTGTTTTAATATTTTCTATGGCCCTTATTTCTTTCTTTGCCTTCTCATATTCATGGGAAAGTTTGAGTGCAATCTCGGTGTCAAGTAGTGCACGTTTCAAATAGGATTCCTTCTTGTTTTTGTTTTCTTGTTGTGCATTCAACTGGTTTGAGAGCTTGGTTCTTCGTCTCATAAGGATTTTCCTAACTCTTTGAATAAGATTTTTGTGTCTGTTTGCCTTTTTCTGCAGGACAAACTTTTTGCATATAGTGTGTATCGTTGTCATGAAGTGTTGAAATTGCGTGTTGGTCTCTTGTGTGGTGGTGTTTTCGCTCCATATTTGCTTCCGGATTTCTCTCTTGATCTTTTTCCAGTCAGCCCTGTAGAAGTTAAGGCTGTATAACGTCCCGATGCTTCTTGGTAGGTGTGTCTCTGTTGGTTCTCTCAGACCACATATCATTAGTTCTACTTCATTGTTTGTAAAACAGAGGTCCAGGACATTTTCGCCTCTTGTTAGGAGGAGTACTGCTTGCTCCATGAACAGCCTGTGTGTGAGGGCCAGCAGGGACTCTGTCTTTCTCTGTTCTATTGACGTCATTCCAGGGAGGAGGTGGCCCTCAGGCCATTTGACCTTTGGCAGGTTGAAGTCTCCTAGCAGTAGAATGATGAGACCCTGGTCCTGTTTGTTAAGGACCTCTTCTATCCTACTGAGGCTATCCTCAAATTTACCCTCATGACTGGGGGCATCGGGCGGCCGATATGTGACACATATTACTGTTTTTAGTTGCTTCATATGTACTATCAGTGTGTGACAGACTGAGTTTGAATGTGCCAACAGTACAATTGGTGTGAAATCTTTGCGGATATACAGAGCAACCCCACCACGAGTTCTCTCCTTCCTGTCCAAACGAAATACAGTATATTTTGGTATATGTATTTCTGCATCTGCTATACTGTTTGGCAGATGTGTTTCGGTTAGTGCCATGCATAATGTTTGATTGCTTATGGCTAAGTCTCTCAGGTATGAAATTTTACTCATGTTAGTGAGTTTCACCAGCCCTCTGATATTCAACAGCAGCACTGGTGTGACTTTTGGGGTGCCAGTAATGGCTGTCGGTATGACACCTGAGCTGGTGTCAGCGGTGGCCAATCTGGGTCCCTTAATTGTGGTGGTCTCGAGTGCTGGTTTGGGTGACCCTCGCTCTGAAAAGGATGCAGCCAGGTCAGCTGTCCCACAATCTTCTCTGCCATCACTAAAAAATTATTTTGCTCTGTTGCTGCCATCTGTATCTCGTCGGCATGTGCGTGCCTTCTCCTTGTTGGTGTGGCACGCGCAACATCGGCATACTTCTGGAGCGGCTTGCTTTGGCTGGGGCATGTTGTGTGAGTAGGATGGGCATAGTTTGCTTGGGGGCTGGGGTGAGCGAATCTGCAGCCTATCCCTGTCTCCCCATGCCAGCAGGTCCCGTTCCTGAAGAACTTGCACATTACCTGGGTTTTCTTGCTCCCAGTGTCTCAGTGCTTTCTGTTCTTCCTTTGGACAGTTGTCCACTGGTCCCTCTTCGGAAGGTAATTTCGCTTCTCCCCTTTACCGTTTGCTTGTTTGTTGCCCGGCCTGCCCCTCTGACTGTGGCGACGGGTATCTCATTTTCTTTCAGGTCCGTGCTTGTGCTTTCTTCCATTTCTTTTTCTTCTCCTTTCTCTTCATTTTTCTCCTCCTTGAGGAGACGGCTTAGCATCGCCATATGGGCCGCTATGAGGACATAGGCCTTCTCAAATTATTTTCTTTTTCTTTCTATCTGCGCCAGAGTCTTCAGAAACCCATGGTTCTTCAGGGTCTCCGCAATGTTTTTGCTTGGTGGTGACTCATCAGCCAGCCTCCACCCCTTGATCAAAACCGTTAGTTCCATCTTTGATCAGTTTTGCTGACTCTTAATTTCACCTTTTCACTGTATGCAGTCCATTTCGCTGTGGAGGGGAGAAAGAGAGATAGCGGGAAGGGTAGAGGAAAGGTTAAAGAGGGACAGAGAGAGATATAAGTCCAGTGAGAAATTTAAGGAGCGATTTAGAGGGAAAGAGAGAGAGTGAGCTTATGGGATCTAGAGAGAGAGAGAGAAAGAAAAAAGGAAAAAAGAAAAGGGAGAGAGACAGAAGAGAGGAACGAGAGAGATAGTGGGAAGAGTGGGGGGAAAGGTTAGAGAGAGAGAGAGAGAGGGGGAGATAGATAAGTCCGGTGAGAAATTCAAGGTGTGATTTAGAGAGAGAGAGAAAGAAAGAAGAGAGGTAGCAGAGAGACAGAAGAGAGAGAGACAGAAATAGCGTGAGAAATAGCAATCCAGAGAGAGAGAAAGAAAGAAGGAGAGCAACAGAGAAAGCGTGAATAATAGCAATGCAGAGAGAGAGTGATATAGAGGGGGAAAAAATCAATGTGGACCGGTCAAAGACAACTATAAATATTAATAATTAATATCGTTCAAAGAATATTTCGCGATTAAAACACCAAAACAAAGTGAAAAACAAATGATATCAACATGAAATATAAAAGGAGACAGAATAAATTAAAATAAAATAAAATAAAATAAATTTAAAATAAATTAAATTAATGAAACCCAATAAGTTAAAGATATAGAATTGCGAAGATTTATATACGTTGATTTTATATGTAGGTATCGGTTTGTTTACAAATATAAATAACGGGAACTGTATATAGTGAACCTTAGTTATTGTAATATCAATATATCAAAAACAACAACAAATATACATGCTCACTGAGTCAAAAATAAAAACAAAATTATATTAAATTATGTTACTCAAAATAAAACAAAATAATGTATATATATATAAACATTATATATACATTATTGGTGGATTGGCAGTATCGGTAGAGGGTCGGACGCCATGCTTTCCAGCATAGTTACGTCCCTTTACGATCTGAGTTCAAATCCCGCCGAGGTTGACTTTGCTTTTCATCCTTACGGGGTCGATAAAATAAAGTACCAGTAATGCACTGGGTAATTGCTGGCCTTGTGCCTAAAGTAGAAACAATTATATATACATTATATATGTATATATACATTATATATGTATATATATCAATGTAAAGTTATGTATGTATATATATCAATGTAAAGTTATGTTGGTGCCACAACATCCAGGCCGAAACAAATGAGGTCGTGTAGGTGTCACGACAAAAAAAAAAAACACAGTCCACGCAGTAATGTGGCCGTGTAGGTAACACGGTAAAAACCTCTCAGTCCCACACTGTAAATGCGGTTGGTGTTAGGAAGGGCATCCAGCTGTAGAAAACCCGCCAGACAGTCCTATGCGAGCAAGACAACCACTCTTGCCTCAAGTGGGAAAATTCCCGTCCAAACCCATGCAAGCGTGGAATATGGACGTTAAACGATGATGATGATGATGATGATGATATATGATACAGAGGCCCATCCCATTTGTCCACCTTTGTAACCTCACCCCACCCCCCACTCTCCTCATCAAACATATGCCAGCATGGAAAATAGAGGTTACATGATGATAATGAAAATAATGTTGATGATTATAATGATGATGATA
This sequence comes from Eledone cirrhosa, assembly GCA_964016885.1. Lineage (NCBI taxonomy): Eukaryota > Metazoa > Mollusca > Cephalopoda > Octopoda > Eledonidae > Eledone > Eledone cirrhosa. The sequence goes on along the minus strand of OZ024742.1, from coordinate 96,029,205 downwards.
TTATATAAATAGGGAACTACTTTTCTTATAAATATGTTATACTGAAAGTATTTTGTTCCAGTTTGATAATTTCTATCAAGGATGTTACATCCTGTCAGTTAATACCTTTGATAGAAAGTACTTTCCTGAGTATATGGGCAGAACACAAAACAGCAATTTCTGTAGGAAAGCAATTTATGTTTCAGGTTATATTTGCTTTAAAATGTACTCTCTGTTTTAGCAGTATTGAGCCCAAAACTCTCTACCATTGTGTTTTTCCTTTTCCTTCAATTTTGTTTCCATTTCTTACTGAGTGTCTTCCAGACACCTAGGGCATAGAAAAGAAAATACACTAGATTGTTCACATCATGCACTTTTCACGGTTACAAATATATCATTTGCATTATACATGTGCACATTATCTGTTTAAAATTATATTTACAATAGAATGGTAATCAATCAAGAGACCTCAATTATTTACAACTTACATAATTATGGAATATAATTTAATAAAGTTATGTAAAGAAAAAGTCATAGAAGATTATCATTCTCACTGCAATAGTGGTTATATCAATCAGTAAACAGACCTGGTTATTTTGGTCTTTCACAATAATATCCAGTCTATTAGCTTCAATGGTTCTGTATGTACAGGAAAGTGCCAAAAATCATTACATTTTTTCTTTCAATTAAAGCCGGAAGGTGATGCTTATACCACTTGTTAGCAGTTTTGATTTCATAATGACAACATATTAACCAGTGTAGATATTTGCCAACCCTGTCATGCTTTGATCTGTACTCTACTGTTGCTAAAACTTTGCATCCAGAGATTTAGTGGTCCACTGTTTCAGTCTCATCATTGCAGAATCAGCTCTTAGGATCTATTCCGTTTCTCATCACATTGGCTTGATAGTTCTGTGTTAATAAGCTTTGATTTTGAGCATCTAAGATGAAGCCTTCACTCTCTACTTTTAGATCTGAGCCAGGTATCAACTGATAGATGTACTTCTGGTTAACAACAGCTTGTTTGCTACAGGTCACATACTTGTCATGCAGAGGTTTCTGCTCCCATCTCAATGCTAATTGTTCATGCCCTTTTCTTCTTAGCCATTAATTTTATTTCCTATGCAACAGCAGTTGCCACTGTTACCTTGGTCTGCCCAGCCAGAATATCAGTCATGAGATCTGTAGCAAATATTTTTCTATCTTTCAAGATAAAATGAAGCTTCTTACTCCTCTCAAGATTTTCTATGAGCTTCAGCATCCAGTCGTTCGTATTTTGAAGATATTTGACCAGTACAATTGTGGTGGTTTTATTAAAAAGTTCAAACTGGGTCAAGATTTGACCTTCTTAATTTCGAGAAAGGTAAAGATGACCCACATCGTCCTTTGAGTGATGCATCTTATTACAATTCAGCAACTTATGAATTTGTGTGTCAATTTTCTTTATTTCACTATTTGAGTTCAAAATATTGAAGCTATAACTAACAACTTGAACTGCTAAGAAATGTATGGCTAATACCTTGTTATATGTATTTAGCTCAAATTTTAGAACTCTCATAATCTCCTATAACATTTTGCTCGTAAAAATTGTTTCTCTTCTCAAATCTTGGTATTCTGTGAGCTTTAGCTTGAAACTTTTGTTTCAGTATTTCTTTTGTTGATATCAGCTCTTCTCTTGATGAAAATCTGTATTTTCTCTTCAACTTTCTTACATTTCTGGATCTTTCATTATTCCAAGAGATTAGTTCATCTAATATTAATAGATCCACCCTCTTCGTTAACCAATTCCTTTTTCAATTTTACTTCTCCATTGTGGCTTTCTTCTCAAGTTTGGCTTTTTTTTAGGCATAGATCTTGTTTAATTACCCTAGCAGTTGCATAAATAATTCCATTTAACTCAGTCAGTTCAAGATCTAATTCTTGTATGTTGCATAGTTATTTGAGAGTTTTTGAAGTGGTTCTCATTCATACTTGTAAGTCTTACAACTGCTAGCTCATTCAAAATTTGCTGCTTCACTTCAATTATAGACTCCCTGTGTTCTTCAACAAATACTTAATCTTCAAATTCTGTTTATATCCTACTTTTCTGGTTATTTTAAATAAGGTTCATTAGAGTTTCTTACTTCTTCAATTCTTTACCTGATTTGGTCAGGTGACAACCTTTCAATTAATACAAGTGGTAGACTATTTTCTTCATCTGATTCTTCATTTTATTCTTGTATTATATGTAGGTCATTTTCCACTGCATTCCTGATTTCAGTTAACTCCATATCTACGAGTATTATTTCTGAATATCCCTCCTCATATTTGCTAATATGTTTTTGTCTGAATGAGATCTGCTATCTTGAATTCATATTCTCCATATTTTATAAGAGCTTGTGATGTGTCTCGCCTGAGATGGCTTACCTAATGCATAGGAACAAAAGTATATTACTTCATTATACTCTTCCTAGGTCCATTCAACCATTTTTCTCTTTTCTTTGCCATGGTGAATTTGGAGGCCCATATTTTTCAGATTATTAAAATCAGAAACCATGATCTCATGGTAGTCCCAAATCATTTTTAATTCCTACTTCAAATCCTGGTATCAGTTAATTTTCTCCTTCTCCTTTTCTTGCACTCTTGTGTCAAGGGGGATAGGCTACATCTAAAATCAGGCATGATCTTTTTTTCTTGTAAAAAACCACCAGGTCAGGCCTGTTGTGTTCTAATTTCTTGTCTGTCTGTATCATGAAAGCCCATAGCATCCTCAATCGATCATTTTCTATCATTGTCTCTGGCTTGTGCTCATTCCACTCCTCAGAATGAGGTAAATTATTTAGTTTGCCTAAATGCCAGTGAATCACCTATGTCTTTGTGTTTGACCAGAATAAAGGAGGTTAGAATAAACAAAACAACAGCTTATCTCAGAGTCCTTGCAATCAAACTTGCCTTCTGATTTCAAGAGATCTTAGGAGAGAATAGAATATGCACATAAATACATGCATAAATACATACAATCATACTTACAAACATACATACATTCATACATACACATATGTGTTTCCTACTAATTCATTCATTTCCCCACTCTACAGAGCCTTATCTGTCATACTCTCCAAATCCTACTCACTCCCTTACTGCTTCATTCTATACTGGTAAGGTCACAATGACTTCTCAAGTGCTAAAATGCACCCAATACACTCTGTAATGTGGTGATGCTGATGCCATGTTAATGTCTCCCAGCACATTCTGTAAGTGGTAGTGTTTGTGCTAAGATAAAATGCACCTAGTACACTTTGTAACGTGACAGTGTTGGTGCCATGTTAACGTTCACCCAGTACACTTTGTAAGTGGCAGTGCTGGTACCAGGATCAAGTGTATTCTGTAACATGGTTGAGATTAGGAAGAGCATTCAGCCATAGAAACCATGCCAGAAAGAGACACATCTTATCATATATTCCCTTTTTAGCATGATTTCTATAACTGAATGCCCTTCCTAATGTCAACCATGTTACAGAATACACTTTATCTTGGTACCAGCACTACCACTTACAAAGTGTATAGTCTTGGATAATGATAACCCATCCAACATGCCAATGATGATGATGACGAGTGTGTGTGTGTGTGGGGGGGGGGTATGGCAGTCTGTAGAGACAGCATCTTTGTAATTTTTAAGTCAAAGTCACTTGTTTCTTCGGAAGATAAAACCTTGCACCAAATTTATAGACTGCTCATTGAGTTAATATCTGTAAATTCTATGTACACTTGTACATAAAAAACCTCTTTCTGTATATTTTAGTGTGTATTGTTAGTGATCGATTTTGTGGCAGAGAAAGTTCTTCAAAGAAGTGCTTCAGCAATAAAGTGGATGGATAATAAGGTAGTAGATTATCTAGATTATGCAGGCAACCTGCTGATGATTATAAGAACAATAGAAGAAATATATCTAATATTGGATAGTTTAATAATAAAAGAGAAGCAAGGGTGATCTAATTATTAACTGTTCAAAGTCAGTGATGATGAATACATATCATGTGAATCCATCCAATTGTAGTATACAGGACATAATAAAGTCCACTGATGGCTTCAAGAAATTATAATTACAAGTAACAACCCAATTGTTTTGGAGTTTAGGAAAGGAATTAAAAACAGAGAACAAGCAAGGGATATGCTTAAATTTTATGTCTCAGTCCAGTTGTCTCTCGATAGACACCAAAGTAAAAATTATATACCTCCCTAGTAAGATAACTATTACTATATGAACATCAATCTTGGCACAATACTTTTACACATAATACAAAATTATTAGCTTTTGAAGAACATGTTAGGTATCAAGTAGCAAGATTGTGGGATTGATGAGATAGAGAGGAAAATATAAAAAGATATTAATATGGTTTTTAGTTTAGACACAGGTCGAGCGAGTTAGAAGAGGGTTACAAATCAAACTATTTTAGTCATTGTTAAGTTCTTTGTTCATGAATCGAATTTTGTTTCTAAATCTTCTATAGATTCAGTTATAAGGAATTGACATGGATAGCCTGCCTTAACCTTTTAGCATTTACGTTACTCAATATATACTATTGTATTTTCATGGTAAAGGCTTTATCTGACATAATTATCTCACATAATATCGAATCTATGAGATTTTGATATTATTTATTTTGAGAATAATACCTTAACATCTGTATGAGTAGCCAGTTATGGGTGGTTTGAAGAGAAAGAGGTGAAAGAATTCTGGCCAGATACAGCCGGTTTAAATGCTAATGTGTTAAATGTCTCTGCTATGGTATGGAGTACAATAAAAAATAAGAGGGCATGATGAACTGATATCCTGTGAACCTGCACCTAGTTTCCTCATACATCACTGCATTCATTGCTAACCCTCACTTTACTAGTTCAGTCTTTATTCATGGCCTGACTGAAACTAACAAGACATTTGTATCTCCTAATCTCGTAAGTGTCCAATAAATAACAGCATGGGGATCGCTGTCAAGTGCCATCTTCAGATCCATAAGATGCTAAGTACAGTGATTTACTCTTTGTGATGTTGTTCTACAGCACTTGTCTCACAAAGAAGAGAGCATTGGTAGTATCCTTACCACATATAAAACTAAACTGCACCTTGTCTGATTTTATCCAGGATTAGTTGTGCTATAACCCTTTCAGTAACTTTCATGACATGATATACCAACTTCATCCTTCTTTAGTTTCCTATCTCAAAGGCATCATTTTTGCCTTTCTAACAGTTACAATGATACTACTGTGCTTATATACTTCTTCTTCTTCCTTTTTTCTTCTTTTTCTTTTTCTCTTTCTTTTTCTTTTTTCTTATTTTATTTATTCTTTTATCCTTTTTCTTCTTTTATTCTTTTTCGTCTTTTTTTTCTTCACCCACTTACTCCTCAGAGGGTCGTGGGAGCAGAGTCCTCAAACACTCCTTCTAGTGGGACCTGTCAGAAGTAGCATCTATCAGCAATTAGTCCAGTTGTATCCCCAGGTGAGACCAGCGCCCCGGCCAACTAACTCACTCGATATGCAAATAAGGATGCTCAGCTGTTAATATGCATAAGGAAAGTATATACTTTCAAACGTTCAATCATCTGACAGGAAGGTATACGATGCTGATGATAACTAATAAGCTTGAAACTAGTACATCGTTCCTGTGTCATTGTTGAACAAAAAAGGCGACGATGGTTGCCGAACACTGTACGGCGTAATTCGGGCTGTCTGTTTACAAACAAACCGAACATTATAATAAATGTTTGGTAAACCCATACGTACATATATATGTGTGCATGTATGTATATATATATATACATATTACTGTACGTCTGTACATATATATGTATGTATGTATACATAATTATATTTAGGTATCAGTCGTACTAACAGTGAGAAATGAAATCTCGTTTCATTCTTTTCCATATATATATCATCATCATCATCATCATCAACGTTTAACGTTCGTGTTCCACGCTTGCATAGGTTTGGACGGGGGTAGTCCCACTTGAGGCAAGATTGATTGTCTTGCTCGCATAGGACTGTCTGGCAGGTTTTCTACAGTTGGATGCCCTTCCTAACACCAACCACATTTACAGTGTGGGTCTGGGAGGTTTTTACCGTGTTGCCTACACAGCCACATTACAGCGTGGACTGTGTGTTTTTTTGTCGTGACACCTACACGATCTCATTTGTTTTGGCCCTGATGGCGCGGCACCAACATAACTTTACATAGAACGGGGTGGTGTGGATGGGGTGGGGGTGGTGGTGGTGGGACGGGGTGTATTTTGTTAGAGATGCCTACTGGCTGTAGTAGGTTTTACTATGTATTTAGGTAAGGCGGGTCTTCTCTGTTACTGAGTACCGCCAAAGGTCTCGGTCCAGTGACATTGTCTTGGAGAGGTGTAAGTGTGTGAGGTCGGAGTTTATCAGCTCGTCCCAGGTTTTTCTAGGTCTGCCTATTCCGTGGCTACCGTCTATCTTTATTGCCCTGCACTTTGTTATACAGCTATCGACTTTCATGCGCATCACGTGTCCATACCAACGTAGCCTTCTCTCGAGTAAACAACATCTGATCCCTCTTATCTCTAATTTTTTCCTTAGTTCGTTTATGCTTTGCCGTTCACGTATATTACTGTTACACATCCAGCGGAGCATGCAAGCTTCGTTCCTCTCTAGTCTGCGTATATCCTCTGCACACAATGCCCAGGTCTCACTGCCATGCAACATTGCTGTTCGTATGCAGGCATCGTACAACCTGCCTTTCATTTTTAGGGAGAACCCTTTAGCAGCTAATAGTGGTATAAGCTCTCTGAACTTTTTCCAACCAGTTCTGACTCTAGCTACTGTACTTTCAGAGCACCCTCCCCCACTGCTGATTTTATCGCCCAGGTAACGGAAGCTGTCCACTATTTCTATAGAACCCTCTGCGCAATTGAAAGAGCTAGTATTTTGTGGACACTTGCTGCTACTTATTGCACCAGAGCACCGGCCACATGTAAAATCTATGTTCTTAGTTAGCTTACCTGTGATCCCACTACATCTTTTATGCACCCATACTTTGCATTTAGGACATAAAATGGAGTTTCTACCTACGCCTTTCCTACACACCGAGCACGACCATTTCCCAGAAGGGACCGCCGCCTTGTTTTGTTTCCTACAAACTAGAACTTTAGTCTTAGCCAGGTTAATTTTAAGTACTTTTGACTCTAGGCCGGGCTTCCATGTTTGGAATTTCTTCTCTAGCTCGGCCATTGATTCCGCTATGAGTGTCAGGTCGTCTGCGTATAGGAGTTCCCATGGGCAGCCGGTCTTGAACTCCTCTGTTATAGCCTGAAGGGCAATAATAAATAGTAGGGGGCTGAGAATAGAGCCCTGATGGACGCCAACTTTTACGCTAAACTCTTCACTATATTCGTTGTTAATTCTAACCTTGCTGACTGTTTCATTATACATAGCTTGTATAGCCCTCACAAGCCATTCGTCAACGCCTAGTTTTCTAAGAGCCCACCAGAGAATGGAGCGGGGGACTCTGTCGAAGGCTTTCTCAAAGTCGACAAAAGCTAAGTAGAGGGGTTTACCTTTAGCTAGGTACTTCTCCTGTAGTTGTCGTACAATGAATATATATATATATATATCCATTGAAATCTAAATATTCACCATGGATCTACTTTGAGTATCCAGAATAAGAAATTCAAAGACTGTAACTGATTCGAACTATTGGTTTGAATATATATATATATATATATATATATATATATATATATATATATATATATATATATATAATACACACACACACATTCTCTCTATCAAATGCATTTCTATATGTATCTACATATAAAATCTATTTACATCGTTATTATATATATATACATATATATATAATACAGATGCAAATAGATTTTAATATGTAGATATGTATAGAAATGCATTTGATAGAGAGAATGTGTGTATTTCTAGATGCACAAGTGTACATTTATGACCTGCATTTCCATGATGTTACATATAGAAACATTTTAATGTTTCATGTATAGAAAAAGCAATTGGGTAGCATTTGTCATACTAACACCATGTAAAGCCCTGTGATGATGTATGCCATAATGATCTTATAATGTAGAAAGCCCATAATGTTGAAAAAGCTCACTGATGGCAAAAAATTAACTGTTATGTCCTTGCAACTCAAAGAAAATCAGATCTTTGCAAATGATCTCAGAAGAATATTTTAGATAGCTGAATTCATCTTTGAGCTTTTCATACTGCAATCAAAGCTTCGTATTTTAATCAATTTCTCTTACCATATATTTCGGGTAGTTATCATTTATATCAGATTTATTATTATCACTATTATTATTTTTATTATTTATACTGCTACTAATATTAGCGTATTTGTTGTTGATGCTGTCATCATGATTATGCAGATAATATATCTTTAGAGATATTTCAAAAGATAATATTTGAAAACTAATGTTTTTTCAGAAAGGGGGTTTACACTGGGAACTAAACAATTTCTCTATCACAGGGGATGATGTATCAAATAAAGAAACACTAAGCTAAACTATACAAACTTCAAAGAATTCTTTTGAAAGAATGCTACTTACCAAACCTTCATTGAATATTCTTCAAAAATCCCCAAAGCGCTATTTGACATCCTGTCTTCAAAAAAATCAAAGAGAATTATAAATACCTTCTCTGTCTTTCCAATAACATTGAACGGGTTCAAATTTATATTTCTTTTTTTACTTTTCATTTTTTTTTGCCCCACTGATGAAAAAAACCAAAAGAAGGACAAACATAAAAGTAACATTCATATAAAGTATTTTATTTAACGACTTGTTGATAACATATCCTTTACCATTATCAACTATCTGTTTGGCAATATTTTTGAAGTTAAACCAGGGTTGTTGTTGTTAATTTAAAAAGCAACATATTTTTTTTATAGCTTTTTCAATGAGAGATATGTCCTATATATTTGTTAATGTGTCAGAAACCTAGTTAATTTTATTTCAATCCTTCTTTGTAATAATAATAATAATAATGCTTTCTTTATTAGCCACACAGGGCTCACATTAACGAGACATTAAAGACAGTACAGGACAATACAGTGTGGGTTTTTTGTGTGAAATAACATGTGTAACAGAGATTAAGAAAATAAACATTTTAAAAAGCAAACATAATAAATTCCCCTAAGGTAGGTAGACTCTAAGGGTTACTTGTGGACAAAATCCACAAAAGCCACAGTCTCCCTGACCTCTAGGGTAAGTGCCCTCTCCCAGATGTCCTCCCTCAATACTACAGGCACATGCTGCTCAGGGCAGGCCCATTCACATGGGCCATTCTTGCCTCTCTCACCTACCTTTCAACAAATTGGCTGGGAAGCAGCCCTTCCTTCTCCACCCTGATTTTCCTTTTCAGGTGAAACCTGAAAAAGTTAATGAGAGTGTTGCCGAAGGGGAAGTTCCTGTCTTCAATGCTTTCAGATGCGTCCACCATACGACCACTTTCACCATGGTCACCAGGCAGATAAAAACTGCCTGCCAATAATAATGACAATAATAATTTCTTTATTGGCTACTAGAGCCTACATATAGGGGACAATACAAAGAAACAGGGACAGTGGGGGTTTACAATAAAATTGAGTAGAAACAAATTAACAAAAGCAATTAATAGAAATATAACAAAATAAATTCCCCAATAGTGGGATGAACCACCCAGGGCGACTCAGGTACTCCACCAATCCTGAACCACCCGATGCTTCGAGGGCTCCCAAAAGTTGATGAGGGATTGGCCAAAGAGAAAAGTGTCTGTTTTCAGTACTTTCAACCTGGTCCACCATATAACGTCTTTCGCTATGACCATCATACAGGAAAAGTGCCTGCCCTTCCTGCCCAAAAGAATGCAGTGGGGTGATCTTCACTATGGACTCGATCAATAACCAGATCTGCCCTACATCTGACAACAGCTGTTTGACATAATTCCACAAGTCAATAGTGCATGGTCACTAGAGGAGTGTAAGGTTTCTCTAGGAGATGGTTGCTAGGTGAAGCATGTTAATTGGCCTCAGATCAGTTCCTGATCTCAAAGGCCCAATATATCACATAAGATTCTGGCAGTGCTATTGATGGAAGAAATTTGGACATTGCCTAAGTTTCCAATGTTTAAAGTTCACTCCCTTTCAAACCGCTTTTAGAGTCTTGCAAGATGCAATTTTTGTGTGTTTATCCTACATCACACCCAAAGACATATTGCAGACCCATCGGCAGTTTTAACAGCCTGAGATGGAGACTGCAAAATATTTTTTTAACAGGCCCCTCTACCTAACCTTGTTAAGCCCTGCAAAGAACGATGCTGTATGACTACCTTTATTCAAACCAGTCACTAGCCTGGTACTTTTCTCAGACCTGCAAAGACTAGGCATTGCATTGTTTATTTTCCTTTTTGTCTGAGTGATCCTCAACTTATCCACTGAGCTATTTTCAGTTCTGTTCATTCCAGATTTCCTTATTGCTCCAAGCTCATCACTCAGGTCTTGTGCCCATAAATCATGCAACATGCATTTTTTCTTCAGTTTCAACAATACTGCATGCCCTCATTTGCAGATTAATTAGTTACCAAAACATTTTCCATGCATAACACACTCTAGCTACTGTCACCAAATTTGATCCATCTTCTCGATTCAACATGTCTCCTAGGTAACAAAAGGCTTTCATGCTTTCTATCTTCAAACCATCCACAAGTTCCACTTTAATAACCTCTACATTTACATTTCAAATGCCATCAAGAGAATTAAATTCCACTGACAGCCACAACTAATTCCTTGACCACGATACTTCAATTGATTATGAAAGCTGTAATGTGTGGAGGAAGATTGTGGCTGCCTGGTACTGCAGTTGAACAATGATGATCATAACATATAACATTTAAAGTATGGTTAAATTATAGAGTACTGCAAGATACTATCAGTGTCTTTACAGGATATTACACCATTAATAGTTTTTTATAAAAAACTATTTTTTCAGGACTCAAGAGCAGTACGCATGACCCTTTTCAGGTAGTGTGTGGTGGTGGTGGTGGGGTAATGGTGAGTGATGCTAGTGGTTGTGGTATAGTGCTGGTGTATAATGATGGTAATGGTTATGATTATGTATAGTTTTGTTGATAATAGTGGTGTTAGTGTTGGTGATGGTGTGTAGTAATGATAGTGTTGGTAGTAATGGTGTTTCATGAGGGTAGTGGTAGTGATTGTATGTAGTGTTGGTGTTTATGGGGATTTTAGTGTTGTTAACGGTGTGTGATAACGATGTTGTTGGTAATGGTAGTGGTGTGTGATAGTGCCAATTGTGATGAGTCGGGGAAGGTGAGATGGTAGCATCTGGTATGTGATGATGGCGGTGTGTGGTGGTTATGGTGTGGTGATGTGTAATGGTGATGGTGTAGCTGTTGGTGACAGTAGTGGTGATGTAAGAAAGGTTTAAAGTCATCTACACCACATAGCTTGCCCTCTTGGTCATTTCTGCCACATCATGCTTACTATTAAGCTTTTAAGAATATTATATGTCTGACAGCTTACTATATAATAATGTTGATGGATGCATAATAATAGTGGCAGTAATAGTCATAGTAGCAGCAGCAGTAGTAGTAATATTAATAGCAGCAGCAGCAGTAGTAGTAATAATAGCAGCAGCACCAGTAGAAGTAGTGGTGGTAAATTCTTGTTTAGTAGATAATGCTTTAGAAAGCTCTCTAAATTTAAGTGTCTTTGCTCTGCTAACTCATTCATTTTAATATCTACAATTGTATCCAATCTGACCATTTTAAAGGCTAAGGAAGAAGAATCCAATAGCTTATCCATTTAGCAATTACACCTCTGACTATTAGTTGTTAGATTAATAATTAATAATTGACAAAAGCAATACTGAGTGATTATGTTGTCAGGCAGAAGTGAGCAGAGAAGCTCAGGAATTATAGTTTGGACAGTATTTCGTATGGCTATATCAATGATTAAATGTCATACTCTAGCAGCGAGTGACAAAGTTAAAGGAATTATATCAACTTAACGATTGAATCTAAAGTCATTAGGGCATGTATGAAATGTGATCATCATCATCATCATCATCATCATCATCATCATCATCATCTTCATCATCATCATCATCATCACAATCATCATCATCATGTGTCTATCATTTCGTTTGTAATTGGTGCAACAGGAATGATACACAGCTTCTTATTTCTGCATAGTAGAGAATTTGACAGCTTTCCAATAAACTATAGACATGAGAAAGTTCTTGACAATAACCAATATTAATTCCAGTAAATGATACCAAAACTGTTTCATCTTTTTGTTTGTTTTTTGTAAACTTTCTAACTGTTCATTTGTTTCTAATATTAGTATATATATCTTTGAGATACACATGAAAGAAGAATATTGAATTTCATATATATCATCATCATCATCATCATTTTACATCCAATTTTTCCTGCTTGCAGAGGGGTTGGGCGGATCTTTTCCAGCACCGCAACCCTCCACTCATTTCATTCTTTCGGCAACTCTTCTGTGAGCGTTAGTGATTTGAGAGCAATTCTCACCACATCAGCACAGGTCTTCCTTGATCTTTCTCTACTGCAATTTCATGCAACTGGGATTTCTTGTTACATCTTCACTCAGTGATCATCATCCACAAGCATCACATGTCTATAAGAGTGTAATCTTTCTGTTGCAAACTACAACTGGTTCCTCTTATACCCAGTTTTCTCTTCGTTCACCTATGCTTTGTCATTCATGTACATTAACAGTACACTTCCGTTGATATATGTATGTTTGTTTATATATATATATATATATATATTAGAAAAGGGAAGTAAGGTTCTATACAAAATAGTGGATATAGAGAAAAGGTGAAGTTGGAAATAGCACGGAAAATATATTTAATGGTCTGTTTTTCTTTTTTGATTCGTCAAAGTGACATTATTGAAAAGATAACATGTTATCTTCACCTTTTCTCTCTCTCTCTCTCTCTCTCTCTCTCTCTCTCTATATATATATATATATATATATATATATATATATATATATATATATATATATGTATATCTTTGGAAAGTGGTTGGTGTTAGGAAGGCCATCCAATCTTAGGAAGCTTGCCAAACAAGGGGATGGAAGGACCCTTCAGTTGTGACAAAAGACACAACTTCTCTGCATTCAAAACGACCATATGCAAGTAGATGAACCTCCCCTCCCAGCCAGACTGTGAGCTCTGTAGCCCCGCTTCAATACTGAATTGATCTATGTAGACCCATCCAACCTTTATTAGCAGTGAGAACAGACATTAAAGGATGATGATATATATAACATGTGACAATGAAATGACTGAAGGCTATCTATTGTAGTGGTTGCATTGAGTTACAGTTCACACCGGTTTGAGGCATAGAACGAAATACCTGTCAATGAAGTGAATCCTCTGTTCGATCATGGTATACCACAAGCTTACGTGTTACGTAAGTTGGATTGCTGATTTCGGATTCATAGAAACATATCGGACGTATTGCAGAATATCGTTCGATTTGTCCAGGTCTGTTGTCTAACCTGATTAGTTTTTTCGTTGTTTTGGTATTGCATGGTTGTGTTTTGTCTGCCACAATTTTCAATTTGTCAAGCTATCTAACGTAATGTTATTTTACTCTGAGGACCTACCCTTATTGAGTGCTTTGCTACTCATTCCTAATTGAAGGTTGACTTTGCTTGGCCACAGCCAAAGCTTCGATTTTACTAAGCTTCCACTTGTATATATATATGAGATACAAATACAACTAGGAAATAAGTTTGGTTATTTGGAAGCCCAACAATATGTGAGAGATATAAGTGCCAAGGTAATAAGAATTTGTGAAAAAAACAAACAAATGAACTGAGATAAATGAGTGAGAATGATAGAAAGTTACCTTAGCAATATTAATGATCCCATATATTTTCTGATTTATCATCCATTATCAGGGGTATTCCGTAGGGGTGGAACTTGGAGAGAAACCTGAGAAATATTGTGGGTGGCTGTTCAATTTAAATTTGAATGAAGGAAAAAAACATTAAAGTTTAATGTTGTCTGCACATGTGTGTAAGGAAAAACGTATGTGAGTATGTGTAGGATATATGTATGTATGGGTAGTGAGGAGCAGATTTTAGTGAAAGGGAGTAAAAGGTATGTGTGTGTGTATTTGGTTTGCAACAATTTTTTGTTTTGTTGTCTGCTAGATGACCAATCAAAGCCAGTAAAGAATTTTCATTTATTAATATAATCATCATCATCATCATTTTACGTCCGATTTTCCCTTCTTGCAAGGGTAGGATGGGAACTGATTCTGGCTTGATTTCTACAGCTGGATGCCCTTCCTAACACCAACCTCATTTACAGTGAGTGCTGGGTGCTTTTTTTTCCGTGGCGCCTACATGACCACTTTACAGTGGGAGGGTTTGGGGGCATATTGTCTATATGCTTCAGCTTTGGCTTCTACCCGAAATATATATATGTATATATGTATAAATATATTTTGCACCAAATTTATATTGAGCAGTTATGGTGCAGTGAGTCAATATTATTGTATATTGAAACAAATCTATTAGTATATATATACAAATGAGATCGTGTAGGTGTCACATCAAAAACACACAGTTCACGCTGTAATGTGGCCGTGTAGGCAACACGGTAAAAACCTCCCAGCCCCACACTGTAAATGTGGTTGGTGTTAGGAAGGGCATCCAACTGTAGAAGACCCCCCAGACAGTCCACGCTGTAATGTGGCCGTGTAAGTAACACGGTAAAAACCTCCCAGCCCCACATTGTAAATGTGGTTGGTGTTAGGAAGGGCATCCAGCTGTAGAAAACCCGCCAGATAGTCCTATGCGAGCAAGATAATCACTCTTGCCTCAAGTGGGAAAACCCCCGTCCAAACCCATGCAAGCGTGGAACACGGACGTTAAACGTTGATGATGATGATGATGATGATATATATATAGTGTGTGTGTGGAAAATGGACGTTAAATGATGATGCATATATATGTGAAAATATTCAGCTGATTTCTCGGACTTTAAGTACTGAGAATATAAAATTAATATAAAGAACAATGTGCTCATGCACAGAGATTGTAAAAATAGCTTAATGGTGAAAAGCACCTGACTGCTATGACTGATGATAACTTTTTTTTCTGTCTTTTAAAGATCTTTACTCTATTTTTAGCATCCCTGGACATGAGCACAACATTCTTTTTCCCAGTTTGCATTGGTTGAATGTGTCCTATTCAGTACAGACACCCTCCACTTGCTATGTTACTTCATCTCCTCTGTGAGTGAGATCGGCTCTCACCACCTCAGCCCAGATCTTGCTTGGTCTACCTCGACTGCAGCTTCCCTCTACTGGGATTTCCTGGAACCTCTCCACCCAGCAATCATCATCCGTGTGTATCACATGATCATACCAATGCAGTCTTCTCTCTTGCATATCACATCAGATTCTTCTTAAACCTAGTTTCTCCCTCTCAACCAAGCTCTGCCTTTCTCCCATATTTTCATTGCATATCCAATGAAGCCTGGCTGTTTCATTTCTCCTTAGTCTGTGCATCTCTTCTGCAGTCACTGCCCATGTATTACCACCATGCAGCATTGCACTTCACAGGCAGGTGTCATACAGTTGTCATTTTGTATGTAAGGAGAAACCTTTTGTTATCAACAGTAGGAGTAGCTCTCTAAACTTCCTTCATCCTATCTTTATTCTAACTACTTTGCTCTCAGGGTATAATCTTTCACTGCTAATTAGGTCAACAGATAGCAGAAGCTATCAATCACTTCTATGGATCCTCCCTGTGATTGAAAAAGGTTTATATCCTTCCTCCCCCTCCAATTACCCCTGCACACCTATGTACAAATCTTTCCTTCCCGTTAGTCTACCAGTTATTCCACATCTTTTGTGTACCAATGATTTACATTGTGTTCATCATGTAGAGTTAATGCCTACTCCTTTTCAACATATTGAGCAGGGCCGTTTCCCTTTTGATTCTAAGTTCTCCTTCTATAATCAGAACCTATTCTCTAGTCCTTTTATGGATCTGTCTATTAGTACCTGGTCATCCACGTAAAAAAGTTCCCATGTATAACCAGTCTTAAACTCCTTTGTTATGGCCTGAAGAACTAAGATGAATAGCAGTGGGCTAAGAACTGAGTCCTGATGGACTCTCACCTGAACCTTGAATTCTTAACTAAACTCAATTCCTACTCTCTCTTTACTGACAGCTCCTCTGTACATGGTTTGCATTGCTCTCACTACCTATTCTTATACACCTAATTTCTTTAAGGACCACCATATAAAAAATCAAGATACTCTGTCAAAGGGTTTTTTATATCAACAAAAGCTAAGTATAATGTCTTATTCTTGGCTAGGAATTTCTCTTGCAGTTGTTTCACTAAGAAGAGGGCATATGTAGTACATTTCCCAGGCATGAAACTAAACTGCATTTTGTCTGATTTGACTATAATAATCACTTTCATAACTTGGCCCATTAGGCTTATTCCTATATAGTTGCTCTTTACTAGAACATCACCTTTGCCCTTGAAGCAATTTATGATTGCACTGCTGCACCAGGCAATGGGTATATCTCCATCCTGTGTTTCATGATTGAATATGTGGGTTACTAGTTCAACTCCTACTTCTCCCAATGCTTTGAGCATCTCAGCAACTATCTTTGATGGTCCTGCAGCTTTGCCATTCTTCATTTCTTTAATTGCTTTTTTTACCCTCTAACTATCGACTTCAATAGTAGGTCCCTCTATTGGGTAAGTTGGATATAGTCTCTCTTCCTTCCATTCATCCTCTATGTTCATCAGTCTTTCATAGTAACATTTCAGGCCTCTTCCATTTGAGCATCAATGGTTCTAAGTGCACCAGCATCACTTTTAACACACTTTTCCCCAACTATGTTCTGATTCCCTCAGAAAAACACTGCTTTGCGAAGCAAAACACTTTACGTTTCTGGTCCTTTTATTTCAGCCTTTCCCTGGAATTGTATACCTGTCTTCTAGTTTCTCTCTTAGCTACCTGGCACTAATCCCTGCAACTGCCATTTTTCCACTTCTACCATGCCTATCTCTTGGATATAAAAGCTCTATCCATTGTGGTGTTCTTTGTCATTCTTTGTCTGGCTGGTGCTTTGCTCCAGCGATAAATCTAATCAGTAGTTTGCAAAAGCTTGTCACACAAGAATTTCCATTTGTTCTCTACTTCATATGTATCTAACTCTTTACCCCAGTCATGAAATGCATCATATAGGGCCTTTCTAAACATATATTTAACCAAAAGGTCCTTCAGCTTTGAAATCCTCTAAGTCTTGTTCTGCCTTGTGTTTAGCCTGATGTCTATACATACATCAATGGATGTGTAATGTTAATGTGCATGCAATGCATGGATGAACTGAGAGAAAAACTGAGTTGAAGAGGAATCAGTTGTCATATGCAAGAGAGAGGATTATACTGTTATGGACATGTGAGGCTTATGGATGATGATTGCTGAGTGAAGATGTAAGAGAAATCCAAGGACTGGACATAGCAGATTTCTTCCAGTGAAGGAGAGAGAGAGAGAATTATATATATAGAGAGAGAGTTGGGGAGAGATGGTGGGAATGACAATGAGATATAGAAGAAGAACCTATCCCAGTACTGGTTGATAGTTTTTTTATTAACCTTGAAAGGATGAAAGGCAAATTTGATCATGACTGGAGAGTAGAGACCCAGAATTATTGCTGCAAAGTATTCTGATGTTCTAACGACCCTGCTGGCAATTCACTGCCTTCATATATTTATGTGGATATTAAACACTGATGATGATGATGATGATATATATATATATATATATATTTTGACAAGGTTATATTATTAGTGATACTTAAATTGCTTACATTTACTCACTCAATGAGATATGGAATAAAGTTTTATCAAGCAAAACCTGTCTCAGAGTGCTAATAAAATATTATTTAAAAAAAATAAAAATGTAAACAAAGGACACAGAACTCCAGATTCATCAGCGGTTGATGTGGATTTTGGCAGTTTCAACGCCTACCAACAGTACTGCTGACCCACTCAGGGTCCCAGCATCTGACACAAGCCAAATGCTCTCCAGTGGAGTAAGATTCAAGAGACAAAACATTAATTTATAGAAATTAAGCTACGAATACATATAGAATCTTATGTGATGTCAGGGGAATGTGTGGTGCCCCTTATAACCCAAGAGTCATGAAACAAAGAAAAAAGAAAGAAAGAAAAAAGCAAGAAGACAAAAGTAAGATATCGTGTTAAAAAATGTGTAAGCTATTGCAATAAATGGGGAGAGGGGGAGGAAAACATATTTGTTACATTAGTATTGATAAACATACGAAAAATAATAAAGAGAGGACAAGACATCAAATGAAAAACAATGTTTTAAGGGGAAACCTTGTTTATATATATATATAGACGATTTGAGAAAGAAACTGGATATAAGAGGGATAAGTTGTGGTGTGCAGGAGCAAAGACTGAGATGGTATGGACATGTGATGTGCATGGAGGATGATCACTGTGTAAAGAAGTGCCAAGAAATCCCAGTAGAAGGAAGACGCAGAAGAGGAAGACCACGAAAAACATGGATGGAGGTGGTGAGAGCAGACCTCAGATCGCTGAAACTCACCGAATAGATGACGAGTGACAAGTGGAGAGATGCTGTGCTGAATAGGACCTGTCCCACCCTTGCAAGCAGGGAAAAGCAGATGTAAAATGATGATGATGATGATATATGTCTGTATGTATGTGAGTTCCAGGCGTAACCACAGTAAATAAGGTACCCAATACATTAGTAGAGTATATACAAAATTTGATATAGAAATGTCTTCTACAGGACCACAACTTTTTCATTGGAAGGAAATTATCAGGCTTTCCTGATGATTTCCTTCGAATGAAACACTTCTAGTCCGGTAGAAGACATTTCTATATCAAATTTTTTATATATGTGTATATGTATGTATATCTTCTGATACATTTTCTAAGATGATATTCTGTCTGTTCTCCTTGGTATGGCAGATCAATGTAGACCCAGGTTTTATGTTTGCTCTCTCATTTCTTTCCCACATTTTCCTTCTTCTTTTTGCTGTTGTTGTGCCTGTCATCATTTGGTTTTGTCTGCAAGTTTTTGTTGTTGCTATTAAGACTAAGGGTAGTGGTTGCTGTTGGTGTGTGGTGTTTGTGACTGTGTTTGTGTTCTCTTATACTCTCAACAACATTTCTTAAAAAGCGTTGCTCATAGCTTCTCTTCGACTGCAGGTTCTGAAAGTTGTTTAGCACGTATCTTGCTTGGGTGGTCACATCTCATCTTTCCTTGTGCTGTATAAGTTCATTCCTGGCTATGTGGTGAGTTAGGCTTTGTGGATATGGATGGAGGAAGACATCTCTCTTGGTATTTGCCACAAGTCTCTGTCATTCCTCTAGACGCTGCTGAACTAAATGTATGGCCTCAGCTGGTGCTGTGCTGGTGTTCATGGTGCATACATCAAGTACAGGTATATCTTCTCAACTTTCCCTTATTTGATCTAGTGCAACATCTAGGGTGTGACAGCTGG
Organism: Eledone cirrhosa; assembly: GCA_964016885.1. Lineage (NCBI taxonomy): Eukaryota > Metazoa > Mollusca > Cephalopoda > Octopoda > Eledonidae > Eledone > Eledone cirrhosa. The sequence continues at coordinate 96,009,620 of OZ024742.1, read as the reverse complement.
GAGGGGAGAAATCTCCCTCAGCTCCGGGCTGGTACCAGCTTCATCAATCTCATATGGAGGAAAAGCAAAGGAGACCATGGGGGGATTTAAAATCAGAACACAGAAGACCCAGAACAAATATCCAGTGCTCTATTCATTCTGTCATATTAAATACCTTGAGGGAGATCATATCTATAGGATTTCCAGCAATCAAAAAAGAGCCTTAATAATAAAGTGAAAGACATAATAATTGTTCACTTAATTTAAAACTTAGTGCACTTACTTATTCCGGCATTGTATGGCTTTATTCATAATTGGAAACTATTAACCCTTTAGTTGCTAATGAAAGACACTGCCTGTCTTTAAATTTATTTTGAAAATAATTAAGAATTTGGAAGGATTCAGTAAAATAAATAACTTTCTTATTATTAAGCTGGTGTTGGGAGCATAATTTAACAAATGTTCTTACATAAAGTTAGGATGCAAGAATTTTAGATAAATACAGATGCCGTAAAACAAACAGCTTTATATCATATAATTATGAGTGGTTTCAGATAGTTTTGTATCAAAAGAGTCAAGATAAACTACCTTTATATATGAGTTTTGAGGTAAATAGTGTGAAAGGGAACTGGGAAGAAAAAGGGGATGAAATAAGGATAGAAATAGATAGGTATGTAGATGGATATAGACAGAGATAGTGAAAGAGAATAGGGGAAAAAGAACAGAGATAGATAGATAGAGGGAGAAATAGAGTGAAAGAGAACTGGGAAGAAAGAGAGGGTGAAAGACAGTTATATGGATAGATAGTGATATAGAGATATATAGAGAGAAAGAGAGGGCAAAAAAGAAAAAGAAATAGGGAGAGAGTAAAAGGGAGAGTGAGAGAGAGGGAGAGAGATTTTTATCAAAGTCACCAAGAAGCCTTTCTGTGTTAGAATATCTTCAAACCTTCAATTTGTCAATTTTCCAAATGATATATTACCAAATGTTAAAATTTTATTCAACCAGAAACAAACAAATTTTTGCTAAATTATATTTATTCATTAAATTCCAATTAAAATATCAAATTATCTGGAACACTTCAAAAAATTATTGCCCTAACTTCATATTTGTTTAATCCAGGATTATCATTCACTCAGTGTGACAGTTTCAATATTGCCAAAACACTGCCGGCATATATATGTGTATCCATATCTGTGTTTACTGCATTTTTTATGTCCCATTACCTAGCAGATTGACAAATAGAGATTGATAAAATGTACTATACTTTCAAAAGAATGTACCGGAGTTGATATGATTAAGTAAACAAATGAAAGCTGTGCCCCAGCATGGCTGCAGTCTAATAACTCAGACCAGTAAAAGAATTAGAAAAATAAAGCATCTTTCTTTTACATCTACTTTCCAATGTTGGCATGGTTTAGTTGGGATATTTGTGAGGCAGTATTTTCTGCTCAGAAGCCCAATCTGATGCTAGACCTTACTTATTTTCAAATATGATGCTTAGTCCACTGATCTTTACTAGTACATTTCCTAAGATGTAAAACAGATTGTTTATGCAAGGATTAACCAAACAGCACTGGTTATTTAAACAGTCTCAACTTACGGAGTTTATGTGAAGAGAAGCACACACATTAATATTTATCTCTATTTCTATATATTAATCACTCTCTCTTTCTCTCTGAAATGAAAGAAATGAAACACGTATGCTCTGATGGATGTGTAATGTTAGTGTGCATACCAGGTGTAGTACAAGTGAGATGAGAGAACGTGGTAAAAGTGGAATTGGATGTAATGTGTTAAAAAGAAAATCAAATTGGTATGGGCTTGTGATGGATATAGGAGAGAACTGTATAAAGAAGTGCTGAGTACTGAACAATTTCAGTGACTATGACTTGTAGAAAAGGTAGACCTAAGAATATATTGTATGAACTAGTGAAGACCAACTTTAAGAAGCTGAGCCTCATAACAAAGATAAAAAAGCCTGTTGATGTGTGGTACTGGAGAAGTACAAAAGATGTGACTTGACACATAAGTGCATTGCATCCACTATCTCTCGGTAGTTATTCTGTACACCCTCGTCTCCAACTTCACTCTTCTTAAACTTGATAACCAGTAAACTCTGCAATGTGGTTGGTGGAGAAACTACTTTCAAACATAGAAACTATGCTGAAAAGGGTTTAGAGGACATTCCACTCATGATACAAGCTCTCTAGTGTTGATGCCACACAAAATCTTTTCCAGCACAGTTTTCCCCCACTTTTTATATTCCTTGTCATCTCTGACCAAGCTTTTGCAGTCTAGCACTTTTGCTGTTTCCATCCATTAGAAAATGCTTGCACTTCTTCACTCAATGATCATCATCCATACACATCTTGTGTCCACACCAGTACACTATTTCTGATTCCCCTTATACTTAGTTTTTCCTATAACTAATCTGTTCAGGCACACTAACACTACATATCAAGTAAGGCAAGCTAGGTCCACGCCCTTTTATGATCTGAGTTCAAATCCCACCAAGTTTAACTTTACCTTTCATCCTTATGGGGTCGATGAAATAAAGTACCAGTAATGTACTGGTTAATTGCTGGCCTTGTGCCAAAAGTAGAAACAATTATTATTATCTGAAATGCTCCATCACAATTTTATGTATGAACATTTTTAAAGTTATATTCTAAACACTAGCTTAATAATGAATAAGTTAGTTATGTTACTAAATTCCTCCAAATTCTTGATTACTTTCAAAACTACATGAAAATTATTGTCAGTATCTTTCATTAGAAACATGATCAAGAAATGATTAAAGTGTTAAAGTTTATCTAAAAACATTAATCATAATATCATGTAAGAACCTTTAAGTTATGTTCAAATAATGGTTTTCAGATAATGAGAAAGTTTGTTATAATTCTAAATCCCCACAAATTTTGGATTATTTTCAAAATTATTATTTAAAAATCATATACGGTGATTTTCATAAGAAGTATGGAAACAAAAGGGTTAAGGTTATCTTAAATACTACATTTTAACTCAAGGAATATTCATATACTTCTTTCTATTTTCACTTACCCTTCTACTCTATAGACACCACATATCTTCTCTCTCTCTCTCTCTCTCTCTCTCTCTCTCCTTTCACACACTTGTTGCTTTTTTTAAAGAAACAAAATCAAATTTGAAGCCATTACTATCATCACATAGAAAAATATCTTTTTTAGAATTCTTAAGTGCCATTTAAAATAAATTAGTCATTACTATAACCAAGACAGAGAACAACTAATCAACTTACTAGAGGAAATCTTTTAATGAAGAATTAAATATATAGAACTATTATCTTTCAGTATAATTCAGGAAAGCAATCAGTATGTTTGGAAACATTACAAAAACAGAAATCAAACCCCCCAAAAATACAAAAAAAAATACAGCATACATACTTAAAAATCAACAACATAATTTACTTCAATTTACAAATAATCACTTGATTGAGAGGAGCCAGGTAGAGGGAAGCCATGGAACTGGAAGATCGAGAGAGATGTTAGTAGAAGTGGTGAGAGCTGACCTCAAGATACTGAACAGAGATGACTAAAAGAAAGAAAAGGGGGAAACTATCTCAAAGATGCCTTGCCCAACACATACAAACCTGGAAATCTGGATGTGATTATGATGATGATACACCTCCTACTCCTTCCTTCAGCAGCAACACCCACCCATCACCACCACCGCCACCTTCTTCTTCTTCTTCTTTTACACGCAGAAATGCCCATTTGTACCGTCCTGCATTGTCCTGTACTGTCCTTAATGTCTTACTTTGTGTAAACCCTTGTGGGTAATAAATAAAGCATTATTATCATTATTATTATTATTATTATTACAGCTACATTTATCTTGCTTTATGTTCATACGAGTTATCACCAAGTCACAACCAGTGACTTCAAGAGACAACAAGGTCCACCATGTTCAAGAAAGAACATACATACTCACACATGCATCTTTAGGTGTTTAGACTTGTGATGTACTTATATTGACAGAATCTTCCTTAGTATATGGGCAGTTCCCATTAGTACTATCTTTTGTATTTCTCTTATACGCGGGTTTCCTGGGATTTGCGATAAGTAATCATTAGACCCCTTAGGTATCATTACTAGAGCGCCTACAACCACTGGTATTGTTTTAGTTCTCAATTTCCACATTTATTATTATTATTATTATCATCATTGTTATTATTATTGGAGTCTCACTCATTGATGTTATTTAATTGGAAAGTTTGTTCAAGCTTCTTCTTCAGCACCACCACCTTCTCCTTCTCTCTCATACCTTTTAGCTTAGTGTGAAACAGTGCTCAACATATATTTTCCACATCCTCCTATCCCACACAATTCCTTTCTAACAGTGTGTTTCTTTCCATCTTTCTACACTTATATCTATTATTCTCTTTTCCATGTAATTTTTTTTCCCAACTTAATATACACAAACTATCCATGCTGTATTCACATATTTCAGCTGTTAATTTGGCTGTCTAGCTGACCTGATACATGGGTCAATATAGGTAATGATAGTGAATCATCTGTTAGTTTCAAATTTGAATGTTAAGCTGTTCAATCAACTGAACATTTGACTTGTGAATTAAAGTATGTGTTGGTACTCTGTCACTTCCAACAAAGTGTATTCCAGTTGTTTGATCAATGAAACGACCTGTATTTCATGGACATCTGTATCTTTAATGCAGTTCTCTGTGGGATTCAGCATGATACACTGCAATAAGGCTAGCCTCTTTGAATTGCAGACTCAACTCACTTTTTCCAACAGAGTGGACTGGAGCAACATGAATAAAAGTGAATTGCTGAACAATACACATCAAACTTATGACATTTCAGCCTTGATCCAAATTCCCTGATTACTAAGTCAAGTGTAAATAGCTAAATGTTTGACAAACAAATTTACTCTTGATGTAAAACAACAGCTGAATCAGCAGGAGTTAAAGGATTTAAAGGTACAGTCTATCTCATGGACTTCTACACAATTTACATCACAACAATTTTATTCACAAGGCCTGGGTAAACTGGAGGCTATGGTAAAGACACTTGCATCACATTCAATACAGTGATATCAAATCTGCAACTGGGGTAAATGTAGAGATCTTTCTTGAAAATAGAAGATGCTTTGGTCTGCCTGAGATACTGGCAGATACTAATCATCAGTCTCTCTGGTCAACAGGTGTCTCCCATCTGATGTGTTTCAGAGACAGAGATATATTGATGGTGAGTAAATAAGAAAGAGATGTAGAGGAAGAATGAACCCCAATACTGGATTGGTATTTCTTTTATCGATCACAAAAGAATGAAAAGTATAGTTGACCTTGGCAGAGAGCCAGAACAAATACTGCAAAGTATTTTATCTGACATTCTAGCAACTCTGCCAATTCACTGCCTTCATACATGAACAATATACAAACACTAAAACATTTCCTCTCTGGTGACCTGCTATAGGGGTGACAGTAGTTGATGACCATAAATATTTACAAGGATAGTTTGAAAGTAACATAGAAAACAATGAGCATCGGCATAGAATCTTGAGAACAACATGCTCAGAACAGGTCCCTTCTGTCATCAAAAGAAACACAAAATCTTTGCAAACATCACACATTCAGACAGCAGAAAGCAAATATGAGCTCCATGAAACCCAGCCAGGAGGTCTTTCAAGTAAATTCCCTATGCATATTTGTCATAAAGGTGACCATTATATGGTTTGGAGGATTGGCAGATTCATTAGTCTGTTGGATAAAATGCATTACTGCTCTCTACAATTTGATTTAAAATCTTGCTAAGGTCAACTTTGCCTTTCATCATTCTGGCAGTTGATAAAATAAAGTATCTGTCAAGGACTAGGATTGATTGATTTGAATTTACTTCCTCATGAACTTGCTAGTTTTGTGCCAAAATTATATATCCTTATTTCTATCAATCAATCAGGGAGCAAAATTCACCATTTTCATTGATAAACAGAGGATACAAACTCATATAAAACAAATTTTTGAAGCAGAGATACTAATTCTCCATAAAATTACAAGCTTGGTTGACTACATCTGTGTTTAAGAGTATTTCACTATAGCTTGCTCACAAACAAGCTGTTTGTGACATTCTTTACAAATACTAAAAGGCATCTCATTTGATACATTAACAATTCTGTAAATCCACCCCCCTTCACTGGTACATTTTATCAACCTTGAAAGGATGAAAGTAAGAAAGTGGATCTTAGTAGCATTTGATCTTTAACGTATACTATATCATGTCCCCAAATAACAATAGGTGTTGTTCTTTACATCTCCTGGATGTAGACCGATACCTAAATAAAGAATAATAAAATATTGTTTTAAACCTTAGTGTAAAATGTAACTTTACTATAAAATGTAAACCTTACTATAAAATATACCCACTACATTCTGTAAAGTGGTTAGTGTTAAGAAGGGCATCCAAATGTAGAAACCAAGCTAAAAGAAGGGTTGAGAGGATTTGTTCTGTAAAGGACATGTATGACAAGGACATGTATGACAACATCCCTAGTGCAGAAGGGCAATGGGGATGATGACAACATCGATGCCTTTGATGATGATGTTGACATTGATTGTGATGATGATGAAGCTGCAGCCACTGACAATGATGATAATAATGACAATCATAATAATCATGACTATGATGATGATGATCATGATGATGCTAATTATGATGATGACAATTATGATGAGAATAACGATGATGAAGCTGATCAAAATTCAAACTTTTCTCTGGTATATATACATTATCTCACATGGATGTAGTCACAATGATGGTTGCAAACTAACACCACATTCAGCAGTTATGCTATATATTTGCTATATCATGTAGTGATTTGCACATATCTTTGAAAAATGAGCCACAGAATGTGTTAAATTTCTGGATCACATATATTGCATTCTATAGGTGATGCAATTTGAACCATTAACCTTTTGGTCAGATATCAAACACATTATTGACAAAATCAATTGCAATACTTAAACATCATTATATTCAGATTCATATGCACAAAAGTCACACATACATAAATATATGTACATAAAGTGTGGAAACACATACACACATATTCTCTAACACAGAGATCCATGCATAAAGATATATGCATGCACTTATCCAGATACTTAGATATAAGCATATATATGTATATGTGTGTGTATATATATATATGTGTATATATATATGTGTGTGTGTGTATATATATATATATATGTATGTATATATATATAAGTATATAAATACGTGAGTGCGTGTATATATATGTATGTGTGTGTGTACATATAGACATAGACATACAAACACACATACTAAACAGAATACATGTATATATTCAATGGAAACTAAATGCGAAAAGAGAAGCTGTTACTTAAATTCCTTAAATAAAACAGATTAAACTAAGGATTCACTTCTGTGGTTAATCTCTTTCTCTGATCCTCCACAGAAAGCTTCTAATCTTGACAAGAAATGACTGTTTCCCTGAAACAGCTGCCATACAATTGACATAAATAGTTCATTTTATATGTCTATAGAACCTTCTAGATTAAATATTGGTAGAGAATGTAAAAATCTGTAGAGTAGAGATAAGCTCTTGACAAGCAGATTCCAGAACTCTGTTTCTAATCCCAGTGCTAGAACGTTTACACCACAGGCATCACTAATGTTTTTGAGAGAGCCAAGAATACTTCAAATCTTTCTTATTTGTCCCAGTACACATCTCAGTTCATGTGTCTATGTAATATATCAATATTGTTTTATGAATCTCTCTTCACTTTAAGTTCAAATCTACCCAAACTCAAGTTTGCATTTCATCTATTTAGGGCCAATAAAATAAGCATCAACTCAGGTGTAGTGGATTGGTGGAATTGTTAGAATATAAGACCAGATGCCCTGCAATATTTATTCTGGCTCTTTTTTTGCTTATAGTTCATATCCTGCAGGGGCCTTCAGGGGACAAAAACTTAATCTGTTGCCACTTTCTGAATTTTTGGTGACATATGTAGAGTTCATTTGGGTCAATTCTTTAGTTTCAGGACACCTTTATCCCTCTCATAGAAAAGGGCCATGGGTTCTGCCCTTTCTTTAAAATAAACAATAAAGCAATATTCATAACATAGAATAAGAGACAAAACTGAATATTTTTATGAAAACCAAAGTTCATTTTTCAATTTTACAATTTTTGCAAATAAGACATATCTAAGGGTGATGGAGGAAGAAATAGAATCCAGGGTGGTTGTGAGCGAGGATGCAGATGATATGATGAAATGGAGAAGCTTGTCATAGAACCTGCATAAATAATTCTTACTTCAACGGAAAATTACCTGGAAATGCTTGGTGTTATTATTGCTGTTGTATTTTACAACTTTGCTTCTCTGCTGCAAATATTCAATGTAAACTAGGTTAAGTTTTTCAAAATATATAGCCGTCATAGCCTTCAGTTTTTAAATGGCTGACTCAAAAATTAACAATGTTTTGTAGATAATCAACAATAATATATAATTGAAAAGAAAATCGATGATAATCAAATATGTGGCCCACTCTATTATATGTTCCCTTGTATCTATTTTCACAGTACTATCATCAACATTATCCTCTTTTTACATCCATTTTTTTCATGATTGCGTGGGTTAGATGAACTCTCTCCAGTACAACTTCCCTCATGTTTTTCTCTTTCCTCTGTCATCTCCATTCTGAGATTTAGTACCCTAAGAACAGATTTCAAAACTTCTACCCACATTTTTCTTTGTCTTCTTCTCTTGTGGTTTCTTTCTAATGTAAAGTTCTTACATCTGACATGTATTCATGCAATGAACATCATTTATATGCAGTTCATATCTTTACAAATGCAAATCATCTCTCCTGCACAGTGCATCAAATACCTCTTATGCACAGTTTTTTTTTCAACCCATCTATGTGTTGCTGTTCATGTACATAGTGTACTAATGTCATCACTACAATGCGCCATCTTCACATACTCATATTATTACTATTAAAAATTGTATTTTTTTTATACCAAAGTGTCTGAAGCCACTCCTGATTCTATAATAGTAAGCTGTTTATTTTAAAGTGTTTATATTTATCTAAAAATCCTCCATTACAATTTTATGCAAGAAATGTTAAGGCAAGATATCTAATGGGAAATTTAGTTATATTACTAAATCCTCCAAATTGTTGTTTATTTTCAAAATTAATTTAAAATCATAGTCAGTGTCTTTCATGAAACGGTTAAATATTTTAGCCTTTTTTTTTTATTGTTTCTAGTAATTATTTCTGTCTGGTTCTCAGCTTACTGAGTTTACTTTAATGGCTGAATGGTTAAATTACTTTTTATAGAAGGATACATCTAGATGTATAGTTTACTTTCATCAAAACTACAAACAAATACACATCAACATATATATAATAAACAAATATATATATATAAACATACAAATCAGCTCTGTGTGGGTAAGACATGGTCACCTGACCTGACATTGCCCACATCAGGAAAACTCATCTAACCCATGCTAGTCTGGAAATATAGACATAAAACAGTGATGATGATGATACATACATATACACACACACACACGTGTGTATATATACATATGATGACCTTCCACAGTGTGTGCTTACAAAATGTTACTCACAATTTATTGGGCAACCTCAATCTTATTCAAGTTGCTGTACAGGGGATTTGAATATGGAACCCTATGCTTGCAAAGTGAACTCTTTAACCACATGGCTAAGCCTGTGGCTATATATTTATATGTATGTGTGTTTGTGCATTTCTGTGTGTATGCAAACATTTTTATTTTCTGTGTAGATGCCTGGTAGAAATGATTATATATGTATGTGTCTATGTATGTATGTATGTATGTATGTATGTATGTGTCCAGATCTCTACATATCGTGTTAAGCTAAAAACAATTGCATTTTTCCAATTAGACACAGCAAAGCAAACTTCTTTCTGAAGACATTTTCTTAGAACAAAGAAATAAAAGTTTATTTTCTAATAACATTACAGTACGACACTCTTATTACAGTAAGTGTTCAATCAAAGCTCTTTCTTCTTTTTATCACACATCATACACAACATTCTAAATTAAGAACACCATTGTAGTCTTATGATTCAATAAATTTATTTGATTCTTTAATTATCTTCTTTTATGCAGCTTCTTATGTCTCTCTATATGGTTTTGTTTTTATACAATTAACTTTTAAACAAATGTGTTTATAGTCAAGTTTTATACAGACAATTCATTGTATTGCAGTATCGTGTAAAATTGATGTGATGTTTACATGTCCCAATGAATATTTATTATTTATAATGAATCTAAGTTTGGTGGATTGATAGGGTCTTTAGAGCATCAAATAAAAATATTTTTAGTATTACTTCTGACCCTCTATATTTTGAGGTCAAACTCTGCCAAAGTTAACTTCTCTTTTCATCCTTTTGGGGTCAATAAAAGAAAACACCAGTCATGTACTATGGTGGATATTATCGACGTTCCTCAGCCCTGAAATTACTGGCCTTGTGACTCAATGAGAAAACTGTTTTATAATGAATCTAAGGGCATATATATATAAGTAGAATCGTTAGAGCATCAGACCAAATGGCTATTTATTTCCTGAATTAATCTTTGCCTTTTATCCTTCCAGCATTGATAAAATAAAGTACCAGTCAAGTACTAGGGTCATTTCAACCTTTCTGATACCAACCAACCTTAAACTGGTTGTGGTTCTCTGAAACAACCCCTGCCATTTTAAAGGGTCCCTATTTAAATCAATACCTTCCACAGAGTGTACCATCTCCACCACCTCTGACATCGGATTCTATTACAACTATGGAATTTACACCTGTAATGCTGAGACGTCACCTTAAAAATAAACGTAACCATGCCTCTCCTGGTCTTGATGGTGTTACGTACCTGCTTCTCAAACGTGGTGGGTACTTCCTTCTGCACCAGCTATCACGCTTCTTCCAACTCTGTCTGAACAACAGTGCTACTCCAGAGCAGTGGAAAACTGCCAGTGTCATTTCTCTGTTCAAAAAGGGTGACTGCACATACCTGCCAAACTGATGGAATCCTGTGTTAGAGAAACACTTCGGAACTTCTGGAACTCTCACAGTCTTATCCGGCCCTCGCAATTTGGATTTATCCCTAATTCCAGCTGCTGTGATCAACTTATCGAGTTTCTTGAAGACATCACCTGGATCACTGATGGTGGCTCATGGGTAGATGTTGTTTACCTTAACTTTGCTAAAGCTTTCAATCCCTCCACAATACTAATATCAAGAAGTCATCTTGTGAACGTGACCTGGGCATTACTGTCAGCAGCGATTTGCATTGGATGAAGCATGTCTCTAAAATTGTCAAGAAGGCCGAGGGTGTCTTAGCATCACTCAGCAAGACCTTTGTCAGCCACTCTCCAGCTATCTATTTAAAGCTGTATACAGCTATGGTATGGCCATACTTAGAATTTGCATGACCAGTCTGGAACCCCTATCTTGCTCAGAACATTGACCGCCTGGAAACTGTTCAGAGACGTGCAACCAAGCAAATATCCTCCATCAAGCATCTACCATACTCTGAACGCCTTGCTTCCCTGGGCATGGATACATTGAAGATCCGACATCTGGCAACTGATTTGGTAAACACCCACAAAATTATTAACCATCTTGCCAACAACAACCCTGAACACCTTTTTGATTTCCATGTGTCTAACACATATGGGCATGCCAGCAAAGTCAGAAAACAAAACAGCTCCTACGACTTTCAGAAACATTTTTTCACGCTCAGAGTTGCGTGATACCTGATATCCCCCCTCCATACACATGCACACATGTATTTCACGACTTGTGCACTGTTCATTATCCTGACATTTGTACATTATTCTATGTACTATACATGCATCTTTGATGAGTTGTAGTGCACCTGAGCACTGTACACAATAATTTCATTATTATTTTATTATAATTTTATATAACATCCACAACGTTATCATTTTAGTAACAAAATAATTAATGATTTGAGTAAATCCTTCAAAATTCTTCATTAATTAATTGAAAATGTGTATCTCATTGAGATACAGTCATAAAAGAGTTAATCAGTTTTCCCTCCCATCCCTAAAATTGCTGACCTTCTGCCTAAATTACAAACCATTATTTATAATGAAACCTTAACAAAAATAGGAAGATTAACTGCGGATTGAATCTTTGTTTCTTTAAAATGTTTAATCATACATGTAACATTTTGGTTGGATGATAAAAATATATAATTGAAAATTGTAATTATTGAGGAATCTTCCTCTATGTGTAATTTTAATGATTCTTCTGAGAATAGTTTTGATAAACTGAATATTGTTATTTGAGTTACTTCTATGAAGATTTATTTTATTTTTCTAAATGTCTAATGAAACAAGTTAGATATAGGCTTGATAATCACCATCATAAACATTTAATGTCTGTTTTCCTATGCTGGCATGTCTTTGACTATCAATATTTTAATAAATATAGAGTATTTTTGTCCATTTGTCACACAATCAATCTGCCACAAACATCCTGTAATTTTATTTCAAATTCATGGAATGCAAATAAAAATGAAAAAGATGTGGAGGGTCATATATTCTAAAATGGTTTCATTCCTATGAGAAATGAATGTCTTCTATCTGACTTTTTCTCATTCTTGAACATTTCATTTTTTTCCTTGTCATATTTCTAATGAAAGATTATTCTTGAGTATTTAGCAGGAGACCTTAACATCCTTAAATAATTTAGCAGAAAATATATAAATTTGGGTTGGTTAATTCAAATGTTTACAATATCATTATTTGTCGACATTATTTTCAAAGTCTATAGCAAAGACTTTAACTGTTAATGTGATGCAATCATAGCACTGTTTTATATATTTTTAATGTCTTGATAATATTGATGTGTTACAACCTGTTAAGAGCTAATAAAAAATGTCTATATTGTTACAGCACATATAGTGCCAATTTCTACCAAGCTGTCTCATTTCCCCCTTCAAATAGGTAAAACGCTCAAGAGTTATGAGGAATCATTAATATACTTCTGTATGAAAGAAGTTCTGAAGCATAGGCTTAATAATGTGGGCTAAGATAAACTAAACAACATAGAGGCACATACACATTTATATGTATATATTCCCTGATGAGAAACACCATGGTCATATTATAAGAATATGAATAAATATATATGTATATATTTATATATGTATGTAAAAGGTAAACAGAAATAACAACACAACCTTCAGATGTGAAGATTAGCTGCGAATATATTGAATAAACAGTCCTGGACCATATTCCATGTTACCCTTTGGCATGGCATAGCATCTGACAGTCACCTGTACAGGGTTACACAAAAATTCATTTGGGAAAGAGGAATGGTGATTGTGCCGGAAATGATAAATTGCTATTTCATTTGTTAGTGCTTGTTTGGAGGAACCAATTATCAGGATGATGGTTGGGGAACTCTGCCTCCATCAATAGGACACTGCACCTGTGACATTCCTGGCAAATCATCACAGTATATTCTGCTAATTTAAAACATGACAGGTACAAACAGATCCAGAGTTAGAGCTTGTGATTTTCTGTCTCTCCATGGTCCTGAAAAAGGCTCAATTTCTCCCTATGAAGATGATACTCTAAACCCAACTGGACAAACATCCTCCAATTTCAGAATTAAGAGGGGTCTATCTTGACCAAAGACACCATATACCTTTGAGCTCTTTAAACTGCTGCTCACTCACATCCTACTTTTCCTGTAAGGAGCTCAACAAGCTTAGCAACACCTACAACATTGTGATTGTATGTATTCAAGAACATACATTTATCAACAAAGAAAACGTTTGAGATAATTGCCCATAACATCAGCAAAGGTACTTTATTTACTGCATCAGCATCAACAATTGACATCACCACTTCAATTCAAGAAGTTGGTTTGACATACAAACACACCTGCTTCCTCTCCTTACAAAGGTCAATGACTGGATTGTCACAGCAGTTTTACCAACAACTGAGTACAATTTTTTCTGAAGTACCCCCACATGCGATACTAATTATTGGAGGAGACTTCAATGCACAAATTAGAGGCAAATGTTAATTCTAAAAGAAACGGATTATTTTCAGAAAAAATTGCCAAATCAAAATTATCTCCTGGACAAGCAATGGGTAAAAATTGTTTTGTTTTACAAAGCAAGCAACATATTTAAATTCAATTGTACATATTTCCACTGTTATCTCATCAGATATGCATTTGTAGGCTCAGAACACATTGAAACTGAAGTATAAACCCTACACAAGATGAAAGCTCATAACCGTATTGAGTGCTTCAACTTACAAACTGCCTATAACTATAGTTACACACATATATAATTATATATCTAAACTATAATAAAGTAAGGAGTGCGGGACTGAATACAGTTTATTTCCTTTAATCCAGTTAGTAGAATAAGTTTGATTACTTTGAATAAATAATTGTTTCTACTTTAGGCACAAGGCCAGCAATTACCCAGTACATTACTGGTACTTTATTTTATCGATCCCGTAAGGATGAAAGGCAAAGTTAACCTTTTGAATAAATAATGAATAAATATTACCTAATTTATCTACTAAATTTTGTGATTCTTGATTAGATATAGTTTATTGCTTATTTAAAGATTCACTTCTTTAAAATTTTCAATTGTCAACACTTCCGAATAGCGATCGCTTAAATAAACATTCATATATTTTCATTACTAATTTTCTACTAATGCGGTTTATATACAATATCGTCTTTTTTTAATGTATCATGGATTACTTTACTGATTGCAGAAGAGAGTGTAATGCAGTCTCCGTTTAATTTCTGTGTCTATTGTCAATTATAATTTTATTTGATGTATCATATCTACATGCGTATAATATGCACACTACACATGCTAGCAGAAAACCATCCGAAGAATGTTTTTTCTGCTAGTATATATAAAATAGAAAACAGAGGTGTAGAATAAATGAAGGCATTACTAAATTGAGGATGGGTGTGTAATAATTTATTCAGATAGTGATTAGATGTGGTATATATCTATGTGTAGTATTGTGTCTCTATGTTAGTCGAGTTGATTATCTGTGTATATATGTGTGTGAGGGAATGTATGCATGTGTGTAGAGGGAATATACTAGAATTAGTAGGAGTGATTTATGAACCAACAGAAGTGGAATAAATAAAATGAACTGCCACAGCAAATATTTTAAAAGACCATAAAATCCATTGGACTGTAGGTTGATTGATTGGTTAAGAAGTTTTCTTTGCAAACATAAGGTCCTGATTTCAATTCCACAGAACCTTGGCTCAACCTAAGCCTTCCTCATCATCATCATCACCGTTTTACTCCGTTCTTCCACGCTAGCATGGGTTAGACGGGTTGTCCTGTTGTGGGCAGTGTCTGGTCGGCTGACCATGCCTTGCTCGTGAAAGAAATTAGGTAGACAGAGATGCTATGGAAGCCCATTAGATGGATTATACCTGTAATTCAAGGCCAGGCTAAAACTTTCTGCGAATTACATTAAGGGTAGCTGTGTCTGTGAAATAATCATTTACACTTTAATTGATGAGTTGGATGTAAAGTTGGATGTCAATAGCTGAATGATTATCATTGAAACCAATAGGATATCAATCATCATCATCAATATTTATAGATTGTTTATCAATCCATTATTCATCATCCATTGACATTACCCATCTATCAACTACTTCATTATATACTGAGAACAATATTAAGATTCTAACATTGCTTTGCTTTATCTAGTTAACAACCTATGAGATTAACAAGTTGTCTTTGTTTAGCTGATGGAGGCATGAGACCTATAGTGTATGCTCATCGACAGAAGATGTATCATCGAAATCCAATTACTTATATCAATAAGCATTGCCACCATCATTACGATCATCATTTCACATGGAAGCATGGCCTAGAATCAAAAGGCCTTAAAATTAACCTGTCTAGGACTAAAGTTCTAGTATGTAGGAAGCAAAATAGGGCACTGGTCCCATCTGGGAAATGGCTGTGCTCAGTGTGTAGGAAAGGAGTAGGCAGAAACTCCATTTTATGTCCAAGATGCAAAGTATGGGTGCATAAAAGATGTAGTGGGATCACAGGTAAGCTAACTAAGAATATAGATTTTATATGTGGCCGGTGCTCAGGTGCAATAAGTAGCAGCAAGTGCCCACAGAATACTAGCTCATTCCATTGCACAGATGGTTCTATAGAAATAGTGGACACCTTCCGTTACCTGAGTGAAAAAATCAGCAGTGGGGGAGGGTGCTCTGAAAGTAGCTAGAGTCAGAACGGGATGGAAAAAGTTCAGAGAGCTTATACCACTATTGGCCGCTAAAGGTTTCTCTCTAAAAATGAAAGGCAGGCTGTATGATGCCTGCATACGAACAGCAATGTTACATGGCAGTGAGACCTGGGCATTGTGTGCAGAGGATATACGCAGACTGGAGAGAAACGAAGCTTGCATGCTCCGCTGGATGTGTAATAGTAATATACGTGAACGGCAAAGCATAAATGAATTAAGTGAGAAATTAGGAATAAGAGGGATCAGATGTTGTTTACTCGAGAGAAGACTACGTTGGTACGGTCACGTGATGTGCATGAAACACGACAGCTGTATAAAAAAGTGCAGGGCGATCAAAATAGACGGTAGCCACGGAGTAGGCAGACCCAGAAAAACCTGAGACGACTTGATAAATTCCAACCTCACACACTTACACCTCTCCAAGACAATGTCACTGGACCGAGATCTTTTTGGTGCTACGCAGTAATACAGAAGACCTGCCTTGCCTAAGTACAAAGCGAAACCTACTGTCAGTAGGCACCTCTTAACAAAAATACACCCCCGTCCCACTACCCCCACCCTATCCAAATCACCCCTTTCGATGTAAAGCTATGTTGGTACCACAACATCCAGTCCTAAATAAATGAGGTCGTGTAGGTGTCACGACAAAAAAACACACAATCCACGCTGTAATGTGGCCGTGTAGGTAACACGGTAAAAACCTCCCAGTCCACACTGTAAAGGTGGTTGGTGTTAGGAAGGGCATCCAGCCGTAGAAAACCTGCCAAACAGTCCTATATGAGCAAGACGACCAATCTTGCCTCAAGTGCGAAAATTCCCGTCCAAACCCATGCTAGCGCAGAAGATGTACGTTAAACGATGATGATGATAACCAAGAACAATTTAGGTGGTTTAGTATTAAAAGATTTAAAGTTTAACAGAGAATGTTACCAAGCAAATTATCTCATATAACTAATCCTTTATGTTACATAAATTTCTTTACTATTATATGTTCTATCTCAATGGGCGGTGGATTGGCAGTATCGGTAGAGGGTTGGATGCCATGCTTTGACGCATTACGGCCTTTGCCATTCTGAGTTCAAATCCCGCCGAGGTTAACTTTACCTTTCATCCTTACGGGGTCGATAAAAGAAGTACCAGTAATGCACTGGGTAATTGCTGGCCTTGCGCCAAAAGTAGAAACAATTATATGTTCTATATCATTTTAAGTTACTTGTATGTGTGTGTGCATGAATGTATCATGTCTACATATTTATATAAACATACATATTGTGACAAATGGTATCAGCAAAAATCAACCAATAAAAGGTTGTCACACTCTTTTGTTAGCTTGTTCTGTCTTTCTGAAGTGCAAATCCTCAGGTGGATGTTGAGATTTGGGGAAATAATGAACTATAAAGGGTGTTAAAGTAGGAAAGTATATAATTCAATTTAAATGTATGTGTGAGGAAGTGAGATTCCATCTCTCCACCCTCACCAAGCAAAGGAGTCAGCTGAGTGGGGATATTTGTATGAATGTATGTGCAAGTTGGGTGTAGGAATGTCATTATTTTGGTTTAACTGAATGGAAGTGGAACTGATGGATGTGATATGACTGAGGGAAGTGTCGGGGAATAAAGGAAAGAAAAGGATGGTAAATGTTTATGGTTGAGTACTGCTGTTACTATATACACACATAAATGCTCATGCACGGGTCCATACCTAAATTTATCTTTAAGCTTACATACAAGCAAACATATGCATTCACACACGCACACACACACACACACACACACATATATATATATATATATATATATATATATATATATATATACACATTTGCTATTTGCAAGCTGCCACAATGCAGATAAGCTTTAAATTAATAGTAGTATCAATCAAGTAAAGTAACCCTGGAGATAGAAAAAAGTGGACCAGGCCATATATCATCCTCATCATGACAGTGTAACATCTACTTTTAATGTGTGCATGGGTTAGACGAAATATCATATTCAGAGGCCAGACAGGTGACCATATGTTGCTCATACATTCCACTTTTGACTGCATATTCTATGACTGAATCTCATTTTCATTTGCAACTGCTTTACAGTGTGTACCGGAAGCTCTTTTTCTGGCCCCAGCACAACCATATTATGGATATGTGTGGATGCTTTATATATGTGTGGGTCCTTTATATACAGACTGAATGAGTTGGTGTTAAACCCAACAAAGTATCTGTGTAATGCCAATGTTGTAATATATTATATATATATATCATCATCGTGATATATATAAATATATATCATCATCATCATCATATATATATATATATATTATGTTGGTACCACAAAACATCCAGCCCACACTGTAACGTGGTTGTGTAGGAGACATGGCAAAAAGCACCCAGCACACACTGTAGATGTGGTTGGCATTAGTATCGGTATCCTGCTGTAAAAAAACAACCAGAAACAGTCCTATATGAGCGAGACACGGTCACCCGACCCAACTTCCCTCTAATGGGACAATCCCACCTAACCCATACTAGCATGTAACATAGATGTTAAATGATGATGATGATGAGGATATATATATACATTTATCTATTTGTTTTACAAGATTTTTTATGTGAAACCGTATGTTGAAACTGATATTGTTATATTTGGGGATGGTTATGTTGCCAGTATTGCCAATAAAAAAGAAACCCATGCACCATATGATTTCCACTTTAACTTTATTGCTCATTATTTATTAGTTCATCAAAATTATTTTGTCACACATTCTGTGACCTCCTCAACGACTATCTCTTCTCTTTTGTGTTTCCTGTTCTTTCTGGTCTTAAACGTCTACTCCATTTTGTCTTTTTTGCTTTGTTTTTCATGGTAGAAGTTTAAAACCAAAAAGTAGAGGAGGCACAAAAGAGAACTGCTACTGATTGAGGTCACAGAATGTGTGATGAAAGAACTTTAATGAATTAATGAATAACAAGCAATAAGGAAAACTAAAAATCATATGATGCATGTGTGTTTTATTTTATTGGCAATACTGGCAACATGACCATACTAAAATATAACAACATATATATTTATTTTTTATATTATGTTGTGTTGTTCACCAAAATGTAGAATTCGGGATTCTGGTTAGTAACAAAAAGGCAAAATATTAAAGCACTCAACATCATGCATATCATCCATCATAGATGTAGTATCCCATGGCTGGTGCAGGAATTGGAATTAAATATTCATTAAAAACAACAGAAAGCCAGACTGGAAATTTTCTTTAATATTTTAATTCCTTGAAAACATTTTACAATAACACCAAATTGGCAACCTATCCCTGAACCAAATCTATCCTTTATTTTCTATTTTCTATTTATTGTGGTCCTGTTGTCTTATATAACTAACTTTGCAAACAACATTTGATGATACTGCCTAAGTCTTACATCATGATCGGATGATGTAACCAGGCCATTGAAATATGCATGTCTTTTCGTAGTTTTAAAATTTTTAAGAAAATTTCCAATCTGGCTTTCTGTTATTTTTAAAGAGTATGTGTGTGTGTGTGTGTGTGTGTGTGTGTGTGTGTGTGTGTATGTATGTATGTATACTCATTAAAAACAACAGAAGGCCAGGCTGAAAATTTTCTTTAAAATTTTAATTCCACAAAAATACTAAATATATTTTAATATATATATGTATGTGTATCTATCGGGTCATTCTTGAGAGCTGGTAACATGTAACCCAGTACAACTTGTTGCATGACTGGACTATCAGTCTGTTATGAGGTAAAATCTCATAGAAGACTTCTTGGAGCTTTCTACCATTTTTCAGGTAACTGAAGGTAATGATGAAAGACAAATTTGCCTTTGGTAGCATTTGAAATCAGATCAAAGGTAAGAAGTCCTTTTATTCGAAAACTTTTAAGCAATGATTCCCAATATCGGTGCTATTGTGCACTGTGCTTTGGGGCACTGTGAACCTTAACCCTTTCAATACTATATTTCTAATGAGTCACTGCATTTAAATTAATTAATGAAGAATTTGGAGTGTTTTTCTCAAATTATATATTATGATGGTATTTGTAACATAACAAAAAGTTCTTATATTCAATTTTGTTGGAAGAGTTCACTTTAAATAAGAAACCCCATAAAATGTATGGCTTTATTTCATAAAACTAGAGTTGGTTTTGGCCAGATTGGTATCAAAATTGTTATTAGGGGCACATAAGTGGGGGACGGGGTTCATTGGAGCATAAGAAGTGGTGAGCGAGGAATTGGGCAAAGAATACAAATTAGCAGTTGCTCATAAAACTGTCACCTTTAGTTATGCAATAAATTTTTTAATAAAATGGAAATAAAAATCTAAATTTAATTTTCAATGTATAATGTGTTATCAACTTCACACCTGATGAAATATATTCTCTAAAAAAGGGTGGTAGTCAAAAGCAGTTTGGAAAACTCCACTCTAAAGACTCTGCCAATTCATCACCTCGGTTAGGAGTTTAATTTGTATTCTACATAGCCGATACCACATCTGTCATATGATTTAACCTTTTCATTACAATATTTCTAATGATGGACTCTATGATTTTCAATCATTTTAATATAATCAAGAATTGGCAAGGATTTAGTAATATAACTAACTTTCTCATTATCAAAATTGTGTTGAGAGCATAACTATTAAATATTAGTAAATATTCTGACAGAAGATTATGATGGAAGATTTTTAGATAGATATAAACATTTTGTAATAGTTTTGTACTGTAGAACCAGGAACAATTTCAGATGGTTTGGTATATTAGCTAAAATGTGAGAATAGAAATTGAGTCATAGTCATAAATATTTGGACAAGTTTCCCTTATATTCTACATGTCTGTAATAGGATTTGAACTTATGTCCAGTACATTAATGTATTGAACTTTAGGATTTGTAGCATAGCCAATTTATTAAGAAGTTTGCCATGCAACTGTTAGGTCCCAGGTTTGATTCCACTTCATGGCATCTTGGGCAAGTGTGTAAGTGAAACTGGGGAGACAGAAACTGTTTGAAAGCCTTTCTGATGGACTGTATCTGTAATTCAAAGGGCCATCCTTACAGTTTGTGTACACAATTCCATGAGCAGCTGAAAACCCAAAACACACGTTGTCAAAACTGATGGACGTTCACCAAATATTGGGCTTTAATGCTATGTTAGTAATTATAGTACTTTTTCATTACAACAATTCAAAGTGTTTTCATATATCGTAGCAAGACAAGCAAACATTTCAATTCCTGGGAGGCAAAATACTGCCTAGGCAAGGGTGGAGAGTTTTTTCTTATTTATTTCTGTTTATAAAATAATAAATGTTTTCAGGTAATATTGTTATTATCTTTAAATGATGATGATATTGATGATGATGTTGTTATCTCAAAGCATATTGTGGAAACTGAAATAAGGTTGTAGTCTTAAATAGATGAGATCTCATCTTTTATTCTCTGTAGTTTGCACAATAATCGGTCTCATAGAAATTAGTTGTAGGAATTAAGTAATTAACTACAATGAAAAAATATGCCTTGCAGAGATTATAACAACGTAACTGTAATAAGAATTTGACTTTTTGATCTCATAGTTTGCAGTGCAACACATGAACCTCACATGTAGTGAGCTTTAAATTTGTCACTACTATATTTCTAATGAAAACAGCACCAATATCTTTCGAATTCTTCTGAAAAGAAACAAGAATTTAGAGGGATTTAACAATAGTTTCGCTTTATTAAATTGATGTTTGGAACATAACTTAGTAAAGATTCTTATGATGATAATTTTAAAAATAAATTCAAGCATTTAGAAATAAATGTTTTCAGGGATGGTTTGCTATCAAAAAGGTTAGTTTTATATTAGTAATTATAATATACTATTATTAAGGATATAATTATATCACAGCATGTGAAGCAAATATTTTGTCATCCTGCCAAACAAAATAGGGAATTCATTACCACAAACATTTCTGAGAAAATTGAAATCATGCAACAGACTTAAATAGTTGAGAGGTCCTACATTTTATTTTAAATTGCTGATACCTTATCTTTCACATGGAAATTAGTTATGTGAGTTAAACAATAAGCTGCAGTGTTAAAATTGAAATCAAACCTCAGTCTTAAATAGTTGTGAGAGTTTACCTTGTATTCTACATAGTTGACACCCTATCTGGTCAATTAAAATTAGTTAGGTGAGTTAAATTATTAGCTACAGTGATAAAATTGAAATCATGATTTAGTCTTAAATAGCTGGGAGATTTTACCTTGTATTTTTACACAGCTTATACATTTTTATATAAGCCATTTATCTCACAGTCTAATTGAAAAAAAAAAATGAATAACTATAATCTTCTGTCATTGCTAGCTGCTAATTAAAATCTATAATCTCACACTTACTGCCAACAAATAAACTAAGACAATGTTGCTGAGAGAAGACACTGACTTTGTCAAAGACTTGATAACTTTGATCGTGTTGGGGGTCATGCTAAAATATACACAGTATACTCTGTAATGTTGTTGTTGATCAATTGGAGAGGATATAGAGTGAAGAGAACTCTTAAGACTTGTCAAACACATAACAACCAGCCTATTACTGGTACCATGAAACAAGGACTCTCAGTGCACTATGTAAAGTGGTTAGTGTTAGGAAGAGCATCAAAATATGAAATGTATGAACAACATTTTCTGACACATATAGTTTCAAACTATTACAAGTCATTCAACCTATGCCAGCATGGAAAATTGATGCAAAATAATTATAAAAATGATGCTCTAAAGATTCTGCCAATTCAGAATTTCATTTGTACTCTTCATAGTTGATTCCCTATTTGGACAATGGAAATTAATTATGTGAGTGAAATTGAAGTCCTGTCTCAGTCATAAATTCCTGAAAGAACCCACCTTGTAGTCTACATAATTGATACCTTATCTGACCCATGGGAATTAGATATTTGAGTCAAATCATTAACTACAATGGGGAAATTGAAACCATGCTTCAGTCTTAAATAGCTGGGAGAGTTTATCTTATGTTTTTACACAGTTTACAATGGATGTTTATATAAGCCATTTATATTGCTGCCTAACTAAAAACTCAAAATGGACAACTCTAATCTTCTTTCAGCGTTTGCTGCTAATTAAAAGCTAAAATCACATACAAGTAGCAATAACAGTGT
Organism: Eledone cirrhosa; assembly: GCA_964016885.1. Lineage (NCBI taxonomy): Eukaryota > Metazoa > Mollusca > Cephalopoda > Octopoda > Eledonidae > Eledone > Eledone cirrhosa. The sequence continues at coordinate 95,986,104 of OZ024742.1, read as the reverse complement.
CTTTGATATTGTCTGTGAGGAGGATTTTGTCGTAATATCTGTCTACTCTGTTCTTTAAGTTTGTGTTTTTATTGTTTTGTCTTTCTATTCTTTATAGTTTTTAACTTGGAATTACTCTTCTACTAAATTTATGCTGTGCAGCCATTTTTACTTTATTATAACTATCAAGTTGCCTGCACTATTACAGGAATCTTACTGCTATTCACTAGAAACACCAACTTATATGATGATGATGGTAATATTATAATTCTTTTTTTACTTTTCGTTTGATTTCCATTTTCTTTCATCTTTCAGCCAGGTCTCAACCAAAGACTTAAGGCACGTATAAATTAGATAGAGAGAAACTTCCCAAGATGGTGAGCAGTTGTTGTCAGCACAACTTTTTTAACCTTGTACATTGTAGATTTCCCTGGGATGTGTAAAAAAAAATTGTCAGTACCTTTCTTGATCATTCCTCAAGGTACTCACAACAACAGGAATGATTTTAGATTTTAATTGTCACATCCTAGATATCTCAATCTCATGGCCCTCCAATATAAGTTTTTCTTTCTTATTTTTTATGTAGAAGTGCATACCACTTTCTTCTAATTGAACAGCATCCTGCACACTCAGCAAAATTCTTACTTCCTTCCTTTCGGCGAGATTTGAACTCAGAACATAAAGGAGCATAACTCTGCAGCATAGAGCTATGGGCCTTTATGATTTGATAATGATAATAATAATGATTTCTACTATAGTCACAAGGCCAGCAATTTTAGGGGAGGGGAAAGTCGATTAAATTGACCTCAGGGCATTACTGGTACTTTATTTTATTGACCCTGTAAGGACAAAAGGCAAAACTAACCTTGGCTGGATTTGAAGTCAGAACGTAAAGGGCATAACACATGGTGTCCGATGCTCTACCGATTCTGCTAATCCAACATATTCTATAATGATAATGAATTGACTACCTACAGTATGTTTTATAAGAAGGGTTGATAGATTGTACTTTAGGAGATCTGAAGTTGGAAGAAGTCAAATCAGCATGGAGGACTGTGTTCAGATGGAGAAGAGCTGTCTACACAATATGTGTCTGAGAGTATTGAACCAATGCTTAAAGCTGTATTGAATGAGGAGACAATAGACCAGGGAATGTCCAAGAAAGATGTAAGAACAAATAGGAAGAGCAACTTGAATGAAAGGGCTTCATAGCATCTTTTTAAAGAAAACAGAATTCAGAGATCTGCAAGCATGGAACTGGTTAAAGAAAGGGGGCCTCAATAAAGCCACAGAGAAAATGCTTCAGGGTGCACAGGAGCAACCCTTAGAATGAAGTGGATGAAACACCATATTGAAAAGGAGGAGGCTAGCCCACTTTGTAGGATCTGTGGAGAGAGAGGAAACTGTGATTCACATCGTATCTGAGTGTGGATACCTAGCTGAGACTCACTGTAAAGGATGGAGGCATAAGATAGAAAAAGTGTTTCACTGGGATTTATGCAAACTGAACAAATTACCTCATTCTGAGAAATGGTATGTGCATAAGCCAGATTCAGTGAGAGAAAACGATCAGGTGAAGTTGTGTTATTCAGGATACAAATTGACAAAGAATTAGAACACAATAGGTCTAACCTAGTAGTTTTTTACAATGAAAAAACATATTGTTTGATTATGAATGTAACTTGCCTCTTTGCAAGAAAAGGTGAAGGAGAATATTAACTGGTACCAGGATTTAAAGTGGGAACTGAAAAGAATTTGGAACTGTCATGAGATCAAGGTAGTCCCCATCATCACAGGAACACTAAGTACTATCTCAAAGAGCTTCCATAGCTGATTAAAGAACATTAGCCAAGCGCCCTTTTTGGAACACTCCAGAAGATATGCCTACTCAGAACAGTAAGGACCTTCTGATATGTTGTGAATATTTGATGCTGCAGGCAGCGGTTTGATGTTCATTAGGGTAAATTTTCCAATTGAATAACAACAATGACTAAGATATCAAAATGATGATAATAATATAACAATAATGATTGGTGGTAGTGCAACAAATCACCCATTGTTACAATCATATGTGCAATTAAACTTAAATGAACTCTGCTGTATTTAGAGGAAAGCTTCTTCAGCCAATTAGCATCCTCCTGATTCTACCAACTAATAACACTCTCAGGAAATTATGAAATATAAAGGCAAGAGAAACTATCTACAACCACCTTGACAAAGAACTTAACAAGTTGGTAATGAAATACTACTTCATGAGTGAATCAAATAAGAGAGGGTACAGGAAAAGAATGGTTGCAATTTGTAATGAAATAGGTGTTTCAAGTGACAGAAGAGAAACACATAGGGCAATCATAATCTTTAAAGCTGAATTTGAGTATAGAGTGCAGAGAGCTGGAATAAACACCAAGGTATTTAATCCAACGCTCTGCCATGCCGATTCTCTAATGATAATAATAATCCTAATATTATAAAAAGAACAAAAACTATGAGAATAAGAATATTATATATTAACTCCTACCATGGTGTAATGTTTTTAGAAGAAAATGTCTTTAAAAGTGGGGCTCTCTCAATTCCAATGCTTATAGTGACTTTAATAGTGGACAGACCATTGTGAAAATTTGCAGTGTTAGATTAAATAATTAATTTTTTATTGAAATGCAATCATCTTCCTGTTTTGCATATTTTAAGAATATCTTGCTAATGTTGTTTTATGAGATACAGGATGTTATGGGTTAATGGCTATGAAAATAAAGAAAACAAAATACTAATCAAAACAACAGCTTCGGTAGATAGTTACAATATAAACACAACAAGAATGTCATTTATCTCAATAAACTTTAGTATAGTGGGCTATACAATAAAACACATAAGTTTAAGACCTTTATGTATATCAGCAACATTTCAATGTATAAACACCTCAGCTATATGCATTACTACACTTCCTGTTAACTGTAACAACCTTTGTTATGATGCCAAACTGATGAAACTACCTTTGGCTCTGTGATAAGTATCTGTATACATTAAATTGCTTATATTTATCTAAAACATCTACTATCAAATTTTTATGTAAGATCATAAAAATCAACTTAATAATGACAAAATTATTTTACTAATTCTGTATAAAGTTACAGTGCCTGATCATGAGATATATGGTTACAAATATATTAAAAATGTAGGTATATCTCTAAATTTCTTCAAATTCTGGGGTATTTCAACATTTTTATGACAATAATGAGCAGGATTTTATCACTAGAATGATGTCATTGAAAACCTGAAATCACAAAATCAAAACATGAATGTAAAAGAAAGCAATGTCAGCTGCAGGCGTGGCAGGGTGGTTAAGTAGTTTGCTACTTGTTTTTTGGTCCACTTCCACTGTGTGGCCAGTTGGGCAATTGTCTTCTACTCTCACAAGAGGCTGATCAATGAATTCCTAGTGAAATTTGCTACATAAAAACTGCAGAATCCAATTGTCTCTCTCTCTACATATATATACAGAGAGAGTGGAAGAGAGAATATGAGATTAACTGAGCAAGGATGTGTGGACCATTCTTTTCGAGAAAGTTTTGAATTTTTTTTTATTATTTAGGGAATGTTTTTAGGAACTTTCATTATTTTCAAGTTTTTATAGATGTTGCCATCTGAAGAGCTCAGATTATCATAACAGATAGTCCTCAGTGAAATATGCATAACAGAGTTTTAAATAAACCTGAAGGAGGAATTCCGTCTTTGAATAAACTTCCAATAGAGTATAGAGTACAAAATGATTTTATATCTATTGGGATCCAAGAGTTAGGCCAGCACCGTAGACAGCATGGTGTAAGAACTTTTTAACTGTGGCAGCAGATATAAACAGGACTGGACGTCATATCTGCTAGAAAGAAGTGTGAAGTACTAGTCAGAGTACTTTGTTGGTCAGCTTAACAAATTAAGAATGTAGAGCATTCATATACTAACTTAAGGTATCACAACATATATGTATGATGCTTGTTTCTTGTGTGACACACACACACACATATATATATATATATATATATATATATACACACATATATATACACATATTTGTACATAGACACACATATGTATATATATAATCCATGCTAGCGTGGAAGAATGGATGTTAAACGGTAATGATGATGACAATGATATGTGTGTATGTGTGCCTGTGTAATTTACCTTAGCGTTTCAACAAAATATAGATTGATAAAATAAGTACCGAGGTTAATATGATCAACTACATCCCTTTAAAATGGTGCCCCCAACAGAGCAGTCATATGACTGAAATCAGTAAAAGAGATAAGGAGTGTTTTTCTTTAGAAATATTGAAGTGAGAGGGTTAAATAATGAAATCGAACCAAATAAACCAAAAGACAATCAAGACAAATATAAAGTCAGTTGAAAGAGTGATGTTTATATTCTATCAGTGATTATCTCGGATGTCTGAATCTAACAAACTTCGAGAAAGTCACACAAACATTAATAAAGTAATTAGTGGATCGATAGCTTGAGGTACCTCTTCGCACTACCAATTGATACACCAAACAAATGAAAATCAGTAATTATATGTATATACAGTGGAACCTGAGTTCATGAACTTAATTCGTTCCTGAAGGGCATTCAGCCATAATGTTCGTAAACTGACACTATTTTTCTCATACGAAATGTTGAGAGAGAAATACAGTGAATGAACGATAGTTCAATATCTCCATAGTAACTAACTTAACAGCAGGTGACACTTTCCTGCTGATACTCCCAACCATTGTTGCCAGCTTTCGTCCCTTAAATTGTTATCAATATATATTATAAATTATGATGGAAGGTTTTTAGATAAATATAAGCTCTTTAAAATGAACTGTAGCATAGAACCAGAGGTGGTTTCAGTTTGGTATCAAAAGTATTAAGCCAATGTTAGCAACATAACTTAGGAAAAGATTTTGCATAGAATTATGATGGAAGCTTTTTAGATGAATATCTGGTTTGGTAACAAACATGTTAGACTGCCTTGGTTAAATGACATTGATTTATTCACAGGATTTAATAGTGAGGAGAAAACAATAATTTGATATTGACAGAACAAATGTATCATACACCAAGAAATTTATCAAATGTTAGTCTTATTTCATTTTTGAAAAGTTTTTTTTCTTATATTTCAATAGTAAAAAAGGGTCTTGGAGGATTATTGATTTGTAAATCTTGGTCCTGATGATGAATGTTTAGGAACAGCAATTACACCATGGAAGAGTCATATTAGCCATTCAAAAACATGAAAACTATTAAATTCACTTTACATTTATCATTTATTTCTTGCTGTAAAACTTTTTAACACAAATATTGCAGTGAAATTTTTACAGCATGAAATAAATGATAAATGTAAAGTGATGTTAACAGTTTTTATGTGTTTTTGAATGGCTAAAGTGATACTTCCTTCATATAATTGCTTCAGTTTCATCATACAGACTCGGATCAAGTTACTTGCAAGACAAGTACAACACTAAAATATTCTAGAACATTTTCTTCCTGAAATGAACCTGATTTGTAATCACGAAAATACCAAATTAACTGAGGCAAATTTGTTCATGTTCATCTAATTATACACAGGCTTATTTTGTTTTGATTTTGGCATTGAAAACAACATTAAAGTGGTGAATACACCACACATATATATATATTCCCCTCCTTCAGAAAGTGAGGGATTCGAGAATTCACAAGTCTGATGAGCTATTGATTCCAGAGTTGGGTGTGATCACTTCCAATTGTACCAATTGTGCCATGTGTGAATAAACATAATAATGTTATGTTGATTCTTCTTTCCTGCCCTTTATTATTACTATTATTAACACTCTGCAGTGGATTGACAGTATTGGTAGAGTGTCGGACACCATGCTTTACAGTAACGAGTTATGGCCCTTTACGTTCTCAGTTCAAATCCTGCTGAAGTTAACTTTACCTTTCATACTTATGGGGCTGATAAAATAGATAAACCAGTAATGCACTTGGGTAATTGCTGGCTTGTGCCAAAAGTAGAAACAACTATTAACACTGCTTCTTAATGATACCAAACGTAGAATACCACATCAGTTGCCAAATTCATATTAACATTGAGTGCTTAAACTGATGAAACAATTGTAACTAAATGTTACACATCAATACAATATATATATATATATATATATATATATATACACACACAGAGATGACTTCTAATTGATTAGAATTGTTCCATTTCTAGTTGTGGTATGAAATCATCAGGGAATTCCTGTCCTGTAGAAGTCGTTTCTATGTAAATATTCTACCCATTTGTCTATCCATTTATTTATTCATCTCCTTACCCCATCCCACAAAATAAGCGTACATAAAGGGATCACTTGACTTCTTTCATCAGTTAGAATGTGTTCTGCACCGACAGATTTGCTGAACACCTTCGAGACATCCGGGTCAGCAACCTGACTCTGATCTCCCAACATTTTCCCTCCACCAGCCACTTCAGATGCCACCTCAGTGTTTTGCACATTCTGCTGGACCATCTGACTCATGCTGGCATAGAGAACAGCAACTTATATTTTTTTTACAAACTTGTCATCCCCCTAACCTTAATGCCGCACCCATCTTCATTTTGTTTGCTCTACAATTTACTCTCTACCACACACTAAACATACTTCGTTTATCTTAGTCACAAACTCGTTAATACATACAAATCACAGTTAGATACTTTACACATACACGTTAAAATTTAATCATACACTCACACACACAAATCCACACATCTCACGAACATATGCAGACACAAAATAACCTTCAACACACATATATACAACACACATTCAAACTTACATTCACTAACACATAAAAGTCCACAAACACACATCACACGGATATAAGCATAACACACACAAAACTTGATACTTTACACAATAAACCTTTATAAAAAACACGTTTAAACATACACATACATGCACACATAATATCGACACTGATACACACATTTCACTTTGCATTCCAAAATTGGTATCAAGACTACCTAACGGTTTGACTGGTTTACTCTTCTTATTTTCGATGGATTGGCAGTATCGGTAGAGGGTCGGACGCCATGCTTTTGTAGCAAAGAGTTACGGCCCTTTATGATCTGAGTTCAAATCCCGCCGAGGTTAACTTTGCCTTTCATCCTTACGGGATCGATAAAATAAAGTACCAGTAATACACTGGGATAATAGCTGGCCTTGTGCCAAAAGTAGAAACAATTATTTTCGTTTTTCTTTTTTACTTGCAATACCTTTTATTTTCAGTATCTATCCTGTCTCTATTTTTGTACTCCTGAAGAGGGGCTGAAGCCCAACACATTGAACTTTCTTTACCCTTTTTCATATAAAGCGTGAAACTAATAAGACTTTTTCTACTTCTGTTATGTTGTTTCCATGAAATATATACATATATATATATATATTTCATTATTAATACAAAAACGCAAACTAAGTTTGTTAATCAAATTCTGTCTTTAATTTCTTTAATTGTTTCTATTGAGATAAATGTAGTACCAGTACATAGAATTAATCAATTAATCCGTTGAACAATTATTAATTTAAATGGCACACAATAAAACATCTCAATTTCTTCAGGAAATATAGATATATACATATATAGCGCAGATACTAGGTTGTATGAATGTAACAAAACGAGAGATGGTTTGTGTGTATAATATTTAATTAACGGTAGATAGTATACTTGACATGTCAAAGATAGATGTTAGAATGAAACAAAGTTAGTAGTTACCGTTTTGATTGCCAGGCAAACGCGGCTGGCAGAGGGCGCCTGGCTAAGGCCAGGCGCCTGTTGGCCAAATTAATGGCAGAGCCAAATGTGAGGCTCTTGACCAGGTGCCGAAAAGGCAAAGAGAGAAAGGAAGCTTAAAGTTGTTAGTTTTATAGGGCTCTGACCGGAAGTCGCAGAAAGGGTTCCACCTCCCGTCTAGATCCCAATCAAAACAAGGGAGACAACCGCTACACATATATTGAATTATTTAACTCATCAAGAAGAATAACAAATAAAAATATAACGAGCTTTCGAAAAGCGAACAGAACACAAAGAATATTGAGCAAGTGATTTGAGTAATGAGGGAAAAGTTTATTAATATAAGTATTAAAGGTAAAGTTTCACAGTAAAGAAGCTTATTGTTAAAAAAATGAAATACGCAGATTGAAATAACAATAATATTTAAATTACTTGTAAACATGAACATTTTACTCACACTGATTTTTCATATATAACCCAAGAAAGTGGTGACATATAAACAAAAATGCTGTTATACCATAACTGGATAACTGGTATTAATAAGGTGAAATATTATGTGCAGAGTTATTTTCTGAAAGTAACCCATGAAATATTTATCTTTGTGTTGTAACCTCCGCATATAATGGCAAACACGAGTTGATATATGAACAAAACTTCCGTTATAGTGCAATGTGAAATATCAGATCAGCGTGATATTTACAGTGCCCTCATTAAATAATTGTTTCTACTTTTGGCACAAGGCCAGCAATTACTCAGTACATTACTGGTACTTTATTTTATCGACCTCATAAGGATGAAAGGCAAAGTTAACCTCGGCGGGATTTGAACTCAGATCGTAAAGGGACGTAACTATGCTGGAAAGCATGTCTGACCCTCTACCGATACTGCCAATTCATAAATAATTGTTTCTACTTTAGGCACAAGGCCAGCAATCACCCAGTGCATTACTGGTACTTTATTTTATCGACCCCGTAAGGATGAAAGGCAAAGTCAACCTCGGCGGGATTTGAACTCAGATCGTAAAGGGACGTAACTATGCTGGAAAGCATGGCGTCCGACCCTCTACCGATACTGCCAATCCATGATCGGTTAAATGACTGTGTAGTAAATACATATTACAGGACTGTCGTTTATGCGAGCTCTCATTGCAGTAATAGATTATACATAAGTATGTAGATATTATAATATCTTTGATAGACTTAACGAGTTACTTGTTAATAACAATTAATCACCAGTGGGGGAGGCATAAGAGAGAATGTAAAGGAATGGAAAGAAGTAGTGTCCTTAATTATTGTATTTAAATCTCATATTAAGTAACTTACATGAATGAATTTAAATATTTCAGATACACACTTAATGGTTATAACAGGCGATTATATAGGAGGAAGTACAAAGCTGGATGCGCTGATAAATTAACAAGGTCCTATAATTCTAATATAGAATGAATACTAATAATAATTCATGTGTCAGCAAGTAGGATGTGTTCCCGATTAACTGTTATGTAGATAAGACTTTTACTATGAGTTCAATCGCCTATTATGAAATTTAAGTGATATGGTATAATTATTAGTAACGTTTGATTTATAACCCGTAGGTGTAAGATTAGATAGAAGCAACCAAGAAAAAGGAAGAAGGGCATAATAGGTTACTATAATATAATAAGTAGGGTCATATTTACTATAATAAAAAGAATATGAATTCTTATGTAGGAAATTAGAGAGAATTTCGGATTTACTGTTTAAGTTTGGTGAATGAGATTTAATTATTAAAAAGCATTCGATGAGACACACATTACAGCTACTGTTTCCAAACCAGAATGCCTGGGCTATTCTAAGTATGTATCAATTAAGGGGGCAAGTCACAGGGTTTCTACAGTTGCAGCTACCTCTTTAGTTCCTTACTAAATTAGAATGTGGATGATGATTAGTGGTTCTACGTAAGCACGGTTTAAATGCATTGATGTATTTGTACAGCTTGTATTATGAGAACTAGCAGAAAAACCACCATTCGGTGGTTTTCTGCTAGCATGTGTAGTGTCCATATTGATATTATACGCAAATATATATGCATATAGATATGATACGTCAAATAAAATCGTAATTGACAATATGCACAGAAATTGAACGAAGTCTGTGTTACACTCTCTTCCGTAATCAGTAACGTAATCCATGATACATTAAAAGAAGACAATATTATATATAAACTGCATATATGATAAACTAAAATGCTATGAAAAAGGAGAAAATTAGCGACAGAAATATAAACCTTATATAACGATACAAATATATGAACGTTTATATAAGCGATGTGATGAATGTTATGATATAACGGACGTTAACAGGAAGTGTTAACATTTGAAAAATTTAAAGAAGTGAATGTTAAAATAAGCAATACTTTATGTTTAATGAAGAGCTACGAAATTTAGTAGATAAATTACATGGCAGTATCGGTAGAGGGTCTGACGCCATGCTTTGCAGCAAAGAGTTACGGCCCTTTATAGTCTGAGTTCAAATCCCGCTGAGGTTAACTTTGCCTTTCATCCTTATGGGGTCGATAAAATAAAGTACCAGTAATACACTGTGATAATTGCTGGCCTTGTAGAAACAATTATTTATTCAAAGTAATCCAACTTATTTTACTAACGGGATAAAAAAAAAATGAAAACAGACTCTGTCCCGCACTCGTCCCTTTATTATATTATAGATTGTCAGATGTCCTATTATATTTTTGAGTTTCATGTTATTACTAGAAGTTAAATAGTCAGCTAGATTAGGAGTGGTTGATATGATATTTTTATTGCAATTTTAAAGTAACTTATGGTATTTATTTGATTTGGGAAAGTTCACGAGTATGTTGAAAAAGGTTTTGATATATTTGAAGCCACCTGTTTACCAATCTGTGGATTAAACCATATAATAGGCCTCCTACTACGATTAGATGTTTTACCTCTGGTTTGAGAATTATCTAGAACTGGTGGGGAACTAATGTTCAGTTAATTATTATTTTTACAAGATACCTTTTTTTTTATACATAGAGGGGCTAAAAGATTTATGGTTGTTAGTGTTTGGATTAGTTAAGTTTGGGATAATTTTCGGGCCTTACTTTGACATGTCTATTGTTATGGTCATTATAGGTCATTGAGACTTTTAAGTATTAGAGACTAATTAATATTTAATAAGAATATTTAAACAGAACCTCATTAGGGACAACCTTGAATTAGAAATATGGTAATGAAAAGGTTAAGTAATCATATTGATGGTCTCCCCACAGCCCCGGCGGACAGAATGGAGAAGGCGTTTACCCTGAGGATGGTAAGGGAGATACGTTTGAAGAGCCATTCCAACCCGTGAGACTCACACCTGCGGCTGGCCAGCATTGTGAATTGGCAGTATCGGTAGAGAGTCGGACGCCATGCTTTCCAGCATAGTTACGTCCCTTTACGATCTGAGTTCAAATCCCGCCGAGGTTGACTTTGCCTTTCATCCTTACGGGGTCGATAAAATAAAGTACCAGTAATGCACTGGGTAATTGCTGGCCTTGTGCCTAAAGTAGAAACAATTATAGTCAGTATTTGATTTTGTTTGGTTATTATTATTGTTACTATAGTTAACTCGTCGAGGTGTATCTTTGATTACTTTTATGTTATTCATATAAGCATAATGTTTAAAATTAACTGTATAAGTACAATGTGCTGACTTCGATGTTTTATTGTTCCATCTAGGATCATTAAAAAAAATTGCCCCAAAATTGGGAGATTTTACATAATGAAAGCAATACCAATTTTCACAAGAGAGGACATCTCTCACTTACCCCAAATTGGGTGGGAGATGTCCCCATCCGACTGGGTGTAAAATTTATGTTTGCGCTAGATTTTGGTGGAGACATAGCATAGAGATAACATTGGAATTTCGGTTTCTCATATTAGGATTCATGTTATACAGGCTTTTTCATTATAGCCTGATCGAACTAATGCCTAATTTTGATAGTGCACTCACTGGTAAAAAATAATGCCTTTGGAAGAAAGTCTAAGAATTCTGTTAGATATGTTGTTTACTATGGATTTACATATGGATTTAGAGTGATTAGATATATTATTAACATAGAAAGGCTGTTCACCAGGCTTATGAAAAGGTTTGTATAGTTCTTTTAAAAATCTGTGTAGGTATTTCTTGTTTGTTTCTAGATTTCTACTATTCTTACTAATATAAAAAGGACATCATCACGATATAAACTCCCCTGTGGCTTACACTATATTCATCTAACAGTATCTTAACCCTTTGGAGTATACCTTTGACTTGGATTCCTGCATGCTGTTGACTTTATTCACGCATTGAGCTAGACACATTCTTATTATATATATATAGATGCACACATACCCAGCCACATCCAACCACTCATACACACACACACTTGCACACATATTTCTATATGTATATTTCCTCCCTTTTCTCACCGCCGCTTTTTTTACCAACTTTTTTAATGTTTTTCCACCGCTCAGAATTCTCGTCCTGCCCACTTTTCCCCTTATGAAAGGCTTATGCCCGAAACGCCCCCACCCCCACTCTCAAGCGTGAAACTAATAATAACATTTGTACTGCCTCTTCGCTTCCACGTTGTTTTTTTTGTTTTCTGTTTACTGTCTCAACTTTAAAATATATATACACGCATACACGGCTTCTACGCAACCGTGGAGTACCACCTTCCACCACCGGCTCAACCCCGATTTAATTCGCCGTGACCAACTTCTGCACTTTTCCCCAAACTCTCCCACAAAACCTTTTCTCTTTCAGTCTCCGATTTTCTGTTCATTTGAAAATTACTTTTCTATTTTATTATTTTTTATTATTTTATTTTATTTGTTTATTTTCTGCTTAGGATTTTTTGTTTATGATTTTCTGTTTATATTTTCACCTGTTTATGATAATTTTGTATTGATTTTTCCATCCCCTTTCCTCCCCCGTCTCTGTTTATCCTATTTGCACTCACCCCTTTCGTTCCACTTTCCCCTCGCACCACACACATCTCCTCTCTTTCACCGCCCCCTTGCTTTACACTACGCACCCACCATGCCCAGCCTGAAATCTTTTTCCACCAACTCCACACCCGCCTTAAACATTTACTCACCCACCAGCTCTCACCCAGCTATCTCCCTTCGACCCTCCACCTCTCCTATCTCCTCTTCGCCAAAACCCGGCATTCCAGCCACATCCATTTCCTCAGCCGCTGCCTCCACCTCATCCTCCTTGGCTTCCGACAGCACTTCCACACCTCGTCCGCTTCCCCCTCCACCCAACGTATCCTCACCCGCTCCTCCCTCCGCACCATCTGCAACCTCGACCACAAACTGGCCCCACCCCATCCACCTCCGCCTCAACTCCGCGTTCCACCCACTCCTCGCCCACTCCATCTTTCTCTTCATCCAAAACCTCAACCACGACCTCTTCTCCTTCCTCACCTCCACCAAAGCCCTTAAGCTACACTCACTCTTCCCACCACCATCTTCCCCCACCAGCCCCAAACCCCACACCCTCCCCGTCTCACAACCCTACCCCAATCTCCCCCTCCACCCCTTCTCACCCCCACCTAACCCCACTCCCACGAGTTGTCACCATACCTCCTGACCACCCTCTCCGGACCTGAACTCACACTCCTAAGTAGAGGCCTGCGCTTCAATCCACATACAGACTAGCTCTATACCTGTCAGCCTCCTCACTACTGCATGCTGTCATCTCCCTACTGTTATCCGCTTCCTCCCACCTCCTTCGCCCTGCGTTGACCCTCTGACCACTTCCTGTTGCGCGCTCACCTCACAACTCACCACTTCTTCACTACCCTATCAGGATTTTACACCACTGGTCCATTGCTCCAGCTATCCATCCTGCCACTCTCAGAATCTCCAACATCTGGTCTTACAATCCGTGGAAAAACCCCAGGAACACACACACACACAAACCCCTACACTATTTTCACACCACGCCACCCTACATCCATACCATATATAAACACACACACGTGCGTATCCTCACATACACACACTCAGCCTCCGGAATCCACACGCCCCCTTTCCATCCACGCACACACCGACTTACACCTCACCCCATGTACACACCGGCTTCCCTATTACCCAAACATGGAACCTCGTTCTTCCCCCAACTCTCACATTCACACACACACACACGTACACCTACACACAAACGCACACAACAACTACAGCCCTCCTCGCTCCGACACCCTGCCTACCACTACCCTCTGCACCCCTACGTGCCTCAGACCCTTTCACCACTTGTTCCTTTTATTTTTAATTTTTTTCCACCCTTTTCTCTCCCCACTTTTTTTTAACCAATACTTTTAATGTCTTTCCACTCCTTCCCCCACACATCCTCGGAACTCTCTTCCTACCCACTTTTCTCCCGATGAAAGGCTTATGCCCGAAACGTCGTCCCCCACCCCACACTCTCAAGGGTGAAACTAATAATTGTTTCTACTTTAGGCACAAGGCCAGCAATTACCCAGTACATTACTGGTACTTTATTTATGAAACTAATAATTGTTTCTACTTTAGGCACAAGGCCAGCAATTACCCAGTGCATTACTGGTACTTTATTTTATCGACGTCCTAAGGATGAAAGGCAAAGTCAACCTCGGCGGGATTTGAACTCAGATTGTAAAGGGACGTGAACTCCCCACCCCTCCTCCTTTAGCATTCAACCGGGTGAAACTAATAATATTTGTACTGCCTCTTCGCTACCACGTCATTTTTTTGTTTTTTGTTTACTGTCTCATCTTTAATATATATATATATATATATATATATATATATATATATATATATATATATATATATATATATATATACATATACATATAGCAAGCATGGAAAATGTATGTTAAATTGTGATAATAATAAAAACTGTTATCCACTCCAACAAAATCTTTAAACATGTAAAATAGATAATATCGGTAACCAGTCTTACTATATTTTGTTTGTATTTATATCTTAGACTAAATTTTTCTTTTTTAATCATTTATGTTAACATTAATGAATATGGATGAACTTTGCCAACGTCATAATTTATAATTAAAATTAGTAATTAGATATCTACTGAAGATGAATTAGATAAGCACATATATTAAGACATGTTTGATGAGTGCCAAGTGTGCCAACTTACATCCACAAACACACCTATATACTTAGATTTACGCACGCATTCAGAAATACGTAAACACACCCATGTTAGCGTGGAAGAGGGACGTTAAACGAAGATGATGATGATGACACACGCACAAACAAGCACACACACACGTGTGTGTGTGTATATATGTATATGTGTGTGTGTGTATATATATACACATATATATATATATATACATATATATGTATTCATATATATGTGTGTGTATATATATATATATATTCATATATATGTGTTTGTATATATATATGTGTGTGTGTGTGTATATATATATATGTATATATATGTATATATATATATATATATATATATATATATATATATATATATATATATATATATATATAAAATAAGTAAGTCAAACATGTAAAATTTGGCTACATTTATTATAAATTACAGATTTTCTGGTATATATATTTCGGTGACAGCTATTATTGGCTGTGACTTCTTCAGGCAGTCCAAATTGGTGTGGAAAAGACAGGTACACATGTTGAACTGTGTTCCACTCTGTCAATTCATCGATATGTCCAGCTCCTGGGTGTGTTGTTAGTCCTCTGAGGAACTGGAATCATGTCGAGAAACAACCAACATATACCCAAAATATTTATATATATATATATATGTAAGAAAAAGTATGACCCCGACGGCAGAGCTCAAGCCGTTTCGACGGTCCAGAAATAGCCGTCGAAACGGCTTGAGCTCTGCCGTCGGGGACATACTTTTTCCTATTTCCCACTCTACTACCCTAAGTATTGAGTACTCTGGTGCATTATGGTCCATCTGGTTCCTTACCACAATTCTTTGTTATATATATATATATATATATATATATATATATATAAATATCATCTTCGTTTAACGTCCATTTTCTACACTAGCACGGGTTAAATATATATGTATATATGTGTGTGTGTGTGTGTATATATATATATACGTATATATATATATATATATACACACACACACATATATATATATATATATGTACACAGACATCTCTATCGTTTAACATTCGTTTTTCTTGATACATATCATACATATATATATATGCATAAACACAGAGATTAATATATATGTATGCATGTCCATATTCAAAAATATATGAACAGCACCACACACAAAAACACACATAGGTAATTAACAGTCTTTACATTTGGTCTTTACATCTGTTGATCTGAAACAATATTAATCTGTTAAATGTTAATCCTAGATCTGATATCTTTCAATCTTACACATATGGTTGACTGGTATATAGTGAAACACTCACAAGCAAAAATATATATATATAAACATATGCACAGACACATGTAAGTATATATATATATATATATACACACACACATATATAGATATCATGCATGTTATATGTAAGTATGTGTATGCACCTGTTTATGTATGTACATATGTATTGAATGTATTTGTATATATTTATATGGATGTGTATGTTTATATATGCTAGTATATATATGTGCATGTATACATTTGTGTGAGCATCTGCATGTGCGCATATATGTATACATGTATACATGTGTGTATAATGTTTATACACTATATCTTTATCTATGCATGCATCTACATGGGTCACCCATCCTTATGTATAAGCCTGAATATATAACCATTACTATTAATGTTATCATTATTATTATTACTTTGGCTATTATCAATACCTTCAGTATTTTTATGTTTAATCATTATACTTTTCTATAATAATTTGGTGGCTCTTCGAGCCACGTAAATTCAAGTATCAAAGAATACGATTATAATATGTGTAAACAGAAATGAATGGTGCTTGTACAATTGCTGAACTCACTATGAATGCGTGTGTGCTTGTATTGCAGGAGTCAGCGATCAGCCAGGAAGGTGAGAATAAGTGGCAGACTGGTTTTTCGTGACGAGAGCTTCTAAATGCGACTTGTCTTGTCTGTATATCACTTCTTTTCTATTCGAGGCGTAAACAATCCCTGTATTTATAAGAGTTGAAGTTAGAAGGATAGATATATCCTCTGAACTTTGGTTAGTCTCCCAAGGGATTAGTTTGCCAAGCGTAAACAAGTCAGAAAGATGGATATATCCTCTGACCTATTTTCTGTCAGGCATAAACACCTCTGACCTATGTTTAGCCTCTCCCAAGGGGTTAGCCTCTTGAGCGTAAACAAGTTACCACGGCTTGTCCCAGAGGCGGGAAAGCTCAGATTCGGTTTCGAATCTTCACCGCCGTTATATAATGACTAATATCTTAATCACTTAATCATTTCAGCATATTTTAGTCTCATTAGGCCTTCTCAGCAAAGCATAGAATTAAACATATTTACAGTGATTTACTTAGATAGATACATTGATATGACTATGTTTATATGCCTCTCTTATTCATTGTTAGTTATCCCCCAAATAAAGTCACATTAATCAGATAAAAGTTAAACTCCACACGCATGCAATGATACACAGTCTGTACAACATGTTTAATGGGCTAACGTATGACATTCTAAACATCTGAAAACTATATTTCACATCTACCCTCACTGAGGCACAAGGATTATATGAGAATCCACCTATTGGTTACCAATCTTTCTAAGGAAAAATACTGCTAATGATATTCAAATAATTTTGAAAATAATAAAGAATTCAGAAGGATGTAGTAATATAACCACTATTTTCAGCATTAAACTAATATCTGGAACATAATTCCAAAAGGATCCTTATATAAAATTATGATAGAAGGGTTTTAGATAAACATAAATATCTTAAAATATACATTTTTGTATCATGAAACCAAAGACAGTTTCAGGCAGTTTGGCATACAAAATGTTAAACTGGTGTTTATAATTTAATATATTAAAGTTTTTTACAGAAAATTATGATGGATTGTAGGAGTTTGTATCATAAGGGTTAATCATCACACATGGAATGCAATAATGTATGTAGGATTTTGGAGGGATTTAGTAATGTATTCTCATTATTAAGCTGTTGTTTGGAATATAGCATAATAAAGGAT
>OZ024742.1:95955652-95963152 GCA_964016885.1 Eledone cirrhosa | reverse complement strand
TTGCTCCAGTTTACTCAGCTGTAGAAATGAGATGATAGGACTGAGGTCCCTCCAATTCCACTGCAAAGTAGTCGTGGAGGTACCACGGCAAAAAAGCACCCAGCCCACATTGTAAAGTGAACGTGTAGGGGCCACGGAAAAAAAGCTACCAGCACTCACTGTAAATGAAGTTGGTATTAGGAAGGGCATCAAACTGAAGAAATCAAGCCAGAATCAGTTTCTGATCAGTCCCTTGAAAGCAGGGAAATGCAGACGTAAAATGATGATGATGATATATATATATATACGAGGTGTGTCAGAAAAGTTCCAGGACTGATGTTACAAAAGATTTATTTCAAACCCAAACTTCACACTAAGAGTTTTCTCCTTCAAAGTAACTGTAATCTTAGCTCTCTGCAGCGATCAAACATTTTTCTTCATAATTTTATATACATGTCTTCTGTTTCAGGTCGTCAAGCAATGAGTACAGAGCAACGAACAAACTTGAAGTTTCTGGTACCGTTGGGGAAGACTCAGTCAGAAGCACTGGGATTGCTGCAGCAAGTGTATGGTGATGAGACGATGTCACGCTCACGTGTTTTTGTGTGGTGCAAGAGGTTTAAAGAAGGACGCGAGAATGTGGAAGATGACTCCAGGAGCGGAAGGCCCTCAACAACCAGGACAGAGGTCAACGTTGAGCGCGTCATGCAGATGGTGCGTAGCGATCGTCGGCTGACTGTTCGACTGATGGCAAATGAGCTGGGCATGAATCGGGACAGTGTCTGGAAGATTCTCACTGAAGATTTGGACATGCGGAAAGTCTGCGCGAAGATGGTGCCAAAACTGCTGAACGATGACCAGAAGGGTCGAGGCATGCAAGTGAGGCCAGGACATCCCCGAGCGTCTTGAAACTGAACCAGACCTTCTAAGGACAGTCATCACCGGTGATGAGTCATGGATCTTCGAGTACGACCCGAAAACCAAACGCCAAAGCCTTCAGACGACATCAAAAAGGCCATGACGACGCAACTGCGGAGGATCCCGGAAGAATCTTTCCAGGAGTGCATGCAAGCGTGGCAGAAAGGGATGGATATGTGCATTAAACTCCAGGGGGATAACTTTGAAGGAGAAAACTCCTTAGTGAAGTTTGAGTTTGAAATAAATCTTTTGTGACATCAGTCCTGGAACCTTTCTGAAACACCTCGTATATATATATAAATATATATATATACATGTATATATATATATATATATATATATATATATATATATATATATATATATATATATATACATACATATATATATATATACATACATATATATATATATAGGTGGCCTCCACAGCCACATTCGAGCCCACGACAGACGGGAACTAAAATAAAGAAGATGTCATCATCGTTTACGATGGACAACCAACATATATATATCTATCTATCTAAGGCGGGTAAAATTCCCGAGATCCATGGACGAGTTCTCTCCAGCGGTTTCTGTCCCTCATTATCGCTGCTATATTCTGCATCTCCAACAGACCAGTGTCTGTCCTTAGGGCATCAACATATGTTAACCTTGGTCTTCCTCTTCTCGTGTGTCCATGTAGGGGCTCCCAAAGGAGCACTGAGTGCAATGTCAACTCTGGATGTCGGTGAGCATGTCCAGCCAACCTCAGTCTTCTCTGTGTCACTTTTGAGCTGACTTTTGGGATGCTCCCATACAGCTCTGAGTTTTTCATCCTCAGTGTATACTGATTAATGTTCAGAGCCATCCTCAGCATTCTCGTGTAGCACCCATCCAGCATCTGAGTGAGTCTCTTGGTCAGTGTCCAAGTCTCAGACCCATACAGCAGCACAGACTCCACTACAGCAATGAAGAGGCGGATTTTCAGATCTCTACGAAGGTCCGACTTCCACACCGATCTCAAGCTGTGACACGCCGCCCAGGTCTTGCTCTTCCTCTCAACCACATCATCTTCCGTATTCCCAATCTTTGCTCCCAAATACAGGAAGTCCTCAACCAATTCCAGCGGCTTCCCGCCTACATTAGTGATCCCCTCTGGCTTCTCAACATTCTCTACCAGATATTTTGTTTTAGTCTCATTCATTCTCAGCCCCACACTCATCGACACAGTCTCAACCTCCCGCATCAAATCCTCTGCCTCCTTCACTGTATTTGTCACCAAAACTATGTCGTCGGCAAATTCAGCATCCAATACCTTTTTCGCCCCAACTCTCCTGCTCTGAGCCGGTGCTACAGTAATGCCAGAGTCCTGGTGTTTCTCCAGTGCAAGGCGCATACAATAGTCCACTACGATGATAAAAAGGTAGGGAGCCAATGTATCTCCCTGGAGCACTCCAGCCAGTATCTCAAAGAACTCTGTCATCCCATCAGGTGTAATGACTTGGGCTTTGGTGTTGGTGTAGAGCAGTGATATCAGGTCCACTATCCTCTTGGGGATTCCATAAGCCTGTAAGATCTTCATCAGGCAGTAACGGTCCACAGAATCAAAGGCCTTCCTAAAGTCAATGAAAACCATGACCGCAGGAAGGCACTTTGCTCTAGCTCCCTCTAATATCCTCCTCAGCATCAGGATGTGACTGGTGGTTGATCTACCCTCTCTGAAGCCGTTCTGGTTGTCCCTGAGCTTCTTCTCCATCTCAGGCTGGATCCTGTTAAGAATCATCCTGTTTAGGGTCTTTGCCACAAGTGACGTCAGTGAGATCCCCCGGTAGTTGTTGGTGTTAGAGAGATCTCCCTTCTTTGGCACTGGGACGATGTTACTGATCCTCCACTGATTCGGGGCAACTCCTTTCTCCAGTGCCCCGTTACAGAACCCCAGGATGATATCATCAAAATCACACCTCTTCATCACCTCTGATGCCACTCCATATTCTCCATGAGCCTTGCCCTCCTTGATCTTCTTCTTGGCTCTCTGAAGCTCCTCTCTGGTGAAGGGCTCTGTCTCAACATCCAGTTCCTCAAACAGCCACCTGATCTCCCCAGTGCTCTGGGCTGTGGAGGGTGGCTCTCCTAGTAGGGTCCTAAAATGGTCTAGCCATTTCCTCATATATATATATATATATACATACATATATATATATATATATATATTCATATATATATATAAATAATTATATATATATATATACATACATATATATATATACATACACATATATATATATATACATACATATATATATATATACATATCATCATCATCATCATCAGGTTTAGCGTCCGTGTTCCACGCTTGCATGGGTTTGGACGGGGGTTTTCCCACTTGAGGCAAGAGTGGTTGTCTTGCTCGCATAGGACTGTCTGGCGGGTTTTCTACAGTTGGATGCCCTTCCTAACACCAACCACATTTACAATATATATATATACATACATATATATATATATATACATACATATATATATATATATACATACATATATATATATACATACATATATATATATACATACATATATATATATATACATACATATATATATACATACATATATATATATAGAGAGAGAGAGAAATTACATGAATCAAAGTTCAGTTTAAATCATTTATTTGCTTAAAATTGTTTCCTCCAAACTGAGGTTTGAAGTCTTCGGAGCAATTATTTAGTGATTTTTTTATATACTTGACCTTCTTCTCAACACAAGAGACATATAGAAACATATGTATATATTGACCCACAGTGGGTTGACATCCATCATAATAATATAGCATGGCAATTTACATACAAAGATTACAGTCATATTAAAGGACAAATTTAAAGTTAAAATTAAAATTAAAATTAAAATAAAACATAGGCAGTTTATGAAGATAAAGCAAGAGGAAAGTTTAGAGTAGCCAGTGTATGTAACAGTCTCACATGGAGGTCAAGTATGTAAAAAATCACTAAATAATTGGTCCGAAGAATCCAAACCTCGGTTTGGAGGAAACAACTGTAGGCAA
Organism: Eledone cirrhosa; assembly: GCA_964016885.1. Classification (NCBI taxonomy): domain Eukaryota; kingdom Metazoa; phylum Mollusca; class Cephalopoda; order Octopoda; family Eledonidae; genus Eledone; species Eledone cirrhosa. Next base: position 95,959,218 of record OZ024742.1, on the reverse strand, counting down.
ATAAATGATTTAAACTGAACTTTGATTCATGTAATTTCTATATAACTGCTCTGTAAAACAACTGATGTTCTTACATTGAGCTATTTATCTTACTGGTAATAAGATAGTAATGAATTACTGTCTTTCACTATTTAGGGTTTAAAATATATATAACTATAAAAGGTTTTATTGTATACATAACCATAAATAGTATCCTTAATACTATATATATATATATACATACATATATATATATATATATATATATATATATATATATATATATATATATACATATATATATATATATATACATACATATATATATATATATATATATACATACATATATATATATATATACATACATATATATATATATACATACATATATATATATATACATACATATATATATATATACATACACATATATATATATATACATACATATATATATATATATATACATACATATATATCATCATCATCATCATCATCACCGTTTTACGTCCGTTCTTCCACGCTAGCATGGGTTAGACGGGTTGTCCTGTTGTGGGCAGTGTCTGGTCGGCTGACCATGCCTTGCTCATACAGGAACTGATCTGGCTTGATTTCTACAGCTGGATGCCCTTCCTAACACCAACCTCATTTACAGTGAGTGCTGGGTGCTTTTTCGTGGCGCCTACACGTCCACTTTACAGTGTGGGCTGGGTGCTTTTTTGCCGTGGCACCTCCACGACCACCTTGCGGTGGGTGGGTGGGGGGGGGGGGGCATATTGTTTATATGCTTCAGCATGTACCCATGGGAGGTCGGGTACCCTGTATTACTGCGTGACGCCAGAAGTCACGGTCGTGTGTCATTGACTTTGAGAGGTGTAGTTGGGTAAGGTCGGCTTTTATCACCTCATCCCAAGTCATCTTGGGTCTCCCCACTCCGCGGTTTCCATCAACTTCTAGTGCTCTGCACCTTTTTATGCAGCTGTCATCCTTCATACGCATCACATGTCCATACCAGCGTAACCGCCTCTCCTGCACGCAGCATTTGATTCCTCTTATGCTCAGTCTCTCTCTCAATTCATTTATGCTTTGTCGTTCACGTATATTACTGTTACACATCCATCGGAGCATGCAGGCTTCGTTTCTCTCTAATCTACGTAAGTCTTCCACCTTCAGCGCCCAGGTCTCACTACCATGCAACATCGCTGTTCGGATACACGCATCATACAGTCTGCCTTTCATTCTGAGGGAGAAGCCTTTTGCAGCTAGCAGTGGTAGTAGTTCCCTAAACTTCTTCCATCCCGTTCTTACCCTAGTTATTGTACTTTCTGAGCACCCACCTCCGTTGCTAATTCGGTCACCTAGGTAGCAGAAGCTGTCTACTGTTTCTACAGGGCCCTCCCAGAGATTGGTGGTACTTGTTTCCTGTGGCTGTTTGCTTGCTGTTTCAGCACAGCTGCTGCATGTGAATCCTACATTCTTAATTAAGCTTCCTGAGATCCCGCTACATCTCTTGTGTACCCATTGTTTGCATTTGGGGAAGAGAATGGAGTTCCTACCTACACCTTTCCTACATACTGAGCAAGGCCATTTCCCTGAGGGGATCTGGGTTCTGTTTTCTTGTCTACTTATAAGGACCTTAGTCTTTGTCATGTTGACTTTGAGGCCCTTTCTCTCTAGTCCCTGCTTCCAGGTTTGGAATTTATTCTCTAGTTCTACCATAGATTCAGCTATGAGTGCGAGGTCATCAGCATACAGGAGTTCCCATAGGCATCCGGTCTTAAACTCCTCCGTTATTGCCTGCAGGACTATGATGAACAGGAGAGGGCTAAGAACAGAGCCCTGGTGGACCCCAACCTGTACGCTAAATTCCTCGCTATACTCATTGCCAATCCTAACTTTGCTGACTGCTCCCCTATACATGGCTTGTACCGCTTTCACAAGCCATTCATCTACTCCTAGTTTTCTAAGAGCCCACCAGATTACTGCACGTGGAACTCTGTCAAAGGCTTTCTCAAGGTCGACAAATGCCAAGTAGAGTGGCTTACTTTTAGCTAGGTACTTTTCCTGTAATTGCCTCACAAGGAAGAGGGCATCAGTGGTGCCTTTCCCTGGTACAAACCCAAATTGCATCTCGTCTATATTCACCCGGTCCCTAATCAGCTGTGCTATAACTCTTTCTGTTACTTTCATGACCTGGTCCATCAACTTTATACCTCTATAGTTTCCTCTATCTAGTGCATCGCCTTTACCTTTGTAGCAGTTGACAATGATGCTACTGCACCAATCTTTTGGTATGGCCCCCTCTAGTATTACCTGGTTAACGATACGTGTGGTTATAGTGTGACCTACAGACCCAGATGCCTTCAGCATCTCGGCAGCTATACCCGATGGACCGGTTGCCTTCCCTATCTTCATATCTCTGATTGCCTTACTTACTACGCTGCCGCTGACTTGTACTGCTGGTCCCTGTATAGGGTCTACGTGGGGTAGGGTCTCTTCTTCCCATGCATTCTCCTCATTTAGTAATCTATCATAATGACTCTTCCATGCATCTTTCTTCTCAGCACTTGTGAGGGCAAGCTCACCTTTATCATTCCGGATACACTTCTCTCCAATGACATCACAACTATCTCTGACACACTGCCTCGCAATCTTGAATACCTCCTGTTTCTGGTCCTCATGTTGTAAAACATGCTTGAATTTTCTATCCTCTGCTTCCCTCCTAGCTAAGTATACTTGTCGCCTAGCTTCCCTCTTGGTCTCTATGTAATGTACCCTGCTCCCCCCGTTCTTCCATTCTTTCCATGCCTGTCTCTTGGCCTTGACTGCTTCATCTACCTTATTGTTCCACCACCAAGTCACTCTCCTCCTGCTTGAGGTCTTACTCCAGCCACAAACCTCATCCGTCGCCTCTAGTAAGTTATTTTTTAGGAACTCCCAGTTCTCTTCTACGTTAAATGTCTCTATCTGTTCTTCTTTACTGTCGTAGGCGTTGAGTAAAATATCTTTAAATCTGTTACTGGTTGAGGGGACTTTCAGCTTCCAGATCTTTCTTCTCCAGGTTGGCCTCTGTTTCAGGGCTCGTCTAGTTCTGACCGTGAGGTCGCTGACAACTAAGCTATGTTGGGATGTACATTCCTCACTAGGGAAGGCTTTTGTGTTTACGACCGTCCATCTGTCACGTCCTCTGATGAGGATAAAATCTAACTGACTAGAGTGCTCCCCTGATCTATAGGTGATCAGGTGGTTGTCGGGTTTTTTAAAGTTTGTGTTACATATCGACATGTCATTGGCGTCGCAGAATTCTAGAAGTCTGAATCCTTCCTCATTCCTTGTGCCAACTCCATGGCCTCCATGTACTCTATTGAAGCCGTCGCAGTGTTTACCTACGTGTCCGTTAAAATCTCCTGCAATGATTAGGAAGTCCTTGTCGTCTGTTAGAGCAGTAGTGTGTATTAGGGACTCGTAAAACCTATCCTTAAGTTCGTCTGGCAGCCCCGATTGGGGTGCGTAAGCTGATATTATTGTGGTAATTGTCTTATTCAGGACTAGTCTGAGTTTAATGATTCTTGCATTTACCCTGT
>OZ024742.1:95863152-95953152 GCA_964016885.1 Eledone cirrhosa | reverse complement strand
TGTGTGTGTGAGAGAGTATGCATATATATGTGTGTGTGTGAGAGTATGCATATGTATATATATATATATATATATATATAGAGACTTTTGAGTTTATGTTGGTTGTATACCAACACCTCAGTATGCAGGCTGGAGCACTCGACGAAGTGCGCAGGTTGGTTTGGTTACTCCGGAGTAGTGTAAAATAAAGTTAAATAAAAGTCAAATGATTAAAATTTAGCTTCGTTTATTACTGCTATATATATTTCAGTGACAGCCATCTTTGGCTGTGACCTCTTCAGGCAGTTTGAATTAGTATGGTATAGACAAGTACATATGTTGTTTAGGTGTATGATATTGTCAATACTCTGATATGCCCAGTTCCTTGTTGGGTTGTTAATTCACTGGGGAACTGGAGTCATTCACTGCCTGAAGATGTCACAGCCAAAGATGGCTGTCACTGAAATATATATAGCAGTAATAAACGAAGCTAAATTTTAATCATTTGACTTTTATTTAACTTTATTTTATATATATATATATATATATTAAAATACAAATATTAATAAAATAGATGTTCTTTTGATCAATTATATTTTATTATACATATTTCGGAGGTACAACAGTACGTTCTCATCAGACAAAATATAATGATACATGACATACGCTGAGATGTTAAATGGTTAAGATTTAATCAAGGTAGTGATTAACCTAAGAGAAAATTCAACATTTATATCCTAATAATGAGAAAATGCGAAAACGTAATAAATTCAATAGAGAATGTGTGAGTAAGAAAAACGTTGGTTAATGTGACAGCTATAGAGATTTTAAAATGTAGGATACTACAAGTTATGTTTATCTAGTAAAACATCTCATGAATTATAACAGTCAATGAGGGCCGCTGAAAGGGGATTTAAAGAGAGGGAAAGATAAAGGGGAGTTATATATTCAGAAAGAGATTTTTTCCAAAAGCTAAACGGTTAAGTTTCAAAATATTTAATTTATGTTATTTTAGGATGAAGAATCAAGATTTTAGGGGTTTTTTTAAGTTGCTGGTTATTTATATTTATTAATTTTATAAATTCTATAAGTGTGTTAACATTTCTAAACTTCTGAATTTTATGAGGATAACATTTAAAGGATTTACTTGGCCAGCGAAAGGAAAATTTACACTGTTGAATATTTTCCTAAATGTAAACTTTAACGAAGATAATCTATAAAAATGTCAACATTTTCGGTATGTAAAGCTTATGGAGTACTTATTGTTAGAAATATTTAAATAACGATTATGTATATAGATGTATATTTTAGGTAAATGATAACGAATATAAAATAATAGATTGAAGCATGCTAAAGTTAAATAGATACCTATATATAACAGGGTGTAAATGCATGAATTATTCACAGTTCAAAATAAATAATAATCTAGAAATTTAGAAGTTATCTAAAAATTATATATAGAGAGATACAGGGAGGTATATATAGCTATATATTAGGTATTAGTGATACAGTATACTTTAGGTAAATGATAACGATTATAATCTTATATAATAGATTTCAACGTGTTACAGTTAAATACATACATATATATAAGAAAAACAATAATAAATGCATGGATAATTCAGAGTTCAAAATAAGGTCTGTAATAATTTATAGTTTGGATATTTGCTCTATATTTGAATCATGGATATACGGTAGGTATATTTAAAAACTTCCAAAAGATAATTACATACATATTATAAATAAGAAAAAATGTAAACACATGAAAGATTCACAGTTAAACATAACTTCCGTAAAAATATACGGGTTGGATATTTAAACTAAAATTTAAAACTAAGATAGGAAAATAAAGATTGAGAAATAATTGTTTCTACTTTTGGCACAAGGCCAGCAATTATCCAGTACATTACTGGTACTTTATTTTATCGACCCCATAAGGATGAAAGGCAAGATTGAGAAATAATGGTATGGATCAAAGTTAATAATTGTTTCTACTTTAGGCACAAGGCCAGCAATCATCCAGTGCATTACTGGTACTTTATTTTATCGATCAACGTGCCGGCGTGTTATTGAACAAGTGTCATTCATTCGAGCGTTATTTCTTCTATAGATAGTTATAAGACAATGCAATATTAAAGGCCATTAATGTTTTCCCCTGTTAATTATATACATCTGAAAACCAAGTTTTTAATGGTTTAGTGTTTCTTTCCTTTTTTTCTAGTTGTGTGGGAGGCTAAGAATGTGGACGTAGCTTTATGAAGGCAACTAGGGAATAATTCACTTTTTTTGTTAATTAGGGTCTCATAGTTATTAATAATCAACAGGGTCTCCATTGTACAGAGCGCGCAGTTATTTGATATACTAGAGTTGCGGTAAACTCCACAATTCCGAAGTTTTGTCCAAAGAATGGAGTATTTTAAATTCCTCTCTTTTAATGACCATATGAGCTGTGATAAAGAAGTGGATGATTTCCTCTTGGAGTTCGAGAATGAGCATTTATGGTTCGCAAATCTGGCTTTGAATGTAGAAGAAGTCAATCCTATGTAGTTGTATATGTTGTGATCAGTTTTTACGGTGCATTTATAAACCAAATTACTATCTAGACAATTATTTTGCAAAGGGCAGTCAGTATTGTTTCTGCAATTACATTTTGGTTTAGTATCATTTATGTTAACTCTATTATTTTCCCTAGAGTGCTTCCAATCTACTGTAAAACTCATTCTTTGATATACTTATTGAATCTTGTTTAACCCTTTAATATATATATATACACACACACATATTCACTGCTTTGAACATAAAGCATGATCAGGTAATTATTCGTGTATGTCAGTATATGTCTGTGCGTCTGGGTATGCTTTTCTCTGTGTGTGTGTGAATGAGCATGGCTTTGTGCTTAGGATGTTTAACTTATGATCATAAGTTTGTGAAGTTGATACTGCAGCAAGATGTGTCAGTGAACAAGAAACTTTGATTTACATTGCTCCAGACTCCTCAGCTGGAAAAATATAGCTTTTATCTGTAATTCGAAGGGCCAGATTTATGGGGGGGAGTGTTAGGGATTGGGAAGTGTATGGAAGAAGGAGGGAGGGTAGGAGTCAAGTAGTCCATACTAAATGTATGCTTCAACACTTGCACATGGGAAGGTGGTTCTTCTGTAATACTACATACTGCCAAAGGACTCAATCCTGTATCATCACCTATGAGTGGTGTAATTGTGAAAGATCAGTTTTTATCACCTCATCCCAGGTCTTTTTAAGTATTCTTACTCCATACATTCAATTAACTTTGATCGCCATGCATCTTTTTATAAAGCTGTCCCACATCATGTCCAGTTTTTCTCTCAGTTCATTTTTGCTTTGCTGTTCATGTAGATATATTACTATTACACTTACACTGAAGGATGAAAGCTTCATTTCTTTCCAATCTGTACAGGTTCTCTGCACACAGGGCTCAGCTCTCACTACCTTCCAAAATTGCTGTTCATATACATGCATCATACAATCTGCCCTTCAATTTGATGGAAAAAATGTTTGTAGCTACCAGTGGTAATAGCTCCCAGAACTTACTCAATCCCATTGTTACTCTGGCTACTTTATTTTCAGAAAACTCCTCCACTGTTAATTTGGTCACTGAGGTAACAGAAACAGTCGACTATGTTTACAGATCTTTCACAGCATTTGAAGGAGCTAGTATCCTGTGGGCTCATGCTACTTACTGCACCTGTGAATCAACTGCATATAAAATCTATGTTCTTTGATAGCCTGTCCATTACATCCTTTGTGTACTCCTAGTTTGCATTTTGGACATAGGACGGAATTTCTCTGTACGCTTTTTCTGCACATTTTGGGTGAATCTACCTCTAGATTCAAACCCCATTATAAAAGCTGCAATGAATGGAAATGGACTGTGGCCATTTGCTACTGTAATGATGGTGGTGATGAAATGGGTGGGGGTGATGATATAGGGATAATAACCTATAATAACCATGCGGCCACAACTGATAATGAAAGCTGCAATGGATGGTGGAGGATGGCAGTTGCCTGCTACAATAGTCAAATGATAATGATGATCATGGTAGAGGTGGCAGTGATGATGATGGGGATGACACTTGCAGTTGAGGTGGCAATGATGATGATGATAATGGTGGTGTTCATGATGATGAGGATGATGATGAAGATGCCAGTCTCTGGTGACAAGATATCATATTCTTAAGTTCTGCTAGACTCTCAAGAATAGAAAACTGGTTAACATGAATTAAATTATCAACAACAACAACCAGATGAGAAGCTACTTGGTAAAACTATATATAGAGACAATATTTAATTTCGAAATACGATTGATTACAAATGAATATGAATTTATACACAGAGGCATTATCATAGACATATCTATATCTATCTCTATATATATATACATAAATACACTTGCTAGTAGGGAAAACAAACATTAAGTGATGATGATGGTAAATACATACATATACAACCCACTCAGACATAGACACACGCACATTCATAAAAGCATACACACACACACACACTCACCCACACACACATATATATATATCAGGAATTTTACCCGCCCTATATATATTTATATATATATATATATAAACATATGTGTATATATTTATACACTTTGATACAGTCTCGGTTACACAATCTGTATATGTATATATATATATACACACAAATATATATATGTATGCTTTTATGCATATGTGTGTGTGTCTATGTTTGTCTGGATTGGGTGTATATGTGTGTATTTACAGAGTAGTTTTAGAAGTTTCCATTACTATATAACCACTGAACACTGATATCAGTAATTGAATGTATATATAACAGTGAATTTGCAATCTCATCAGCTCACTGCACTTTGAGTTCAAAAACTATCAAGATCAGTTTTGCCTTTCTTCTATTTGGGCACATTAGATGGGGTACCAGTCCAAAACTGGGACCAATTCACCCTCTTTCTCTCTCTCTCACTCTTTCTCTCTCGCCCTCTTTCTCTCTCTGAAAGAAATCGGCTGTCTTCTGACTTGGAGAGGAATGAGTTATGCCAGGTTTAAAATGCACAAGACACACTGTATCTCATGATAGGCTCCACATTCATCATAGGGTCCATCATAGGTAATAGTGTACAACTAGATGCTCTTCTTGTCACCACCCCTATTAGTTGCCCCTAACAAAGTGAAGGGATACAATGTACTGATTATACATACATTGATAAAAGTGATAGTAAATTGCTAAACTCAAGAATGTCTGTCTACTTCTTGATTGTTAGAAACATACTACAGTGTAATTCATTTCTTTAAAGCACAATCCCTCTTTTAGTATCAACAAAAGCTACAAATCACAATGCAGCCTCCTACATGATCACTATTAAACTGGGAAAAGTAATCTATTCTGTGTTCTCTTTTCATTCAACTTATTGTCACCTGAAAACTCACCTATGGCCAGAAAACCTAAATATCAATAGTGAATTATCTATTCTAAATTTATAAACTCTCCCTAAGTATTTATATTTGATTTGTAATTCCAAACATAAACATATGTCAGATACAAGCATAGATTGGACACATTGGAATCATAAAGATGTGTTAGATAAAGCAGAGAGGATACATCGGAAAACTACAATAATATTTTGTGGTTGTATGCTTTTAGTCATTTCCTATTACAAACAGGGATATGGTGTTCCTTGTATTACAAACCTGATAATCAATAGAATTTCTTACTGTATTCTCATATTAAATTGAACAAGAAAGATTCACTCCACTTCTTAACTGCATCTCGCCATCTATTTTCACCTACATTGCATTAATCAGTATTATTTCACAGTATTGAATTAATTACAATATTGCTATACATGCATACATGGTCCTATAACTCCAGAGGGGCTTGTAGGGTTGCAGCATTCACATAAGGAGTTTCTATCGTATTTTTAGACTTTGAGGGGACCATCTTCGTTCAAGGTCTGAATACAGCAGATTTCTTCCAGAGAGGGAGAGAATGGAAGAGATAATGAAATATAGAGGTAGAATCAACACCAGTACAAGACTTATTTTTATCAACCTTGAATGGATGAAAGGCAAATTTGACCACAGCAGAATTTGAACTCAGTAGAGAGCCAAAATTAATACGGCAAACCATGCTATCTAACGTTATAACAAATCTGCTAATTTGCCTCATAATACTGCTATACTTACCATGAATTATTCCTTCATTAACCCTTTCGATACCAAACAGCCTGAAGCTGCCCCATATTGTAAGATACAAATGTATGTATGAACCTAGAACTTGCGATAGAGTTGTAGGGGCAATGTCATAACATACAATATTTCTGGGCACTTTAAACCTGGCATAGCCCATCCCACTTCAGGCCTATTCACAGAGGATTTCTTTCAGAGAAGGAGAGTGGTGTGAGAAAGAGGAAGAATCAACCCCACTGTTGTACTGGTATATTTGTTATCGATCTTGAAAGGATGAAAAGCAATGTTGACCTTGATGCACAAAGAGCTGTAACAAATAGTACAAAGCATTTTATCAGATATTTTTAGCAACTCAGCTAATTAACAACTGTATCATATAAAACTGTTTATTTTAAAATGTTCTTATTCACCCCCAAAATGTTCCATCATAATTTTATCTAAAAACCATTTTAAAGTTATGTTTCAAATAACAACTTAATAATAATTTCTGATTTAGGCATAAGGCCAACAATTTGTAGGTGGGGGTTCATCGATTCCAGGACATTACTGGTGCTTTATTTTATCAATCCCATACGGGTGAAAGGCAAAGCTAACCTTGGCAATGTTTAAACTCAGGACATGAAAGGACATAACTCTATGCCTCAAAACATGTTGTCCAATGCTTTATCAAAACTGCCAATCCACCGCCTTTAACAACTTAATAATGACAAAGATAAATGCCTCAACATCCTTGATTATTTTTTAAATTATTTGAAAATCCTAGGCAGTGTCTTTCATTACAAATTTAGTTAGGAAAGGTTTAATTAAATAACAAACTACAATTCCTTGCTGATTCCAATTGCAGTCGTGAAAACAATAACCAGGTGAAAACATTGAATTTGATAATGGTGTTATATTACAGCCTCACCAGACATTATAATGTTTATGCTGTTGATGTATATGAAGAGGAGAGCACTTGAGAGTAAGGTATTTCTGAGATCTCCTCAGTCTGTATTCCACAAAGGTTCTTTGTGAACTTTACATTCAATTTGGAAAAGGCAGTCATTCAAACTCATTCTCTGGAAGCTGCTAAAAAAAATGCAGATATGGTCTTAGCAGGGGCTTCCCACTTTCCTCATACCCTCTCTGGAACTACAGTAAAAATAGTGTCCAGCTCCCTTAGCAATAAGCATAATATTATCATTGTAAACAAATTAACCTGCTATTTATGTGTTGGGCTCTACCATAACTACTTTATTTGTCCAACAAGGAACAAAATTTGCCACAACTGCAAGAGGGATGAGTCATTTTCAGAAGCATGTTGATCAAAAAGAGCCAAAACAACAGCATCTACAATCCATGCTACAACAAACCCACATCAAGAAAATGAACTTAAAAAGCTATCATCATCATTATCATTTTTCAAACACCACATTCCTTCATTATATAAACATACTGATTCTTTACTCATTTCTGGTAGTGTCACCAGTTTAATAAATGAAACTATTTCCAAGAATTTCTTACTTCCAGCATCTTGGCAATATCTTTGAAATGGCTTGACAACTCAATCTAAACAGGTTGGTTATTATTTTATGTTTCAGAAATCGCTTTAAGTGATGTTCTTTGTATGAAAAAGTGCCTTTAACTCTATAACTCTGGTACCTGAGTCGGTTATAATTAAATTCAGAGGATCATAAATCACAGTTATATTATAGCCCCAAATCTAGAGCTGTTTTATTTGTTTCAATAGTGCTAACTTCTTGAATGTTTCCCACTAATACAATAATTTGAAACAAATTGTTATTAAACCTCACTGCATTTCTCTTGATGAAATGTTTATTAAAGAAGAAACTAAACAATTTCTTGAAGTTATTATTGAGTCCTCATTCTTTCCATGACAGACACAAGTGGTAGTAGCCTGAAACAGTGACATACAGCACATTGTTATCGACTATTCACAAATGATAAATCACTACAGCTTTCCAGATATCTATTCTTCCTTAATATTGAAGATCCCATGCATTCTATTACCTACAATAAATTCCACAGCAATCTGGATCTGACAGCAGAATACCATCAGATTCCATTCTATAAAATCACTATAAGACATACATTGCCTTTCAAACTGTTGGACGTTTATTCCAATTTACAAGGTTATACTTTGTTGTGACTAAGATCTTAAGTGCTTTTCAAACAATGATGGATGTTATAATTACTGACAATGATATCAAAGAAGTTCACGTTTATCTCGAGGATGTTAACGTCATTGACAAAGCTATTGAGGAACACATTGGGAACTTAGCTTAATTTATTTCAGTTACTTTCAAAACTCAGCATTACAATGAAGAATGACAAATGTCTTCTCTGACAAATAAATGGCCATTACAAAATGCCTATTACAAAACAGAAAATAATTTTCTGAAATGTGATATGGAAAAATTAAAATCCCTCATTGATAACTTAGCAATGCTAAACAAGTACTAGGTTTGTTTAGTTACTACTCTAAATAGTGTGTTTCCTTTCTCAGAACTAATTCGATTTCAACTAGATTCTAGTTTGTCGTTGCAAAAACAGATACCTGGATGCAATGCTTCTGCTTAAATCCTCAATAGTTAATGCTAGGCAAAGATAAGACAGTTTTTGTTGCTATTATCAAATATTCCTCCATAACATCGAGAACACAGGTTTACATATGCTTTTCCATCATCCTAAAGTGATTCTATCATGGGACAATGTCAGATCTAATATCTTGAACTTTTCTTCAGAAGATGCTAAAAACATATTAAAGTAAATTTGTGATCTACTAACCACTTGCTAAATCTATCAAGTCTACACAAGCAGCTGAGCATCTTGGCATCTCAGTATTAATGTCAAAGGTGCCCTACTATTGTTTAAATCTTATCTGTTTGTAGTTATAAATGAATACTGAAAAGTTTATAGGCTGACTATGAAGAAATGATGTTGGAGCTGTGAAATCATACATGCATTAATTTCAACTCTTCTTATTAATAACTGTGTTGTCTTCTTCTGGGGACTATGTTGTAAAGTAAAGCTCATTTAGTCGTTTCATGAGTCTATCTTTGTCAGCCTATGAACTTTTCATCCAACCTTCATAGAGGAATACTCTAAAGTTCTCCTTGTGTTTGAGTGACGTTGGGTAGACAGAACTGGCAAAGGGGATGACACAGGAAAGAGAAAAATAGAAAAGGCTATACTGGAGAGAACTTGTCAAACCAATGGATAAAAGGGACATAACAATGATGGTGGTGATTGCAATGATGCTGACATTTTGAAGAAATTTAACCTAAACAAGCTGATGATTACTGCAGTAACACACAGAATTTGAGTTCAATAAGTATGTGAGTGGGGGAAGTCCTTTGATGATCTAGTAAATAAAGAGGAAAACATAGCTCCACCACTACAGATTCTATATTACACTGCAAATCTTTAAAATGTCAAGGAATGAAATTTACAAGTCACTTCTATGCAGTTTAAGCTGGCTTCCAATGAGGTTGTCTCTCATAGGAGATTCCTTGGGTGTTTTAATTATAAGGGCTCCATTCCTATCATGAAAAGAAGAGACGGTGAGTAAAAAGTGCATCAAAGTTTATATGCATTTGTATTGTGAGTATACAATCATTCATTTTTATGTATATGTATAAGATATAAATACATCCATCTATATACTATTCTGTGTATGTTAGTGTGCATGCATGTATATATGTAGGGATACATATAGATACATACATATGTGTGTGTGTGTGTGTGTAAGTGAGGGATATTGTGTAGCAATATACATCAATGTACATATGTGTGTGTGTGTTAGAGTGTCTAGATAGGTGTCAGACTAGAAACCTCCTGAAATCAATGGCACTTCATCATTGTTCAAAAGCAATTTGGTTCTTTTATTGTGAAATCTAGATTAATGTGAAGGAATACTGAAGATGTTTTAAAGAATTAACAGGAATTAGTGCCTCAAATCAACAATACCATTTTCTGATCAACGCTGACACTTAAATACATTTCTTCTAAATATTGTCAACATTAATTCTTAGCAAACACTTCATTTGGAAATTTATAGAAATTCTAGAAATTTCTGCAATACTTTATCATTTTTCCTTTAATGTTCAGTGCATTGCATCCTAACCATTTTTATGTTAAGGACAAATCTTAAATAACTTTCAGGAGGCAAACTGATCATTAGAGCATTGGATTAAATGTATTGGCATTTATTTCACCACTATGGGCTCTGGGTTCAAATCTCATTATGGTTGTCTTTGTTTTTCATAATTTGGGTTGATAAATAAATTACCAGTCCATGGGAGGTTTATAGGCAGTTGGCACTATCGGTAGAGGGTCGGACGCCATGCTTTCAAGCATAGTTACGTCCCTTTACGATCTGAGTTCAAATCCCGCCGAGGTTGACTTTGCCTTTCATCCTTACGGGGTCGATAAAATAAAGTACCAGTAATGCACTGGGTAATTGCTGGCCTTGTGCCTAAAGTAGAAACAAGTATTGCTAAAACTCAGGTGGGATACTTTGCTCCAATATTCCTTCCAGCTCTCTGCATCCTGTGTTCGTAACCATCTTGTGATCAATGCTACCTAGATTCAAGATAGAAAAACAGTAGTGGGAAAACAATGGTAGATAACCAGTGTTCATGCTGAGAGCACCTGGTTCTTCATGCAAACTGAAGTAGTGGGTTTAATAGGCAAAAACCAAGGATAAATAAAATAAATTTGGATGGCAAAAAATTAGTATGTAAAGTAAGGATTTTTTAAAGATAATACATGTTGAAATTGTCAATGAACTTGCAATGAAGCTATGTATTTGTCAACAACAATTACCTGTCTTGACAATGCAGCTAGTATATGATTTAGTAAAACAACTGTCTTCCATTTGATGATAGACTTCATATATATCATGAGGTAATTTTTGAGGCAATGTTTTATGACTTCCTGGCACTAAACCATTTAGATATTTCTTATGATATGCAAGAAAACAGTATATTTACCAATTCTAAACTGGATAGGGCCATTAACCCTTGTTCCAAACACAGCTAACTTACTTACCTAGAAAGAGTGGGAGATAAAGTGGTAAGGAATGATACAGGAAAAACTGACTCCAGCATTGGAATGATAATTTATTCATCAACCTCAAAATTGAACGACAAAGTTGACATCGACAGAATTTGAAATCAGAAAGCAGTGAGTCAGAAGAAATACCTAGGCATTTAATCTGGTGCCCTAATGATATTGTCGATGTGCCATCTTTTCTAAACTAGATACACATGGAATGTCATTCTCATTATATATCAACTGTACACAATTTTCAGCTAGAATGAATTTTATATTTTAAAATTGCATTGAGTTCTTCCATATTTTATTGCATTGTGTTCAATGAAATGATAAATATGATATCATCATTATCTTCATCATCATCATTTAACATCCACCATTCTCCATGCTTGCATAAGTTAGATGGGATGTTACATTGTGAGACAAGTCATGCTCATACAGATCTGTATTATTGTTTGGTTTCTACAGCTGGATGTTCTTCCTAAGGCCAACCCTGTTAGAGTGTGGATTGGAGGATTTAATCATGGCATTGATATGAACAGGGTGCTTTTTTCCATGTCAGAATCATGATCCCTTTAGAGTGGACTGGGTGCTTTTGTCATGTCACCTGCATGAGATCTTAATCCTGTGTTATCTCCTTTTGAGGTTTATTTGGGTAAGATCAGCTTTTATCGCTTCATCCCAAGTTTTTCTAGGTCTTCTTCTTTCTTTCATAGTTTCCAGCTATACATAATATATATATATATATAAATTTTGAGTTTATGTTGGTTGTTTACCGACACCTCAGTATGCAGATTGGAGCACTCGACGAAGTACGCAGGTTGGTTTGTTTACTCCGGAGTAAAATAAGTAAGTCAAACATGTAACATTTGGCTTTGTTTATTATAAATTCTCTGCTATATATATTTCGGTGACAGCTATTATTGGCTGTGCCCTCTTCAGGCAGTCCGAATTGGTGTGTAAAAGACAGGTACACATGGTGTTGAAGGGTGTTCCACTCTGTCAATACATCGATATGTCCAGCTCCTGGGTGTGTTGTTAGTCTTCCGAGGAACTGGAATCATATCAGCTAGAACAAACAAATTTCAGTGTCAGAGGACATGCTCGTATTCCATTAGTCAGTTGTCATACCACTCCCTAGTCGAAAGTCTATAGAAATTCTTCTGAGCCAGGTCAGCCTGTTATAGTTGTTTTTATCAGAATGTTTAAGTACAGCTGACCTCCTTTATTGTGTTGGTAGTGGTAGTGGTATTAAGAGGTCAGTTAGCAGGTCAACCTTAGTAAGCTGCTGCTATCGTCTGAAGAATGTATGTGTGTAGACTGGTATCTATCCTGCCACCATTTCACATAGTGGGTGATGCCAAACAAATAAAGAATGTGTGTGTTACAACCAATATCAACATTTTTTAGAAAAATATGAACTGAAATAAAAACCTATGAGTCAGAATTGAGAAGTGTAAAGAATTACAATTCTTATTGTAGCATAGAGTACATACGTGTGATTGTCCGTCAACGCACACTGTTGCGCGTGCACATGTATAAAGACAGGCTTGGTGCATTCACCTATTTACGTCCACACAGTCCAACAAAAGATGGGTGCGTTTTAAAATAAATGAGGTAAGAGTGGGGTGAAAAGTAAAATACCAAAATGCCAGTGTCTCAAAATCCAGAAGTGTAAAGGACTTAAATTCTTATTTCAGCATAAAGTACATATGCGTGTATGTTCGTCAATGCACACCGTTGCAAGCACACATGCACAAACACAGGCTCATGTGCATTCCCATATTATGTCTACCCAGTCACACACACGCATACACACAATTCCATATACGCCCACATGTGGATACACACACATGGACACAGGGTCAAAAGTCACCTCTGGAGGTGGGGAGAGGGGTAAGTGGTAGTAATAGGCGCGTCATGTTTAATTGTGGTATTTATCCCTGACTCATGCGTGCGAAAGGGGGTCGTGTTCGAGGCAGGATATACTCCGGCTATTCGGGTCACAAGCCGGGATTGGGCCCGCTGGTCGGAAACTTGGGGTGCCTGTTTGCACATAGGATAGGACTCCACCGATATACTTCGTCTATTTATATCATCTAGTGTCAGCTAACTTGACTCTGGTTAAGGAAGTGAAGCATGGTTTTAGCTGCCAGGTAGGTGTGCTGCTATAGGAGTCGGTTGAGGCGGGAGTAGAGGTAGGGATAGAGGTGAGGTAGGGGGTGGTTTATCTTGGGCTTGGTATGACGGGGCTGCTGTCCTTATAGCTTCAGGGAAGTTCCCATCCCAATGGGTTGTTATCCATATAGCTTGAAGAAGGTTCTGGCCCTGAGGTGTCTACATGTACCAAAGAACTCGGTCCTGAGGTTGATTAGGCTACTCCCACCACTGAGTATCTCAAGCGTCTCGCTCAGACAGTGGTTGCAGATGCCAGCTCGTTGATGTGGCTCCTATGTAAAGGTGCTCAGAGTTGGGGTGGTTTTACTCTACATCCGTATACTAAGTTCTTCATTAGGCATTCATTACTAAGGGGGCATAATGTGGGGGTTCTGCAGTTGTAGGAGGTGGTCGACCCCTGAATGGCTATTGTGGGGTTTACGTTGCGTAGTATAGGGTGGTCTGTCCCTGGGTCCGGTGGGGGGGGGGGGGGGGGGTCCATGGGTCTGTTTGGGTTCCCAGGGTGGGTTCCGGGTCCACCATTCCTTCACTCCTCATGGCTCTGCTGGGTGCCTATATTGTCAGCTGCTGGCTGTGTGTAGTTTCTAAGTCTACTCCTATTGATTCTAGCTATATGTTGGGCTATGTTGCACGTGGTAGAATATGAGAGCTTCACCGTGTGTCTGTTGAAGATCTTGTGGTATCTGTGGTTCCTCGAGAAGCATTTATCTAGTGCTCTAAAGAATGATCGGGCCAGGCTGGTCTTCATGCCCGCTGAGTATGGTGGGTTGTACCACAAAATATCCCTATGTGGGTGGGGGGAACGTGCTGTTGGGCTGTTGGGGAGTTGTTTTGCTAGCTTCTTCACCTGTGGGGTGGTGTTTGTCCACGCTGGGAGTTCTACAATGGGATGATCTCCCATCAGTCCCGCTTCGTGTCTTGCGGTTGGGGGCGTCGGGCCCGGGGTGGATAGTATCACCCCTGAGACAGCCTCGCGTACTGGGTTCTTCCCAAGGCTAGGCGTGCGCGTCCTTTTCGCTAATGTGGTGGTGCCGGATATCATGGGGTTTAGTGGCTTCCACTCTGCCTGCACTGTTAAGGTTCCTTCCCTCCCGGATACGGTGGGTCGGGGGGAGGGGGATCTGATAGGCTATCTCTATCATGGCGCCTTAGGTTGTAAGATATAGTTTGGCCTTATTTAGAGCTGCGTTGTAATATTCTGCGTTGCTATCGAAGATCTCCTTATTGGTGAACAGGTTGGAGATCCTATCCGAGACACTCTTGACTACGGCCTCAATTATGAATGTAGGGTGGTTTGACTTAGCGTTAACATATACCAGTTTCTCGGTGAGCTAGTGATAGGGGTAGTATTGCTCAGTGTTCAGGTTTAGGGTGGTGTCTAGGAAGTTGACTACCTTTCTATTGCGGTCTAATATTATACTGAGCCTATGATTCCTAAAGAAATGCCTAATTCGCCTCTTTATTCTCTCCACCATAGTGGTGTTATGGTCATAGACGTTGAAGAGAGCATCATATTTGATATAATCCGCCGCCTAGGCAGGGGATTTCTTCTTTTATCTGCTTGAGCAGGAAGAGCCCAACCATGTCCGTTACCTGCGCAGAGTCGCTTGAGCCCATCCTGATGTCAAAGTTATTTGGCCAATCACTCCTGGTGCAGAGGTCCCCACCAAAACGGACCAAAGTCTTTCGGACGGATTGGATGATGCTTAGTTCCTCTCGGGTTAGGTCTGTATCTATGTGTGTGTATATCTATATCTATGTGTATATATATTTATATATATATATATATATATATATATATATATATATATATATATATATATATATATATATATATATATATATACGATATTAAATAAATGGAAACTATATTTATAAAACCATATTTATTTCATTATATATATTTCAGGGATATCATATTAAAAATATGTTATGCCTTCTTCAGACAAAATACAATATAAACAGTCTTATAAATAGATAGATTCGACATACCTTTCAACTTCGACTTCTATTTGAAAAGTTGATTCTGCATTGCTATCGAAGATCTCCTTATTGGCGAACAGGTTGGAGATCCTGTCCGAGACACTCTTGACTACAGCCTCAATTTCAAATAGAAGTCGAAGTTGAAAGGTATGTCGAATCTATCTATTTATAAGACTGTTTATATTGTATTTTGTCTGAAGAAGGCATAACATATTTTTAATATGATATCCCTGAAATATATATAATGAAATAAATATGGTTTTATAAATATAGTTTCCATTTATTTAATATCGTAAATATACTCCAAATACTTGTTGAGTGCTTTTATATCAGTTATAAATATTTACTCGTTGTTAACCCAACAATTTAAATAAAACTTTGCATATATATATATATATATATATATATTTATATATATATATATATATATATATTTATATATATATATATATATATATATATGGAAAAGAATGAAACGAAATTTCATTTCTCACTCTTAGTACGGCTGATACCTAAATATAAGTATGTATACGAACATACATATATGTGTTCAGACGTACAGTAGTATGTATATATATATACATATATGCACACATATATATATGTACGTATGGGTTTACCGGACATTTATTATAATGTTCGGTTTGTTTGTAAACAAACAGCCCGAATTACGCCGTACAGTGTTCGGCAACCATCGTCGCCTTTTTATTCAACACTGACACAGTAACGATGTACTAGTTTCAAGCTTATTAGCTATCGTCAGCATCGTATACCTTACTGTCAGATGATTGAACGTTTGAAAGTATATACTTTCCTTATGCATATTAACGGCTGAGCAGCCTAATTTGCATATCGTTTCCTGTACGCCCGGTCGACTAACTGACTCGATATGCAAATTAGGCTACTCAGCCGTTAATATGCCTAAGGAAAGTATATACTTTCAAACGTTCAATCATCTGACAGGAAGGTATACGATGCTGACGATAGCTAATAAGCTTGAAATTAGTACGTCGTTCCTGGGTCAGTGTTGAACAAAAAGGCGACGATGGTTGCCGAACACTGTACGGCGTAATTCGGGCTGTTTGTTTACAAACAAACCGAACATTATAATAAATGTCCGGTAAACCCATACGTACATATATATATGCGTGCATGTATATATATATATATATATACATACTACTGTACGTCTGTACACATATATGTATGTACGTATACATACTTATATTTATATATCTATATATATATAAATAATTATTATTCTATGATTGGCAGTATCGGTAGAGGGTCGCACGACATTCTTTGCAGCTTATAGTTACGCCCATTTACGGTCTGAGTTCAAATCCTGCCGAGATTAACTTTGCCTTTCGTCCTTACGGGGTTGATAAAATTAAGCACCAGTAATACACTGGGATAATTGCTGGCATTGTGCCAAAAGTAGAAACAACTATTATTCTATGCATCCGTTACTAGTGCCATGGCAAATTTCCTCCAGCTCGTCCTGTCTAGCATTGTCATTTGAATTCCCTCTGCTTCCAACCTGGTGTCATCATCAAGAACATTCTTCAGCATGGTGGTTGGTCTCCCAACTCATCTGCATGCATTAGGTTTCAAGAAAAGAACTCTGCCAACAGGTTCATTTTAACATTTCACATGTCCAGCTAAAGCAAGCTTCCTTTCCCTTATGAAGTCAGAAAGGTGAAGGTATGAGCCATAGAGCAATTTCTGTGCTAGATATTTTCTCCACGTGTTAGCACGTGGAGGTGTATGGAAGGGGGAGGAGGAAAGTAGTGCATACAAGATGTATGCTTCAACATGCAAAGGCGGGTCTTCTGTATTACTTCATAATGCCAGAGATCTTCATCCTGTGTCAGCTGCTTCAAGAGGTGCAATAGCACAACGTCAACTTTTATATATTCACATAAAAATACAATCTCACATTCTTAATATGGCATGTGGGGCAAAAGAACTTTCAATCAACTGGGACTATCTTTGTAATTTCAAAACCAAAACTCACATTGGAGGTGTTGAAATAATGAGAAGTAAGCAAGGGATAGAACTCCTATAGCCAGAACTCGTCTAAGAATTTTAAAAACATCTTTAGACATGCCATGTGAGTGGTTGTATGGATCTCTCTCTCTCTCTCTCTCTCTCTCTCTCTCTCTCTCTCTCTCTCTGTATATATATATAGCTACATGGTTTAGTGGTTAGGGTGTTTGGCTCCTGATCATAAGATCATGCATTTGATTCCAAGAATGGGTGGTATGTTGTGTCCTTGAGCAGGACACTTTATTTCATGCTGCTGCAGTTTACTCAGTTTTAAAAAAATGAGTTGTGTCTCTAATTGAATAGGCCTTGTTACACATTGTGTCACAATCTTTCTTTAGAACTATATTAAGGGTGTATGTGTTTGTGGAATACTCAGCCACTTACAGAATTCCTTTGATTTAATCAACTGGAACCTTTGTCATCAGAAACAATGGAGGTTCAACAATGCACACACACACACACAAACATATATATACATATATTCTTGTGAAAATATTTCTTTACCAAATTTATATGGCAATAAAACTATATAAATTTATATAACAATGTAATTTTATATAGCTATATATCAAATACATTAGCTTAGTTGAGAATAATCTCCACCATATTCTACTAACTGTGAAGCAAAGGACGAAGATGAAATACAAATAATAATAATTATAATGATAACATTGTAGCTATCAAAAAAAGAAGAAATCTCATTGTCAAAGAGAACCATTCTCGGTTGCAATCCATGAGTTCTTTGAGAAAAAGAAGTAGAAGTAGCAATGTTTACAGAGAATTATTGAACTACACAATATTCAATATGGCTACGCCACCAGTTCAGCTATTTAGCATCCTTCTAAGCAGCTTATTGGATGACTTGATACTTTGACTAGAAAAAAAAAATGAAAGAAAGAAAATAACGTATTAGTTAAGCTTGACTCACCAAAATGCATTAGCAAACTTGTGGAAGGAAAAATCTTCTTCTTCTTCTTCTTCTTCTTCTTCTTCTTCTTCTTCTTCTTCTTCTTCTTCTTCTTCTTCTTCTTCTTCCCTCACTCAGTCCTCCCTCTTCTTGACCTTCTGCCACATACGCATACACAAATAGGTGTACAAGAATACAAAAATGCAAAAATACATGAACTTTACTTTCGATTCAAATGACTGAGCAAAATGCATTTAAAGACAAGTTTAGTCCCAATATATTTTATATATTTATATATGTGTGTGTTGTGTATACACACACACATAAATATATTATGCACACACATGTTTACATATATGGATATTTGTACATTAAAACTACTAAGGGATTATATATCTGTTTGCTATTTTCAACAATTTAAATATTTCCCTCCATCCTTGTGAGTGGCTGAATGATTTTTAAAATTTTCAATATTTCACATGAATAGTTAGAAAGTAAACAGAGTGATGGTGTTGTTGGTGAGGTGCAAGTATGGATTGTCTATAAATGGATATTATTCTATCTCAGAGAAGTCAAACAACCATGATCTTACTGTTGTGTCATTTTACTAAGCTGGATATAAAGTCGAAGGTAAGATAGAGCTGAAGGTTTCCTTTTTGTTTTTTTTTTGTTTTGTTATGCTTAATGACATCAGAGAAGGCATGGTTATGTCAGTCACGCTGTGTGACATTTGGGGTTGAAACATGGGCCTTCAAAGCCGTTGATATCGATCCCAAGGAATCGATAGAACTTCTCAGGGGTTTGATTGAACCTTTGGGTCAAAATCTGACATTTGTATAAGAAATGAATATGCATAAAATAATACAATCAAATTCAAGTTGCTTACACAAGTTTCTGTTATATATATTTAAGGTGATTGATTTGTCAGAATATTGGATATTTATTCCTGTCTCTCTGTTCTGGCAGGAGGAGGTAGGATTTGAGTTTAGAAGACAGAGCTGGGTAAGGTACTACAAAGCATCCTATCTTACTCTTCGACAATTCTACCAAACCACTATTTAATGTCTGGTAGTTTATTTATCAACCCTGAAAGGATAAAAGGCAAAACTTACCTTGGTGGGATTTAAATTCAGAGTGCAGAGTTTTGTAACACAAGGTATTTAATCCAACATGCTAATTACTGTGACAATTCTATGCCTTATTATGATTCCAAAATGCCTATGGTATAGTTTTCACGCAAGACGCATCTGCACATAATCGAATAGCTTATCTACTGGATCTACTTTCAACTTCTTTTAATTCTTCAGTCCAAATCGATCCTTAAAACTACAGATGAAACTTTTTTCTTTAGACAAAAAACAAACAGCGACAATAAAAATTCCAAACTTTTCATATTGTTATAAATCAGAGGCTTAGAATATCCTTCAATAGAGAGATTTCCTATTGATAAGTTTTTAAATACATTGAAAGACTTTTGATATAAACACAATTTATATAATAGATATGAATTACAAAAGAAACCAATAAATAACACTCAGAAAAAAAGACCTGAAAAGAAGCTATGAGAACGAACTGACCCCAAGAAAGTATACTTCATGAAAGAGTAGACAAGGGAAAGGGGATAATGTTGGAGAGCACTCGCAAAACACATGCAAGTATGGAAAAGCAGATGTGATGGTAATGATGATGATGTTTTATGATATGAAACTTAAAAAAAAATATTAATAACATTCAGGCAGAAAAAAATCTGTCCCTTCCCCCAAATGAGAGAAGACATGCCCACTCACTCACTACACCAGGGAATGCTTTTGTTTCTCTATAAAGTTTTTTGAAATATTCTGATTCAAACGAGAGTTGAGAATAATAAACAGCAACGGAATGTACAAAGGCAGAAAGTTTTAGAAAGCTGATAAATAATCCATTTAAACTGATCACACTCCCTAGGAAACACCCAGATGTTTAATATATCATATGAAATTTCACAAAGTTCCTTCTTTTTTGTGAGAACCACTTTCTACATATTCATGACTATATAACTATAAAGTAAATTTGTATCTGTGAATGTTTGTTGAACATGTATGTGTGTGTATATCTATTTATCTATCTATCTATCTATATATATTTATATTTATTTATATACATATATGTGTGTGTGTGTATATATATATATATATGTGTGTGTGTTTGTATATATATACACACACACACATATACACACACACAGGTGTGTATCTATTGGCTTGTTTATCCCAAGGCAGAATAATTCCTAAGATTTTTGTCACTCCCAATGGTTTGGAGCAATGAAATGGTAATCCAAAGTAGAATCATTGGCAGGAAAATTCTGAAAATATTCTTGCAAAAGACATTCATGATTCTCCAGGAAATTCTAGATATCCATTAAGTTAAAAAAAAGACATGTCTCCTGGGAAACTTTTTATTGAATAATATTTGTGGATTTAAGAATATGCACCAAAATAGAACATAGAGATACTTTGTCTACAAATGCTGAGCGATTAAGTGCATGAATACATTATGTATTATGTAAAACAAAGCAAGCTGATTTGCACTTAAACACCCAAATCGACACATCTGCGGGTTAAAAAACATATCACAACAAAGAGATCTGATGTGTGTATGTGTTGTGTATATGTGCATGTATTTTGTGTGTATATATGTGTATATATATATATATATATATATATATATATATATATATATATATATATATATATATATGTGTGTGTGTATATATGTATGTGTGTGTGTACTAAATGTACTGAAATATATTTCCTTATATTTATAAACATACAGGCAAACAACATGCTGATATACAGGTGTCTGTCTGTGTGAGGGGTTTTTGTTCATCATATTTATTATATATACAGATATGTGAAGGTGTTGCAGGGACGTATCTGAATGTATGTGTATGTTTGTTTGTGTATGGTAAAGTGAATGTAAAATGAAGATCAGGATATGTATTTATGAATATGTGTGTGTGTCTATATCATCATCATTTTATGTCTGCTTTTCCCTGCTTGCAAGGGTGGAACGGGAACTGGTTCTGGCTTGATTTCTACAGTTGGATGCTCTTCCTAACACCAACCTCATTAAAAGTGAGTGCTGGGTGCTTTTTTGCCGTGGCACCTCCACGATCACTTTGCAGTGGAATGATATGGACCCCAGTCCTATCATCTCATTTCTACAGCTGAGTAAACTGGAGCAATGTGAAATCATCATCATCATCATCATTAATTGTACATCCACTTTTCCATACTTGCATGGGTTGTACAGGTCTTTCTCAATACGGCATCACTCCACTTGCTGCGTTTCTTTGTCATCTCTGGCATTCTTAGCAATTTGAAATCAGCCCTCACAACCACTGCCTGGGTCTTTCTTGATCATCCTCTACTGCTGCTTTTTTCCACTAGGATGTGCTGGCATTTCTTCACCCATCGGTCAGATGTCCTTACCAACACAGTCTTCTCTCCTGCACACCATCTTGGATTCCCCTTTAACCCAGCTTCTCCCTCAGTTTGTCCAAGCTCTGCCTGTTTATCACATTTATATTGCACATCCAACGAAACATGGTTGATTCATTTCTCTCCCATCTACGTATGTTCTCTGCGGCCACAGCCCATGTTTCACTACCATGTAGCATTGCACACCACACAGATGTCATACAGCCTTCCTTTTGCATGTGGGTAGAAACCTTTTGTTGTCAGCAGTGATAGTAGGTCTCTACACTTCTTCTATCCCATCCTTACACTCTCAGTGCACCGTCCTTCATTGCTAATTAGGTCACCTAGATAGCAGAAGCTATCAACCATGTCTACGCATCCTTCCTATGACTGTACCAGTTATTATTTGGGGTGTCTATTCTCTTAAGTAGGTAGTCTTCACTATGGATTATGGAACCCACTACTGCCATGTGCAGTCGATTTTACTTTGTAGTCACTGCCCTCTTAGATGGTTTGCCTTCACTATGGCTTTCAGGGTCCACATCTGCCCTGTGCAGCTGTTTTTAATCAAAGTCACTGATCCCATTGGTGGCGGTGTCATGCAGTTATTAAATGGTTGACAGAGTACCAAATTGAGAGTTGTGATGTAAGAGGATATGTATTGGTGTGTGTAAATATGCAAGCTGAAGGGAAAAGGAAAAAAGGTGGGAGCACAAGGCCATGTCTGCCAGACAGCTAGTCAAATGGTATTAGATAGGGTGTGGGTGGGAGTGATCCAGAATCAGCATCTGAAAGAAATAGGTAGATAGCTGAAGGATTAGTAATTAATAGACAAAGAGTTAAAAGCTATAGTGAAAAATTGCTGGAAAGTTACGAATAAGTGGATGTAATATTAAGAAAGGCAATGGAATATAAAAAGTACATAAAATTTGGTCTTAGCTTTAAGATTTGAAGTCCTACTTTACTGCAGGCAGATTGAATATTTCTACAAGTATGAGGAAGAAAGAAAGCATTGATGCATTAGCCCACACATTGTGATGAATGTTGATGATGATGATGAAAATGGAGAGACACGTTTGTGAGGTGGATTTTGTAAAAGAAATCATCGTAAAAATAATATAAATGAAATGGGTGAAAGATATAGGTAGATAGCGAGTTGTTGTGGTGAATAGCTGAAGGATTAATACTAAATAGAGGAAGAGTTAAAAGCCATTGTGAAACATAGCTGGGTGGTGAGTAATAAGTGGTTGTAATGTTATATATATATATAACAGAAATGCAGTTAAACTATTATAATTCTTCTTGTTCTATTATAGCTTAGAATAATGATTCTTCTAACATAAATTAACCCAACACTACAGGCATCAGACTGACATGACACCATCTCCTAAATACAAATTGCTTAATGACAAATGACTGCTCTCAGTTTTACACTGTCTTCATAAAGCAGGAGTATAGCAATACATGGTCTAGTCCAACTCAGCAGAAAAGGCCTATGTAAGAATTGTCATGAATAGTTTCAAGCTATGCTACAAACAATACTTGATTTCTTTCCAGGATTCAACATAAAAAATGTAACTACATTCTACACCTACATATGAAAACTGTAAAAATGCCAGTAGAAATACCAGCTCAAAGTGAAAATGCTTGGTGGCATCAACTCCATATATAGACAATAGAAGAGCATGCAACATATGTACAGAAGAAGCTATCCAAATACTCCTGGCTAAATATACTAAATATAGAATTGGAGAAAGTCACTGTCTGCATACATGAAACATAAAACCTATCTAAGATGTGATTAAAATGTATAAATACAAAACAATGTTTTGATTTTTTTTTTAAGACAGCATTAAAAAAATGTCTAAATCTCACTTCCCCAATATGTCATTCATAAACACACATTTTTGTTACACTTAACTTTGACTTTCATCCTTACAGTGTCAATAAAATAAAGCACCAGTAATGCATTGGAGTCAATTTGATTGACTTTCCCCTCTCCCCAAATTGCTGGCCATGTGCCTATAGTAGAAATCATTATTATTATTATTATTAGGGTGGGGGATTGGCAGTATCAGTAGAGCATCGAACAGCATGCTTCGCGGCATGAGTCACGTCCCTTTACATTCTGAGTTCAAATCCTTCCGAAGTTAGCTTTGCCTTCCAACCTTACAGGGTTGATAAAATAAAACACCAGTAACGTACTGGAGTCGATCTAATCGACATTCACCTCCTCCTAAATTGCTGGCCTTGTATAGTGAAAATCATTGTAATTATATATTTTGTTATAATAGTTTCAGTTTGGTAAAAGTGACAGTTCTCATGATCTTTAAAAGTTCTCTGAAACTGGTGTCAGAAAGGGAGAAAGAAACCATGACTCAAGTTACTGTAATTATCTTTAGACCAGAGTAGACTCTGCTAAAGACAGCCAAAAGCCAGGTCTGGGCTGTTTTAACCATTAAATAAAAGTACATGCTTAGAACATCAAGGAAAGAGTGGTACCATCTTAATCATATTGAATGCATTTAACGTTCCAAAAATCTTTTATAAGCTTAGGGCATGACTAGGACTAAATCTGGCTCTGAACGAGATGGTAGTACTGATTTCTAGGGTGTGTATCAGAATTGCAGTACTGGACTTACCTATCAGTTACATAAACTATAGCTTAGGGTCACACACCCTTGGGGCCTCATTTTAAAAAATATTCTTTTATTTTATCATTAGTTTTTATTCTTTAACACTATATCATTATACATTTTATACATATATATATATATATATATATATATATAGCATTGTCATCATCAACATCATTTAACGTCTACTTTCCACACTAGCATCAGATATAGACACACATATATATATATGTATATATATATATATATAAAAGAAGAGGTGTAAGTCAACAGTTTAAAATCAACTTTGCTTATTCGTTGCGATATATATTTCGGTGATAACCATTATTCAACAGCTATGACCTCATCAGGCAGCTAGAACTTGAACAGGAAATCATAATGGTAGTACAGAGTTTACCATGTAAATTCGTTAATATGCCAAGGTCCAAGCTGTGGTGTTGTTTCCACAAAGAACTGGTGGCATATATATACAGTAATAATAATAAATGTGAAGACTAAAATCGAAAGAGGGCTCGATAAGAATAAATATATATCAAATATATAAGAAACCTAGAGCAAATATTTATTAAAATAACAGATTAAAGTTCAAGCAAAGAATCGCTGCTTTCACCCTTAACGGGATCTTCTGAAAATAAAAAATTCAATCTCAGATCCCGTTAAGGTGAAAGCAGTGATTCATTGCTTAAACTTTAATCTGTTATTTTAATAAATATATATATATATATATAGTAATAATAATAATAATAATAATATTGTTATATACGTATTTATTTATTTATATACGTTTATTTATATACGTTTATTTATATACGTTTATTTAATTATATGTATACACGCACACACACACATATATATATATATATTTTTTATATATATTTTTATGTGTATTTAGTGTATACATTCGTATGCGTGCGGGTACAGGCGTTGCGTGGGTTCCGTATGTGCGTACGGTTTTTTTTTTTTTTTTTTGTACGTGCGTGTATTTGTATACCTATGGCGAGTGTTTTCGCGTATGCTTGTGTATGTACGTATTTGCATGCGTGTATGTATTTATTTAATTTCTATTACCTCTGTATTGTATTTTACTTTATTCTTAACTCTGAGGCGGAGATTCATTCGGTTTCCTAGTTAGAATTTTAGTCTACGACTTCAGTTATACCATTTACGTGGTTTTGTCTTTGCGTGCAATTGTTCTACCGCTCCACATATGACGTATTATCTCCGTTTTTTTCGTTCATTGCCAGAAAACGTCTCTAACCACCTTATAGAATATTAGTCTACGATTTCTTTTATACCATAAACGTGGTTTTGTCTTTGCGTGTAATTGTTTTTCACCGCTCCAAATAATGACGTATTATATTCGTTTTGTCCCGTTCTTTTCCAGGTAACGTTTCCACGAACCAAAGTATCGTCTTCCTGTCTTCCTGTCTTCCTCCGGTTGCAACGTTTTTTGAAATATTCACTTCTGCGTTCACAGATTGACTTTGTTAGTTTCAGAAGATCCCGCTAAGGGTGAAAGCAGCAATTCTTTGCTTAAACTTTAATCTGTTATTTTAATAAATAAATATATATATATATATATATATTATATATATATATATATATATATATATATACATATATATATATATATATATAATATATATATATATATATATATTTATTTATTAAAATAACAGATTAAAGTTTTGGTAAAAAATATTGGTAATAATTATATGATTAGATTTTTTATATTAATGTTAATGATAAAGAATAAATTATATATATATATATATATATATGTATGTATATATATATATATATATATATATATATATATATATATATATATATATATATATATATATATATATATATATACATACATATATATATATATATATATATAATTTATTCTTTATCATTAACATTAATATAAAAAATCTAATCATATAATTATTACCAATATTTTTTACCAAAACTTTTTTTAGAGATAGGCCTCAAATTTCTTATAGCTTAAGGCCTCAGCAAGTCAAGGTCCAGCCCTGCAGAAACAGTCACTTTTTTACCTCTGTATGAGGTTTAAAAAGAAACAAAATCTATTTTCCTCTGTATATGTGTACATGTATAAATTCTGATAGACATCCATATATGTGATAGATTGGCAGAGTTATTAGAGTGTCAGACACAATGCTTAAAGATATTTGTTCCTGTTCTTTCCACACTGAGTTTTAATCCCAGTGGTCAAATTCACTTTTTATCTATCTGGGTCAATAAAATAAAGTACCAACCAAGTGCTCAGTTTAATTTTATTGACTGTTTTCCTCATTCAAAGTTGTTGGCCTTGTACCTGAATTAGAAACAATTACACCAGTAATAAACTATACAGAGGATTGTATTTCTACTAGTGTTTATCTTAAATTTATGCCCACTTTTCCAGCATCACATCATTACAACTTCGATTCTGTTTTCTCTTCTCTTTCTTATTTTTGAAATTCAGCATCCTGATGTCAGACCTTCTTTCTAATTTGTAGCTTCCTCCCACTCAGTCCGTAGATGACTTTAAGACTGGCTATCCATGGGAACATCTCTTTGCAGATGATATAGTAGACTAAGGGAAGGCTTTGTATGTAATTTAGCATTGGAGGAGGTTGCTGCAAGAGCATAATAGCTAGAATAAGGATAGGATAGAAGTTTAGAGAACTACTCCCACTGTTGACAACAAAGGTTTCTCCCTACATACAAAAGGATGACTGTATGATGCCTGCAAGATGGCACCATGTATACATCAAATTTGTTGTGCATTATTAGTTGATGTGTTGTCATCAAACAAGTAATTAGGTGTAATATTATTTTCTTTTATTTTTAATATGCTCACCACAGTATGGAACACAATGTTGGCAATTCAGCTGTAAGTGAGCATATGAGGTACAAACATTGGCAAGAAGCAGGCCAGGTTTGGAAAAATACAACTTGTTAGAAGTAAGTGATGGAAGTATGTTGCAAGACTAAAAGTGTCAAGTTACTAATGCTGGTCATCAGGGATAAAAAGTAGGCTGGTAAATTTAATTATTTATTTTCTTCTTATTTTTGTATACTTAGGCCCAGTCATGGGCAGCTTTGACATTCAGCATTTGCTGTTCTCCTACTGCCAAATTTAAACTCAAAGAAGTTTAGCATGTTCCTCGGTGGTAGATATGGGAATAAGGGTGTGTGTGTTGTGCATTTAAGGATAGTATACAAAGATTTCTGTGACAGTGTGATCTAGTAATATTTAAAAATATGTATAAAGATGTACGTTCACCAATACACATGCATATGCACATAAATACACGGGTATATATATAAATATATATATTTAAAGTAAAAGGAAAGAAGGCCAGACAGGTTGAATGTCCTTAATTATTTTTTTCTGCAAACACTAAGGACATTTCAGTGGCCAGGTTACGTAAGAACCTGGTGACACCTTCAGGTGTAAATTGCATAACTGATGTATACTAATGGAATAATGGTAAACACATTCCAAGAGTCTTTAAGGAAAAAAAACAAAGAACAAAAATGTGTTCTTGCATTTGATCCAGAGACGATCGAAGCTGCATGTTGTTATTATGCTTCGTCATCTCTGAGTGATTATCTTCATCGGATCTTTTCAGTTAGTTTGCTCAGCGGGTAGGGGATGTACTGCTTATTGAGTAATTCACTACTACCTCTCAATTCTAACAACATTCGGACAACAGGCCAAAAAAGTGGAGGTCTAAAGAATATTGTGTTACATCATCATCATCGTTTAACGTCCATATTCCATGCTAGCATGGGTTACAGAGAATGGTAATCTGCCTAGGTCAAGCTAAGGTCTATACACTCCAACAGAAAGTATACATTAGACGGGGTGAATTTAGGGACATAACAAGTAGAGAAAATTCAGAACTTAAGAGAAATTAATGGTTAAAATTGTTAAGAAGTTAAAGTTATAGTAAATTTTAGGAATTGAAAATTAAAATTGAATGTTTAAAAATGTTTAAAATTTAATTACATAAGTAGAGACCGTATAGTTGGCTGGTGAAGTACCGTGTGCTAGGCAATCACCAATTAGAAAGACCAGTTACATTAATGACTCTAATTATAGAGTTATGTGACACAATGTTAGTTGACCTAAGCTAAGTCACTATTTGCTTTGGGTTCCCCTCACAGGTCAGTGTTATATTCCTATGGAGTGTGAGATAGTCTCACACTATACTATATAAGTAGTATGGTATGGCGGTTAACAACAACTGAAATAGTGACACCCCTCCAAAAAAAATACACCCAGGGCCTGCCGAAAGGCCCACCGACCATTCCAAGTATTACGGTATACCGAAGAAAAGGGAAATTTAATCTATTTCCAAGCATTCAAGGAGAGTGGACAGACCCAAGCGCTGGTAACATAGCTGATCTTTTCCACTGAAATGTACATAGTGTTTGCCAAAATAAATAATTAATGAAATTCAACTTGTCTGGCCTCCTGTCATTTTACTTTATAATATATTTGACTCCGTTCCCACACCAGCAACATGATCCAACATCAGAGATGGATGAGTTGCATAACATCAAGTGCTTTTCTAATATTACGTCATGGTTAACATTGCAGAATGAGCAATTCTACCCAGTGGTAAACCACCAAATTTAAACGAATAAATGTATACATATTTATACATATATGTATATATATCATCAAACATGTATACATGCAATTGTTATACACTGTCATATCTTAGATATCATCATCATCAAAGCGGACGTAAATGATGATGATGATGATATCTAAGTACAGAAGTGATGATTGCATAGCAGTTTGGTACATCCAAATATGCAAATATATGAGTATAAGTAGGCTATGCATCAAGCATGCATACAGGGCAGATATAATACCCATAGGTATCAGTGCGGGTAAATATTTCCCACAGTGTGGGTGGATAATGTTTGTAAACTAATGAATCAAGGTGTAATATGTCTAATGAATTGAGGTAATATAGGAGAATTAGTAGAGCTATCTAAGGGAAGTAGAAGGGCTTGGCCATCCATAAGAAGGATAGGCCAGTGTATCAACAATGAATTACTAGGGGTTTCAAAGTTAAGTAATTATTTAGATAAGAGGTGGGAGTGCAAGATTAAAGGTTAAGAACAAAGCTAATTACATATCCTGAGGGAAGTTTTAGATGTTTTGTGTCTACATGTGTCAAAGAAGTCTGGGTGTTTCTTGATTATTTGGGTCCCACCCATTATAATATGCATAGCTTTGATAATGCAAAGATCGTAACCATGTGAAAAGATCCACTCACATACAGTCATGCCGTTGCAAGTGTTGAGTATGACAAAGAGTATTGTATTCCATCCTGCTTAAGCCACCACATATACTCTGATAGTGCTGTGCTCTGTTGCTTATCAATCTTGTTGCCAAGTTTACAGTGTGGGATGAGTGGACTTTTATCATGACACCAGAAGTCTGGAGGGGGGGGGGGTCATATCATATATATATATATGTCTGTGTGTATGTGTGCATATATATATGTATGTATACATATACATACATTCATAAATATATATATACACACACATATATATATATACCACTATATTGAGAAAGAGTGAAAGAAAGAGATAATAACCACAATGAATTAATACATCCAAACATAATGGTCTGTGCCTTTATAGTTTGTGGTGTTGGTGTTGGTGTTCTGTTAAAATAAACCGACTGTATTGTTATCACAGTATAATGCTCAGATGACTTGCGATTCCATTAATTTGAATAAGAAGTTTCGCAGACATTAATTCTCAAATATAAACTAAATTTTTAATAATCTTTTCACTCGTTTTATTCCCCATAATCTCGAATGTTGAAGAATATAAAAGTATATTAAATATAACACTATCATAATGTGTAGTATAAGACCAATGGAAAATTTATAATATCAAATGGAATTTCATATTATATCATTTTACTTTCTAATACAATGATCACAGGAATAACTTCAACATCATATATGACAGTATTGTGGCAATTATGATAGTTAGTGGTGAGGGGATGGGGAGATTAAATTTTAATTAATTTTATTCTATACACGAGAAATTTTCTGTTAGATAGAGAGGCTATTCAACTGTAAATTCTTTGTTCACATTTTGTCGTTGAAGCAGGTTTTAAAACTGCTGAATCGGAGAGAATGTATATTCGGGTCGAGCTTGTTGATATTATATTTCAATAGTATTTCAGTTTTACGTTTTCTGCTGAATCCATTAATATGAATATTTCTCAGGTGTGCTTTCTGCATGATGAACTTGTAGTTAAGTATGGGCTAGCATATTTAATGTGGTGAGATAAAAAGAATTTTTAATCAAATGAAATTATATCCGTAATGAAAAGAAAAGTCATTAATGTTAATAATGATTCTTTTGAAATGGGTCAAGGGAAATAACTCCAAAATTTAAGTTGACTAAAAATTAATGGAAATATGTAAGGGGAAGAGGTGTTTTATCTTTGTTATGTTCATGAGTCCAACACCCTAAACAATAGGCCATGTGCCTTGACATGTCTTTAAGTAGGAACCTAAAATTATATTCAAGCTAATGATATATGAACAATATCCCAAATTAAACCTAAATATATTCATGCCCACATATATGCATACACACATATGTACACACACAATCATATACACAAATCACCTAATCATCATCATCATCACCATCATTTAAAATCTGCTTTCCCTGCTGGCAAGGGTTGCACAGGTCATCACTCAAGTGGAGCTACTGCTCCAACAGATTGACAAGGAACTTGTATCTCATTTACACATGTTCCTGCATTCTACTGAGTTCTTATGTGGGCCAAGTGTCTGAATCTCATTTACATAAGTGCTTAGGTGAGCAAAGGGTCTGCATCTCACATATGTTCTTGTACTCAGCCAAGTGTTCAGACTGGCAGCGGGCCTGAATATCACTTACATACATTCCTGAATTTCAACAAGTTCTCAGATGGGTCAGGGACCTGCATCTTGCTTACATATTTTCCTACACTCTACTGAGTGCCCATGCGGGCTGCGGATCTGCATCCTACTTACATACATTCCCATACTACTGAGTGCTTACAAAGGTCAGGGATATGCCTGTTGTTTACATATATTCCTGTTTTGTGCATAAGGCCAGAGCTGATCCTGGTTTCACAATATTTTTAAGTGACTAAGAGCATAAGTTTTTTCTCTTGAAGGGAGGACTGTATACAACACTGTTATCTCCCAGTGGCTGGTTTTAAGACAGTTTTATATCCTCAAGCCAAAAGTATGATCAGGCATGTTGGTATCAAAAGAGTTAAAATCTATTTTGAGTTGACAGATCTTTAAGACCTGAGCATATCTTGGATTCATGATCTGTTAAGAGATTGATAGTATATATCCCCACCACTTCCTTGACCGAAAACTGGTCTATCACATGGTTAACTTCTCGCTGATGGCAATACTCATTTTATTCTGTTGGATGGACTGGTGTGATGTGAAATAAAGCGCTTTTCTCAAGAAGACAATGTACTTTCTAGTCTTGGAAATGAAGCAATGACCTCTTGGTCATGAGCCAGAGACTCTAATCACTAAACCACCTACTTTCAATTACACAATAACAACAGAAAGGCCTTGCCCCCCTCTCTGGAAGCGTTATACATTTTTTCTTAGATAACATTCTAAAACTCACACATGTGCACATACTAACACACACACTCACACTCAAATGCACACAGACATAAATATAGACAAATACATGCCTACACATACAAATGTATGTACACACATACAAAAGTTTGCATATACACACACAAATGCATAGACATGCACACTCAGACACACAATAACACACATGCACACTAACACTGACATAGATAAACTAACACATGGACACACACACATGAACAGGCACATACATATACATAAATGCACACACACACAAACTGATTGAAGATTAAGAATCAAGCCCAAAAGATAAGACAAAGCAGAAATGACATTATCTACCACACTGACCATAATAGCTATAGTAGAAACAAAAAGAATATAAATAATTCATGATATTTCTCCTATCTAATTCATTTGAAATCCTTTTATATGTATCTTATACATCAATTTTCATACATACATGCATACTTAATACTTTACACATGTATCTTATATATCCTTGTACATCTTATACACGTCTTTATACATCTTTATCTTATACACGTCTTTATACATATATCTTGTTCATACATATAATACATATAATGGTGGATTGGCAGTATCGGTAGAGGGTCGGACGCCATGCTTTCCAGCATAGTTACGTCCCTTTACGATCTGAGTTCAAATCCCGCCGAGGTTGACTTTGCCTTTCATCCTTATGAAGTCGATAAAATAAAGTACCAGTAATGCACTGGGTAATTGCTGGCCTTGTGCCTAAAGTAGACACAATTATACATATAATACATATATCATACATCTTTATACATACACCTATAAATACATCTTTATACATACACCTTATACATACATCCCTATATGATAGAAGATGAAATCATGCATCAGTCTAGTGCAGCTGCAGAAAGAGATAAAAAGATGTAAGTAAGGGTACATACAAATGTGTAGATATTATCTATCTTAAACTTAACTGATCCACTGTATGTCAGTAGGGTTGGTGATATTTTGGTAACATTTGAGGTAAGCTGAAATATACACAGGGTATATATACATCGATACACACTGACATATGCATTCACACACAATCATCCTTATGCATGCATATATATATATATATATATATATTTAGTGTATGTGATTTGGTGAATTACTGGTGGTGGTACCAAAATGAGCACTTGATGCATAGGCAGAGTATGAATATTAAGAAAAATGGTGAAGTTTTGTTTAGATGTAAAAAACTAAAATACATGTAAATAAAACTTCATTGTTTTTATTTATATATATATATATAAAAATATATATATGTATGTATAATGTACATATGTATATATATATATGTACATATGTATATATATAGTTATATTTGGGGAGGGTCATATTTGCGTAATATTGCCAGAATTAATAACAGAACACACTCACTGTTTGGTTGGTTTTCGCTTCTCGCTGTCTTTTATATATATATATCTGCGATCTAACTTACTCGGTCCTCAATGTTGCCATTGACTGACCGGCGGTCAAAAATAATACAGATACAATATAGACACAAACACATATATATAGTTTACATAATTTACATAAATCTTTCGTTGCACATCTGCAACATCGTCAGTGGTGTTATATTCATTGTTCCTCCTGTTGTGTTGTATGTCTACGCCATTTTTTTTTGTTCAGTCTGTCTATATATTTATTTATTTATTTGCTTGTTTGTTTATCTTATTTTATTTTGTCTTCTTTGCGCATGCGTTTGCGTGTGTGTATAGTGTTATGTGTGATGTGTGACTAGTGTGTATAGTGTTGTGTCTGCTGGGTGACTAGTGTGTGTTTATGTGCTTGTGTATGTATTTATTTATCTTATTTTATTTAATTTTATTTCC
Organism: Eledone cirrhosa; assembly: GCA_964016885.1. Classification (NCBI taxonomy): domain Eukaryota; kingdom Metazoa; phylum Mollusca; class Cephalopoda; order Octopoda; family Eledonidae; genus Eledone; species Eledone cirrhosa. Next base: position 95,919,161 of record OZ024742.1, on the reverse strand, counting down.
TTATTTATACTTCTCTTAGGTCAGTGTTGTTTGTTTGGGTGTTGTTGTTGTTCCACTCATTCTTTCTGTTTAGCTTTGGTCTTCTAATTTCTATTTCACTGGCCTCTCTGATTTGCCTATCTGCTGGGTCACACTAGTCACCCAGCAGACACAACACTATACACACTAGTCACACATCACACATAACACTATACACACACGCAAACGCATGCGCAAAGAAGACAAAATAAAATAAGATAAACAAACAAGCAAATAAATAAATAAATATATAGACAGACTGAACAAAAAAAAAATGGCGTAGACATACAACACAACAGGAGGAACAATGAATATAACACCACTGACGATGTTGCAGATGTGCAACGAAAGATTTATGTAAATTATGTAAACTATATATATGTGTTTGTGTCTATATTGTATCTGTATTATTTTTGACCGCCGGTCAGTCAATGGCAACATTGAGGACCGAGTAAGTTAGATCGCAGATATATATATATAAAAGACAGCGAGAAGCGAAAACCAACCAAACAGTGAGTGTGTTCTGTTATTAATTCTGGCAATATTACGCAAATATGACCCTCCCCAAATATAACAATATCTGTTTCGACACACGATTTCATATAAAAAACCTCGCAAAACTAATTCATCGCCGCTATGTATATATATATATATATCAACAGGTCACGGGGGTAGCCATGGGCACAAGAATGGGCCCGAACTATGCCAACCTTTTTGTTGGCCATGTTGAGGCCCAAATCTTTGCCCAGTACACCGGCCCCACGCCCGAACTGTACGGTCGTTACATTGACGACTGTATCGGAGCCACGACCCTCACCCGAGTACAGCTCGACTCCTTTCTCTCCTTCTTCTGCGCCTTCCACCCCTCCCTCCACTTCACCACCTCTATCTCCACCACCCACGTCCACTTCTTGGACATCTCCGTCGCCTTCGACCCCACCCACCACTCCCTCGTCACCTCCGCCTTCTTCAAACCCACCGACTCCCACTCTTACCTCGACTTCACCTCTTCCCACCCCACCCACACTAAACTCTCCATTCCCTACTCCCAACTTCTCAGGATCCGCCGCCTCTGTAGCCGAGATGCTGACTTCGAGTCCCAAGCCCTTTCCCTAGTCAGCCATTTCATCCGCAGAGGTTACCCCCCCTCTCTCGTCCACACCGCTCTCACCCGCGCCCGTGCTATCCCCCGCTCTACCACCCTCACCCCACGCCACCGCACACCCACCCACCGTCTCCCCTTCCCCATCACCTACCACCCCTCCACCTTACCCCTCCACCGCACCATCCGCCGCCTCTTCCGACACCTCCAGTCCGACCCCTCCACCTCCCACATCTTCCCAACCCCACCACTCCCCTCCTTCATACGCGCACGCAATCTCCGCACCCTCCTCGTCCACAGCTCCCTACCCCCCCAACCCACGCTCCGTTTCCCCCCCCCCGGTTCCTTCCCCTGTTCTAGGCCCCGCTGCAACACCTGTCCCCACATCACCAACACCACCACCTTCCAGGGTCCCAACGGCCACCCTCTCTCGGTCCGGCATGCCTTCCGCTGCACCTCCTCCAACCTAATCTACGGACTTCGTTGCACGAGGTGCAGCGCGACTTATGTCGGACAGACGGGACGCCGCCTGGCGGACCGAGTCACGGAGCACCTCCGGGACATTCGTCTCGGGGGCAGTTCCCCCATCGCCCGCCACTTTGGTGGCCCTGGACACTCCGCACACCATCTCACAGTCTGTGGCCTACTCCAGTGCCACGGAACACCCGCCCATCGCCTCACGGTCGAACAACGTACTATCTTCATCTTACAGACCCCCCCCCCCGGCCTGAACTCCCCACCCTTATTCCTTTAGCGTTCGACCGCCCCCCTCCCCCACTTATCCCCCACTAACACCACTAACACACCCCTCCTTTTCACCGCCCACCCCACACTAACAATACTAACACCCCCACTCCACCCCTCATCTAACCACCCTTCCCCAACTAACATACTAACATCCCTTCCCTCCCCTCTTCTCCTCCTCCCCCCTCCTTATCACACGCACACACTTACACCACCCACCCCACACGCAACTAACATCACTAACACCCTCCAACCCCACGCACACGTACCCACACACCCTCGTACACCACCAACTCTACACACCCTACCCCCACTAACCCCCACTCACACCTGCATTCCACCCCTCCCCACCTCCCTTCTACTAACACCCACTAACACCTCCTCACCAAACTACACACACACCAGTACACCACACTCCCTCCATAGAACCACACACACCCTTCTCTCCCCACTCCACACTCACTCATCCCACTAACACCCCTACTAATACACACATACACACACACACACACACACACACACACCCTCCTCACTCCAACTCTCACACCTACCCATCCTCGCCTCCCTACCATTCCGCTGACTGCTGCTATGCCCTTCCGACCACTGTCTCAGCACCCACTGACCACAGCACTCCCACTGCTGACCACTTCCTGTTGCGCGCGCACCCCACATCTCTCCTCTTCCGACCACCGCTTCTTGGATTACCCACACGCGTTTTGACTTCCAACCAAAATCTCCATACATCCGTGTAACTTACCACTTTTCAACCATCCTCTAACACCATCACCTATATAACTCACCCACACACACATCCCAAAACAAATTTTTTTATCCACACGCCACCCACACCCACAACACGCTTAAACCACACACACGTGCTTCCCACCACATATTTACACCCTCAGCCCCCTGATTCCTCTCCCCCCACCCCCTATCCATACACGCACAGACCCTCCGACACACAAAAACACTCCCCACACACACCTTCCTGAACATGCAACCCCGTTCTTCCCCCAACCCTCACTTTCACATACACACACACACACACACACGCACACCTAACCACACACACCACCTTCAGCCCTCCTCGCTCGGACACCCCGTCTCCCTCTCCCCACTCCACCCGCCTCCACCTCTACTCACCCCACACCCTTCCACCACCTGTTTACCCCCCTTTTAATTTCAGTTTATTTTGATCATGCCTTTATTTTTAAATGTTCTCATTCCTTGTATTTTGATCCTGCTTTATTTTTATTTATTATTTATTATATTTTTGTCTTTATTTGTTAATTTTTCATTCGCACCGTTTCCTTTCGCTATATGTCTCTCCACCACTCCCCTACACACCTTTTGAACTCTTACCTGAAGAAGGGCTTATGCCCGAAACGTCGTCCTCCACCTACCCCCCACTCTCCTGAGCGTGAATCTAATAAACATTTGTCGTACTGCCTCTCTGTTCTGTCCCTGTTCAATTTTTTATTATATATATATATATATATATATATATATATATATATATATGTGTATATATATATATATATATATATATATATATATATATATAAATATATACATATGTATATATATGTGTACATATACAGTAGAAAAGTGTGTTCACATGTCCACTGAGGCACAAGCAAATAACAAAGTCAGAGGAGTTCTTTGATGCCAAAACACTACATGAAGAAATGGCGACCATCAACCACATAGACATAATGGAGGAAGATGTGGTACACGCCATAGATGAAATTAGAATAGACTCAGCTGCTGGACCTGATGGATTCCCAGCAGTCCTCTTAAAAACATGTAAGCGGGCCTTAGCAACTCCACTGAAGATGCTCTTCAGAAGCTCCTTGGCTAGCGGTATACTACCCAGGGAGCTGAGAGAAGGCACAATATGCCCTATCCATAAAGGAGGTTGCAGAGCGGAGGCCAAAACCTATAGGCCAATCTCCCTGATGTTTCATATCAGTAAGATCATGGAGCGAGTCATCAGAAAGAAACTGATCACTTTCCTTGAGGAAAATGACTGCCTGACTAGCACGCAGCATGGCTTTTGCCCGGGAAGAAGCTGCCTTACACAGCTGCTATATCACTACGACTGGGTACTGAAACAACTGCTGGACGTGATATATCTTGACTTTGCGAAAGGCCTCTGACAAGGTCGACCACGGAATGATATGTCACAAACTACGTGAACTCAGCATAACTGGAAAAGTAGGTGAGTGTCTGCACGACTTCTTAAAGGACAGAAGCCAGACAGTCGCAGCAAAGGAAACATCAATAACAAGTGGGGTGCCCCAAGGCACAGTCCTGGGACCACTACTCTTTTTAGTGGCTCTCTCAGACATACCCTCTGTAGTACATACAACAACATCCCTCACTAGCTATGCTGATGACACTGTAGTGACCTACATTCTCCATGCTTTATTTGGCTCAGCCCAGCCAATGACCGCCAGCGGAGGAGAATGTATCTCTACGTGCCCTGAGGGAAAAATTCCTGCGTCAATTCGAGAAATCTCTCTCTTGCATCCTGACCGTGGAAATGTAAACAACTATTTTTCTTTCGCCGTGAAATCTCTAACCACGGCCTGGCAACACTTCAGCCAGTAGACCGTGCCTTCTGAAAATCTTAATTAGTTTGTTTTATTTCTCTTGGCATGCCTGCTCTACTAAGCTCTACTCAGTTCAACCTTTGTTAATAAATAATGTAAAACATGTTAAAGTCGTTGTTGATATTCCTATCCTATCTTTCTACCAAACTGGTTACTCATGGCACTATAACTATTAAATTACTACATCTATAACTCTGCTAAACTGGTAATAATAGGAATACTACATCTATATAATACTGCTAAGACGGAGGAGTATATAAGTATGAAATACTTCTTTAAAATATATATATACATCAACCATTCTTTCTGTTAAAACACTAAGGTAGCACAAGCAATCAAAAACCCGACTGTCGCTGCCCTTTTACAACAAGATCTGGATGCCATATACAAATGGGTAGAAGACAACAACATGCAGTTTAATGCTGGCAAATTCCAAACCCTACAATACAAACCTGCAAACACAAATACAGTACAACACAGTTATGCAGGACCAGGAGGGACCGATATCCCCATGTCAAAATCAATATGAGACCTGGGTATAGACATGAGCGATGATGCATCTTTTTCCTCACACATCATGAAAGTGGTGACAATGTGCAGACGACTCGCTGGCTGGATCTTGAGGACTTTCCAGGCAAGAGACCGAGACACCATGTTGACACTATGGAGGACATTTCTCCTAAGCCTCCTAGACTATTGCTCCCAATTGTGGTCACCCCATAGTGCCAAACTAACCACGGAGCTTGAGGCAATCCAGGGAAGCTACACCAAGAGGATTGCGGCGATGAAGGAGATAAGCTACTGGGAGAAGCTAAAAGACCTGAACCTCTAATCCTTGGAATGAAGATGGGAGAGATACACAGTGATCTACATGTGGGAAATACTGGAGGGACTAGCACCAAACTTTGGCATTGGTAGCTGGACCAACTGTCAAAGAGGACATCTAGAATAAGGAGCAGATATTGCAATAGCCTGAGGTTCAATAGCCCTCAACTCTTCAACAAGCTGCCGAGGGATCTGAGAGATCTGCATGGTGTGGATGTGGATGTCTTCAAGAAACATCTCGACACCTTGCTATCCAGGATCCCGGATGAGCCCACAGCAAGGCACGAGGGAAACCTAAGGGCACTAGTGGCCGACCAATACAGGCTGGAGATAAAATGTGTAGCAACAAGGGCGGTGCCCCAGCATGGCCTCAGCCAGATCGCTGGAACAGGTAAAAGAATAAAAGAATATATATATATATATATATATATATACACATATGTATATATATATATATATGTATATATATATATATGTACATATGTATATATTTATATGTGTACATATGTATATATATATATGTGTACATATGTACATATGTATATATATATGTGTGTACATATGTATATATATATATATAGGATAAGGAAAACTCTGATATAACACCTGCAACCCTGATGGTATCCAATGATGTTGATTTGTTCTTCTTTTTGGTAAATATCATCTTGGTTAAGAGAGTGGGACTGGCTTTGTGCAGTGCCTTGGCTCACTATAAAAGCTTCACGGCACAGGCATTGCTTTATATCTGGAGATCTCTCTGCATTTGTCATCACATGGTACCATGGGCCCAGCACTATGTGTCAATAATTGTCACAAGTGTAGTGTTTGTACCAGAGTTTTCAAGTCGCTGGCTGGACTAATAAGTCAAACTTGTTCAGCGCATTGGTAGGAGTTCTCCTATATGGATATAAAGTAGTGGCTGTACTCGAAAATGAGTTGGGAGCCACCATATATATGTGTACATGTGTATATATATATATACACATATGTATATATATATATATGTATATATATACAATGATATTAAATAAATGGAAACTATATTTATTAAACCATATTTATTCTATTATATATATTTCAAGGGTACCAAAAATGTTGGTACGCTTTCATCAGATAAAATACAAAGAGTGTTTTATAAATTTTGACATAGCCAAGGAAACCATACCCTATCAGTTGAATTTTCCTTGGGTAGTGAGATTATAGAAAGGATTTTTCAAAGTTATGGATGAATATGCAAATGAATATGTAAATAAGGTTGAGTTATATGATTGAAAAACCATTATTTTAAACACTATGGAAAGTTTAGATATATAATAAGAGAGAAAGAAAGAAAAAAAAAAGAAAAAGGAACAAGAAGAAGAAAAAGGAAAAAGAAAAAGTAGTCCACTTATATACATTAATTTGGGGGAAATAAATTCGAATATTTACCTATATTATGTATATATTTATATGGAGAATTATGTTTGTAAGTATTTATCTTATTATAATATTGTAGTGGGTTAAATATTTAAATATCTATATATATTTTAATAATAGCATATGTATTTTTATTATATGTATATATGGTGGCTGCCAACTCGTTTTCGAGTACGGCCACTACTTTATATCCATGTAGGAGAACTCCTACCGATGCGCTGAACGAATGTGACTTTAGTCCAGCCAGCGACTTGAAAACTCTGGTACAAACACTACACTTGTGACAATTATTGACACATAGTGCTAGGCCCATGGTACCATGTGACGACAAGTGCAGAGAGATCTCCAGATATAAAGCAATGCCTGTGCGCAAAGGCACTGCACAAAGCCAGTCCCACTCTCTTAACCAAGATGATATTTACCAAAAAGAAGAACAAGTCAACATCATTGGATACCATCAGAGTTGCAGGTGTTATATCAGAGTTTTCCTTCTCCTAGAATTCTGCTTTGACAAAGGCTAAGGGGTCATCTCTCCCGGATATGTATGTATATATAATATATGAGTACATATGTATATATATATATGTGTACATATATATATATATGTGTGTACATATATATATGTACATATGTGTATATATATATGTACATATGTATGTATATATATGTATATATATATATATATGTACATATATATATGAGTACATATGTATATATATATATATATATGTGTGTACACATATATATATATGTGTACATATATATATATATATATATATGTGTGTACATATATATATATATGTACATATGTGTATATATATATATCATCATCATCATCTTCATTTAACGTCTATCTTCCACGCTAGCATGGGTTAGACGGGAGTTGTTCCACTTGAAGCAAGGTCGGTCAGGTGACCATGTCTCACTCATATAGGACTATCTGGCAGGTTTTCTACGGATGGATGCCCTTCCTAACAGCAACCACATTTACAGTGTGGAACTGGGAACTTTTTACCGTGTTACCTACATGGCCACATTACAGCATTGACTGTGTTATGTTGTCGTGACACCTACACGATCTCGATCTGATTATCACATTTATTTGGACTGGATGTTGTGGTACCAACTTTACAGAGAGAGAGTGGTGTTGGTGGGAGTGGGAGGATAGGGTAGCAGTAGATATATATATATATCAAAAGCATGTATTGAGTTAGAAACTCAAAATATTCTCTTTACAGTAAATTAGCTCTAGGAAAAAGATTTTTCCGAGCCGTATATAACTGAACAAAAAGGAAAAACGAACACAGATATATATACATATATGTGTTCAAATCGTAATGGACCAAAATCGTAAGGTGGAAAAAATACTAACTACAGACAATAGGGTTTGCTAGACTCAATTTAAAAATAAATTAAGAAAAATAAATACAAACCAGTATGGTTTGGGTGATGGTAGTTACCACAATACTAGTTAGTATTTATTTTTCTTAATTTATTCTTAAATTGAGTCTAGCAAAACCTATTGTCTGTAGTTAGTATTTTTTTCACCTTAGTGATTTTGGTCCATTACGATTTGAACACATATATGTCTGTGTTTGTTTTTCCTTTTTGTTCAGTTATATATATATATGTACATATGTATATATATATATATATATATATATATATATATATCATCATCATCATCATCAACGTTTAACGTCCGTGTTCCACGCTTGCATGGGTTTGGACGGGGGTAGTCCCACTTGAGGCAAGAGTGATTGTCTTGCTCGCATAGGACTGTCTGGCAGGTTTTCTACAGTTGGATGCCCTTCCTAACACCAACCACATTTACAGTGTGGGTCTGGGAGGTTTTTACCGTGTTGCCTACACGGCCACATTACAGCGTGGACTGTGTGTTTTTTTGTCGTGACACCTACACGATCTCATTTGTTTCGGCCTCGATGGCGCGGCACCAACATAACTTTACATAGAACGGGGTGGTGTGGATCGGGTGGGGGTGGTGGTGGTGGGACGGGGTGTATTTTGTTAGAGATGCCTACTGGCTGGAGTAGGTTTTACTATATATTTAGGTAAGGCGGGTCTTCTCTGTTACTGAGTACCGCCAAAGGTCTCGGTCCAGTGACATTGTCTTGGAGAGGTGTAAGTGTGTGATGTCGGAGTTTATCAGCTCGTCCCAGGTTTTTCTAGGTCTGCCTATTCCGTGACTACCGTCTATCTTTATTGCCCTGCACTTTGTTATACAGCTATCGACTTTCATGCGCATCACGTGTCCATACCAACGTAGCCTTCTCTCGAGTAAACAACATCTGATCCCTCTTATCTCTAATTTTTTCCTTAGTTCGTTTATGCTTTGCCGTTCACGTATATTACTGTTACACATCCAGCGGAGCATGCAAGCTTCGTTCCTCTCTAGTCTGCGTATATCCTCTGCACACAATGCCCAGGTCTCACTGCCATGCAGCATTGCTGTTCGTATGCAGGCATCGTACAACCTGCCTTTCATTTTTAGTGAGAACCCTTTAGCAGCTAATAGTGGTATAAGCTCTCTGAACTTTTTCCAACCAAATGCATATGTACATATGAATATATATATGTGCATATGTACATATGTATATATATGTGCAAATGTATATATATATATATATATATATATGGGCATATGTACATATGTATATATATATATGCACATATGTATATATACATACGTATATATATTATATATATATATATATATATATATATATATATATATATATGTGTGTGTGTGTACATAAATTTGTAGTTTCATGACAAAGATATATAAATCAATAGGATTTGAGAAAAGTAAAAAAGATGGAGAATATATTTTGAGGCTATGCTGCTAAGGGTTTTCATTGGTTGAGTTAGGTCATGTTGGGTGTTGATAAGTCAGTAGGAGATTGTATAATACTACAACAACCTGCAATGTCCATCAACAAGAAAACTGATGTAATGTTTTGCTGCAACTGGAAAAGCACTCACTTAGCCATCTTCAAATCATTGGTCCCTGAAATTCCACTTAGAAAACCATAGTTCCCTTTTGCTTGTGTGTTGGTGTAGATAAGACAGCTTGAACCAGCACACACACCATGAAAATATACTAACATTAGAACCCCACTAAATCACCATAAATATCATTAGAACATTCTGCCTACCAGCAACACAAGACACACTGAACAAAAGGCCTACCTGGACGCATTGATGCCATTAGGATGCTGATGCATATACTCAATGTTGCTAGATTCCACTGAGATTAATAACACAAATGAGATGCCAACATCCTTTAGCTGTTGCTGACTTATCAGCACCACTAAATGATCCAGCCTTAAATTCTATTCTCCAAAGTTTTATTTTTCTCAAATGCACCCAGTGATTTCAATATGTTTTTGTCTTCAAGCTGCCAGTAGTATAGAGTTAAGTCAAACTCACTGTAGATAAGGTCATATCATCTTCAACCAGTATTGAACAGGGAAATCGACTGGGCACCCTCTGCTTCCCACTTGGGGAGACAACATTTCTTGCAGCATCATGACTCATATCAACATCTGGGACATGGATGATTCAATAATTGATAGTTCCTGCTCAGCTGAGGATCACCTCAAGAAAAACTCATGAAAATGTCATGAACATAAATTCAATTCCACCAAGTGCAGGTGACCCCAAAGGGAAATGTTTTCATCGTCAATTCACTGATCCTCCTGTGCCTGCCATCTCTTCCACTCTCAGGTTCATGCTTTGAACTGATTGAACCTGATCAATGCACATTCAGACCTTTTCCTGTTGAGAAATTGCTTCTATAAACCTTCTGCAGTGTCCCTTGCTACAGCCACACATTTCTCTTCATGTATCTTGAAGCAACAAGCGACCTTACCTAGGTGGCAACAAGCCACCTTACCAGTCAGATAAGGTGGCCTCAGTCTCTAATCTCCAGTCTCATCAGTATTGCCGGGATTTCTTTCATTAGCAACTTCCTGCCATCTCCTCATCAACAAGGCTCTTCACAACACAATGGAATCTACTATGATCTGGGTATACTAGACAGCTTATGAGACCTGGAACCAGCACAGGCTTCACTCTGCAGATTTCCAGACCTTTCCCTCTCTATAGAGCTCCAATCACCCAAAGCAGATGGGATGGCATCCAGTACGACATGGCCTTGAATTGGCTTGTGTGCCAGCTTGACCAGAACCATCGCGCATATCTTTTCTCAGCCTTCCAACACAATAGAGATGCCTGGCTTAATTTCATACCTTCATTATCAAACAACTATCAGCTGGACAGTGACTGTTTGCATATTAGTGTTTCACTGAAGTTCATCCTCCAGATCTGCAAAGCACACAAATGCTGTTGTTGAACCATTGTGGACTCTTTCAGCTTAAACCACTATCATGCAACTACAGCACCATCTACCTCCCATGCCATGCTGCACTCATTGAAATTATAAAGTATGACTTTATTGCTGCAGGTTTCACTTCTAAGCTAAAGCTAGCAGAGGTGGACTGAGAGGACAGCAAAAGGCCAGAGAGCTTCATGATCTTCCCATTCCACAATGGGAATGATACATACAATGATACCTCCTCTATCAGCTACCTGACACATTCAGCAACTAACTCAGACTTTGCTGCTTTTGAAGCTGAAGTCATAGTATGTATCGAACACTCTCTAATAAGTTTGTCATATCATCAAACCTATAACATTGGAGAGTTCCAACATTCTTGGTCCCCACATCACTTCTCTACTCAATACTATTGGGGCAGAGTTGGTCACTTGCAGCAGCAAACCCCACAAGTTGGTATGGATATTCTAATGAATCTCCCAGTCCATCTTCTGGGGTAATGAGTTCTCCTTACTGTTCAATGGAACTATGAGGCAACTAACTGATGGTTTTACTTAATATGAGAGTAATGGTGAAGCTTTTAAATGAGTACTCAATGCAAAATAATAGAGAATGTATATGATTTTAACCTAAGTTATCCTAACAAAAGAATGTTCATTGTCTTAAAAGAGTTGATCACAATAACATTAGTGCAACCAGCCTAGATAGGACCAAACGAAAGTTCTTCGTCAGGATAGATTATGTTCCAGATTGGTTCAGGTTACTGAAACTGAATACAAGTTTTTAGATTGTATTTGCTTGTGTTTGTGGATAACAATGTTTAAGTATAGATTTGTTTATGTTCAATTAATGGATATACTTATGCATATGTACAAATGGAAACCAATATAACCAATATATATATATATTTACATACATACACACATAGTCATACACAAACACACACATATGAATATATCTGTGCAGATATTCATATACACAATCATAGTTACACCTAAATCATTATTAGTGTCATCAGAGTTCCTTTAGCAAAAGTATGCAGATCGACAGAAAATAAAAGACACATAAACACCCAATTATAGACTTGGTTCCATACACCAATTTCTGCTTCTAATAGTTTCTAACGGAAGATGCAAATTCTTAATGAAATCAAGGAAAAATCAATCACCAGGATCTGGTGTTTGTCTCAAACATTGTGTGGCATTAAGTGGTTTAGTTTGATGTCAGTTAATATGGAATAATAGTCTTTTGAAAATTGATTTAAACTCTGCTGTTAGTGACACAATAATCATCATCATCACCATTATTATTATTATGAATATATTCATCATAATCATCAGCATTGTTATCATCATTATACCACTAACATCATTATTACTATCCTCAGTACCACCAGCACCAACAACAGTAACAGCAACAATACCACCACCACCACCAACATTGCCAGCACCAGCACTGCCACTTATACCACAACCACCACTATCATCATCATCATCATCATCATCATCATCATCTGTATTAGCAGCAGTTACAAATTCGTTTTTGTGATTAATGAGAGTAAAGTGAAAATGTATTTGTGTGTGACATGTACACGTGCTATTGTGTACAAGTGTAGTGTGTTTATGGAATAGGTTCGTTTGTGTGTATGGCATTTGTGTATGCATATATTGTGTATGTATGTATTTGTGCAGTATGTGTGTTTATGGAATAGGTGGGCTTCTGTGTATGGCATTTATGTATGCATATGGTGTATATGTATGTATATATGTATTTGTGTGGTATGTGTGTATATGGAATTGGTGGGCATGTGTGTATGCATATGGTGTGAATGTATATATGTATGTATTTGTGCAGTATGTGTGTAAATGGAATAGGTGGGCTTGTATGTATGGCATTTGTGTATGCATATGGTGTGAATGTATGTATTTGTGTGGTTTCTGTGTCTAAGATGATGTGAATGGAAAGGGGTTACCAGATTATTCCTTGTTTCTTCAATGTGAGCCACGGCATATTCTGTAGAGAGATTAAGGCTAAATAAGCTCTCTAATTGTAGTTACTGTGTATCTGTGAGTGCTTGAGTGCATGTGCGTATATGTGTGATTGTATATGTATAAGATGCATGCAACTATAATATAAATGTGTGTGTGCACATTCTGTGTATATATGATTGTGAAGCAAATTCTTAAACACATTTAGCCACTATCAGAGTGAAGCAATTTTAATTTGATATATATTTCAATAACTATATGCCTAGTTTATGTTGTTTCTCAATATAATTAAATATATAACTATACATAATATTAACGTTATGTGATTACAGTACATAAATTTGAAAAATCCTTCATATAACAGGCTGGTTGTGTTGTATGCTTAATTTTAGGTGCCATTCTTTGCTGCTGCAGTCCCAGGTTACACATGCTACACTTGTTTCTAATTTGAATGTATTCAGTAGAGAAAAATAGTTAAACAACGATTATTTGAATTTTCTTATGAGAAAACGTTTCTTCTCTTCTGTTGAAATATTGTCTAACAGGATTTGTCAGTGTGTATATGTATGATGATCATTATTTTACATGGATTGGCAGTATTGGTGGAGGGTTGGACGCCATGCTTTCTAGCATAGTTACGTCCCTTTACAGTCTGAGTTCAAATCCGGCCGAGGTTAACTTTGCCTTTCATCCTTACGGGGTCAATAAAATAAAGTACCAGTAATGTACTGGGTATTTGCTGGCCTTGTGCCTAAAGTAGAAACAATTATTTTACATGGATTGGCAGCATCGGTAGAGGGTCGGACGCCATACTTTTCAGCATAGTTATGTCCCTTTATGGTCTGAGTTCAAATCCCGCCGAGGTTAACTTTGCCTTTCATCCTTACGGGGTCGATAAAATAAAGTACCAGTAATGCACTGGGTAATTGCTGGCCTTGTGCCAAAAGTAGAAACAATTATTTTATATTTGCTTTGCCAAGTGTGAATGGGTTAGAGGGATCCTTTTTAATACAGCATCTCTCCACTTGTTATGGTCCTTTGTCATCTCTACCATGATATTTGGTAATTTAAGAATAGTCTTCACAACTTCTGCCCAGGTCCTCTTTGGTCTACCACTACTGCAGCTTGCTTCCACTGAGATTTTGTGCACTTCTTCACCCAGCGATCATCATCCATATGCATGATATATCCATAACAGCACAGTCTTCTTTCCTTTACAGAAAATATAATTCCTCTTATACTCAGTTCCACTCTCAAATAATAATCCATTCTGTTCGCTGTATTGTTCATGCACATTAACATTGCATATCCATCAAAGCATGCTTGCTTCATTTCTCTCCAACCTTTGCAGTCACTCAGTCACTGCCCATGTTTCACTATCATGCAGCATTTCACACATGCAACATACATCCCACCTTTCAGTCATAGCTACTATGCTCCAGTAACCCACCTCTACTGCTAATTTGGTCACCTAGATAGCAAAAATTATGAACCACCTTTATGGATCCCACCTGGAGCTGGAAAAGGTATATATCACTGAAATTCTTACTATTAATTTTCCCTGAATATCTATTACAAGCAAAATGTTTATTTCATGTTATACTGCTATACTGCTACATCTCAGGTGTATCCAAGATTTACATTGTGTGCATAGCATAGAGTTTCTACCTCTCCTTTTATACATATTGAGGAAGGCCATTTCTCCAAGGGGATCACTATCTTGTCTTCTTTCCTACTTATTAACATTTTGGTTTTTGCTAAGAGTCCTCTCATCCATTTTGATTCTAGGTTCTTTTTTCACAGTCTGAATTTGTTCTCTAGATCTACTTTAGATTCGGCTATGAGAAACAGATCATCAGCAGATAGAAGTTCCAATGGTCAACCTGTCTTAAACTCCTCTATTATGGCCTAAAGATTATGGATGCGCCAGTTCTGCAAACAGATCTGGAATACAGGTGAGGTAGCAGAAGACTGGAAGAATGGAGCAATTGCCTGTATCTTCCAAAAGAGTAATCTTGCAGAATGAGACAACTGGAGCGAAATAACACTTCCATCCAAACCATGAAAGGTGTACTGCTAGGTTATGCTGAATCAAATGAAAAGTCTTGCATGAACAACAAACTGGATTCTGACCCAAATGCCCCTGTGCCAATAAAATATCTACTTATCATTGAAAAATACAATGAATTCCAAGTACCACTTGCCATTACATGCTTTGACTTTACTAAAGCATTTGATAGCCTACACAGACTATACTTATGGAATATCAAGCAAGTTTATGGTATACTATCCAAGGTTGTCTCAGCCATCAAGAATTTATATACTGGTTCAAAATACTGTGTAAGAACTGAGGATGGCTATAGTGAGTCGTTTGAGTTAATCACTGGAGTCCACAAAGGAAGCCCACTCTCTCCAATTCTCCTTCATTTGGCCATCGACTGGATTCTCAAAAGAGCAACAGAAGATAAGGGCATTGACTGGCTAGAGGAACAGAAGCTCTCAGACCTTGACTTTGCAGATGATATTGCTGCCATGGCCAAATGTACATCCACTGTGAAATATCTGATAGATGAGAGAGGTTCATCTGCAGCCAGCATCGGTCTCCACATCAGTGTAAAATAATACCAAGAACACAATTGTTAGTATATGTATCCATCATGACAAATGACTGCATTAATCAAGAGGATGTGAAGTTTATGGCTGGCTTCACCTACCTCTGAAGCTCTATGAACAAAAATGGGGACATGATGAAATAAATTAATTGTAGAATAGGCAAAGCTTTGGCCACCTAAAAAAACCTTGGCTAAGAACCAAGATGAAATTTAACAACAGCAATGTGCTTTCAGCACTCATGTTGGGTGTGAAATGTGGAGTGTGAAGACCAGCCAAGAGAACAAATTAGAAGCTTTTAACTTCTGGAAAAGCATTGGCATCAGGTAGTATGAATTCATCACCAACAAAAGTTGAATCAACAAACTTGCCAACAATGCATCAATGTGTATCTAACATCATGTACAAGCATCGACTTGGCTGGCAGGGGCACATAACCTGACAACCAAATGAGAAACATGCTAATCAGGTCCTGTAGTAGTACTTCCACAGAGAGAGGTGAAAAGAACATCCCAAGAAGAACTGGTGGTAGACAATTGACAGAAACATGAACCAGTCAACAAATGTTGGAATGATGTATTGATAGATGCAACTGACTGTGGTTATTGGAGCATTTTGGTTGCTTCATGCATCTCAAGATTTGGGTGCTTCTAATTGTAAGTAAGTCATATATATATGTAAATGTATGAGCAAGACAGGGTCTCCCGACCATTCCAACATCAAATAAAACAAAACCATGTAACTCATGCTAGCGTAGAAGATAGACATTAAACGATGATGATGATGATGATACATATTATATTATGATACATATTATATTATATATAAAGAAAAAAATCAAAATGTTGGAAGATTAAGAATTTCGATACAAGTTATATATAAGAAAAAAATATATAGGAAAATTGATAAAGATTTGAAAAAACACCTAATGTGTTTTCATTTTATAGTACATAGTGAAAAATATTTTTTACAAAAAAAAACAGTGTTTGTACTTTTGTATTTACATATGTGCATAGTACATAATGAAGAAAAATGTTTTTTCCACCAAAAAGAATAGTTTCAAAAGATTTTTCATGATTAATTAATTAGTTTGCCATTCGAAATTTTATTGTCACTTATGTTCTTGTTAAAATAAGGGATGCAACTGGTTGTATCATTGTCCCTTATGTCGACGAAAACAACTCCAGTTCTTGACAAGGGATGTAACTCTTATCTGACCAGGCATCAAATGTTATCTATGCAATGCTTTCAGCTTTGGTTTACATTTTTCTATAAAAACTTTTCTTTGCCAATGCATTTTACTCTGATGTTGACTAGCAACATTGGTAGAATGAGAAGACATTGGAGTTTCATAAAGTTCGCCTGCCCTAATTCCTCTATATGTTGGCTAAGAGGGATCTTTCTAATGTATGGATCTATAATTTGTTGACAGAGTATTAGTCCTGTTTTGCTCCCTTTTTATGTTGCTGCCACTCCAAAATGTCAATAAAAAGCACCCAGTCCACACAATAATGCAGTTGGTGTTAGGAAGGGTATCCAGCCATAGAAACTAAGCCAAAATACATATTCATATGAGCAACATTGCCTTGTTTCAGAAGGTAGGTGACTACCTGTCCTACCCATACAAGCGTGGAAAAATGGACATTAAAAGGTGATGATGACAATGGTGATATATATATATATATATATATATATATACGCACATATATGTATATATATATATAACCATCAACATCAAAATCATTTTATGTCTGGTTTTCTATGCTTACATGAGCTGGATATGTCCTTTCTTACACAGCCTACTTTCACTTGTGGTGTTCCTTTGTCATATACTCTTTGAAATTGAGCATTTTGAGATCAGCTCTAAACCATATGTGCCTAGGTTTATTGCAGTCTTCCGCTACTGCACCTTCCATCCTCAGTGAATACACATTTACACATACATATATATATATATATATATATACACTCATAAACAGGCACACTTACATACACACACACATATGCACGTCCAATCACACACATATACTAGGTTTTATGAATGTAATGTTTGGTGTGTAGTTTGACATTGAGGTTAAAATTTAGACATAAAAAATATACTTTTATATCACATAACAATATATATTAGAGAATAGAATGTTACCATTAAGCACTTCTTGTGTGTTTAATCTGCTAAGAATAAACTATCTTTTATATTTACATAGATCATAAACCATTCCACCCTTCTAGCTGAGCACTTCAACCTCATGTCAAACAACAACATAGGTCTGCAGAAGACAAAATTGTAGAAGTTTTTCTTTTCACTGATGAATATATTTCTTGCTTGTGAATATATACATATATATATATATATATATATATATATATATATACAATGATGATATATATATATATATATATATACAATGATGATATATATATATATACATATATATATATATATGTGTGTGTGTGTGTGTGTAGGTTTTCCTATACTACTGCTGTTGCTACTACTGCTACTACTATTACTGCTACTATATTCTTAGTGTGTGTTTTATTTTTATTTTATTTATGTATGTTCATATATCATATACAGAAATTTGTAACTGTATTTGCAATATTATTAGGTAAATGTATATACATACATATATGTATGTATCTATGTATGTATCATCAACATTTAATGATCGTTTCCCTTTGTAGGAAAGCTTGGACAAATTTATATTATTCTTTGGTACTGTGTTCAAACTCTGGAGACAGTGAGCTGAAAGATATACCGACAATGATTTAATCCAGCATTCTAATGTATGTTTGTATATATATATATATTAGTAAGGGATCTTCTGATATACCCACTGAACATCATTATATGTATCAGGCATTTCTTTGATTTGTCATCTTGTCTTCCCTGTCTCAATACTGCAAATCATCAATATGTATATATAAATATACACATATATATATATTCTTGACTGCTGCTGGCATACTGTGACGGGTTCACAGAACAAAGGAGAGAAAAATATTTTTTCTTTGATAGCTAAGCTACTACATGTTTATTGTATATAAATATATAGTATATACTTTTATATAAACCCTATTACACTTAATGCTTTTTCAGAGCTACAGCCAATTTCTTATATATATATATATATATATATATATATATATATATATATGCAAGCAAGATTCTCTTCTCTATTGCTTTGTTGTTCAATGAATGAAATGTCATGAATAAAAGGAAGCTTGTTAAACATAGTGAATTGATGTATATTTTCATCTTCTTCTTGGAGCCTTATGTTAAAAAATAAAACAACAGAAAATATAGGGACAGAAGAGGGAGGAAGTAAACCACATAGTTTGCTTCTCTTGAACACAATAGAGGCATGAGAGATGTGTTCATTTGCTCCCTGCTTGCTCTAAGGTAATAAATATAATGGTACTCAATAAAGAAAACATTATATTGTATCTATATATATTTACTTTTTGGCAGTACTTACACAAACTAATACACATACACACGTTGGTAGACACAAATACATACTTGCACACAGAGACTGATTTCAGCAGAATCATCTGTGTATATATTTATGTATGTGTGCACATATGAATTTGCTAGTATGTATGTGTATATATATATGCATATTGGTGCATTTAGGTATGCATGCATGACAACAAAAAATAACCTGTATTCATAAAATTCTGTATACATATATATTTATGGTGTTATATATATACATATACATAAATCTATACATATATATATATATGTATGTATGTATGCATGCACGTGTGTGTGTGTGTCTGTCTATGTTTACATTTATATCTTTGTATTTACGTCCCATAACTTAATGTTTCAGCAAAAATGAGATCAATGAGATACGTATCTGAATTGAAAAAAATAAGTACTGCAGTTTACTAAATTAAGGCAGGGCCCTGCATGTCCACAGTCTAATATATATATATATGTATGGTTATATATATATATATATATATATACACTTGTTAATATATTTTCATTGAAACTTTTGTGGATTACAAATTAAATAAGATGAATTAAGATACATGTTGTGCTCATGTGTCTTATTGACTCCAGATAAATACCTTTTAGTTTTTTTTATCACATGTTGATCATTTTGTAGTATTATTTGCATCCTCTGAACGAGGAATTTTTCAGTAAGTTGTGTAGAAATTCTTGTATTTTGTAATCTTTGTATATTTGTGATGATTTTACATTGTATCTTATGTGACTATAAATGTATGGGTCAATGGGAGCATTCATCTATTTGACCAGCCTGAAGAAGTGCAGTTAGAACTAAAGCTAAAACCTTCTCTCTGGAATCTGGAAAAATCTGTAGAGCTGTGAGGCAATATGATAATATTTTATTAAATATGGTATATGGAATACGTCTTTCAGTGTTTTGGTATTGATAGCAACATTTGCTGCAGCCTTGAAACATTTATAATCATTTGTAAATTTCTATTGAGAATTTTTCATATTATATTGTGGTTCATTTGAATTATAATGTACTCTGTTGAATCCATGTGTGGAATGCACTAAGTATTCTTGATAAAGCAGTTGATAAAAAGCCTGAGACGACATAGAGTAGAGTCGATATTTGGTCCTGTTGAGGAATTGATAACATCTCTGGTGTTGGTACAACGACTGAATGTACCTAGTATATGTTTAATGATTGGTAATTGGAGATAATATAATGTAGAGATGACTCCCAGTCTTTTTGGTTATATGAGAACCTCACTATTGCTTGTGTCATGATGAAATGCACCCAGTACACTTTATGTTGAAGTAGTGCCGGGATTTCCAAGTAGACTCGGCGAAATGGTGGTCACTAGCAAGAATGTCCAGCCATTGAAACCATATCAAATATGAAAATATGTGATCAAGACATGGTTCTCTGTCTCATCTATACTCAGACTATAATGACCTGTGCAACCCATGCCATCACAGAAAATTGCTGCAGGATGATAATGATGATAATGATAAGATGATGATGATGATGATGTTTGAAAAATATTAACAATGTTCATATGGATGGATAGTGTGGATTTATGATGATATATCCAGATATTAGCACCACAAAGTTTTCTAACACAGCCTAAATTCTAACATAAAAAAAACATTAACAAATCAAGTGAAAATATTTCATTTTTTGATAAAACTAAATATATATATATATGTGTGTGTGTGTGTGTGTGTGTGTGTAATTAAATGGACACTAAATACCTACACAGCAATTTTGCTCTCAAAACTGCGGAAATGTCAGTTCACACAGGCATAACAATATTAATAATGATGTCCAAAATATAGCAACAAATTAAAACCAGACTGTTTAGAATGTTTAACCAAGCGTGAAGCAGATATCACGTTAAAATATCATAAAGAGAACTTTAATTCCAGTCTAAAATGTAGATTAACCAGCCAAGAATTAATTAGCAAAGACATTCTAAATAATATAAAAGTCAGAATCAGGAAAGTCATCAAACACAGACAATAAAATATTAACAGTGTCATAGATAGTTTGGTAGTATTAGCCATAAAATTGATTGAAAGTTTACTCAATTCAATACTGTTTAGCTTTATCCCTCCAACTCCTTATTCACCAGTGCCTGATACCAAACTTTTTGATATCACACTGGTTCTGTGACACAAAACTGCATATATTTATAGTTATCTTCTATGATAAATTTTTATAAGACCATTTGTTAAGGTATGTTCCAAACATCAGCTTAATAACGAGAAAGTTATATTACTAAATCCATCCAAATTCTTGATTAATTTCAAAATAATTTGAAAATCATAGGAAGTGACTTTCATTAGAAATATAACAGAAGGGTTAACACTTGCCAAAATAATATTGCACTACAAATTATGTGGCAGAAATAATACTATGTGCCGAAAAAAAAAAAAATTGTGTATTTGATACATTTCAGTGACAAAAAATCCTTGTCAATATGACATTAGTCATCATCATCATCATTGTTTAACGTCCATTTCCCCAATTATTATGGCTTAACTATGTTGTCCCATTGTGAGACAAGCCAGATTAAATGACCATGTCTTGCACATAAAGAACTGATTTTGGCATGGTTTCTATGGCTGGGTGCCCTTCCTAACACCAACCACTTTACAGTGTGAACTGGGCCCCTTTTGTCATGACACCTACATGGCCACTTTACAGGGTGGACTGGGTACCTTTTGAAATGTCACCAAAATGACCACCTTATAGTGTGGACTGGGCACTTTTAATTGTGGTACCAAAACAACCACCTTACAGTGTGGACACGGTGCTGGGGTGGGGAAGGTGCATATGTATAGGAGAGCTAGATCAAGGGATGGGGAAGTTATCAGATGAGGGGTATGGGTAGGGACACAGGTGAAGGGTGGAGTGCTAGGACGTGGATGGAGTTTTATGATGGGAGGGAGAAAGGTAGGGGGAAGTGGTACATAATAAATGTATGCTTCATCCTGTGCTCATGGGATGGTGGGTCTTCTGTATTACTGCATAATGTTAGACATCTCAATCCTGTATCACCACCTTTGAGAGGTGCACTTGTGTAAGGTAACCTCAACTCAAAACTTCCTGGGTCTTCCTACTCCATAGCTACCATCAACTTTCAGCACCCTTCACCATTTTATACAGCTGTCATCCTTCATATGCATCACATGTCTATACCAATACACACCTTTCCTGTATATTGCATCTGATTCCTCTTATGCCCAGTTTCTCTCTCAGTTGATTTATGTGTTGCTGTTCATGTATATTAATATTACACATCCATCAAAGCATGCCATGGATGTGTAATAGTTCATGAACATGTTTCATAGTATTGAAATATGAGAAATTGTTGGAGCACCTAAATAATAATTTTAAACACAAAATTTAAGACATTTGGTTAGTTGTTTCAGTCTATTCTATTAGACAGAAATTAAATAAATTTATAAAATCATTTAATCAGCAACTGTAACATGGTCTGATAAACATCCAATGATATGTGAAACATGTAAAAGGATATCACTGTTATTCTATACAGGAATAACCATGTTCCCATAACTGGTGCAGCCAGTCATTAGAGTGCCACTCTGGACACTTTTGCAGTCAGTTGTTAATATTAGTCTCTATTTTCCATCATGCATAGAAGGGTCTCAGTGTTGTGACCAGTCTTTGATGTTGTTGGACCAGCATTTTCTTTTTCTGCCTTTTCTTCACCCTCCCCCAACTGTGTCCTGAAGGAGTTGTGACAGGATATATGACCATACAAGTCAAGCTTCCATCTTTTTACCATTACTAGGAGTGGTTCTTGTCGGCCAGCATATTTGTTAACTTGCTGCCTGACAAAGCTGTTTATTTTGTGCTCCAAACACATTTTAAAGCATATGCATTTGGGGTGTTTACATTATTCTCTAGTACTTAATTCTGAGAAACCTGTAGCATACAGCAGATACTTCAGGGTAAAAGGCTTCTGGATCAGCCTTAATAAAATATGTGCACACACAAATATATATGGGACTAAAAGGGTTGGCATTATGCAGTATATCTAACTGTAAAAGATTATCTCAAAGCATCCCATTCAACATTTGCCAGCATAGAAAAGTGGATGTAAAAACAAGGATGATGATGATGACTCAAGACCTTAAAAGTGTATATACAGCACGTGAAAGGAATCATCCATCTAAATTAATCAAACTCTATCCTTACTAAGTCTACAATAGAAAACACATGCTTCCTCTCTTAAGTTTTCAAATGACGATAATGATGATAGATGATTGCCACAAAAAATATACCCTACTTTAATTAAACATTTTAATGGCTACTTTTGTGCCACCTCTCTACTCCAGGAAGTTCATACATGACTAGTCAATAATAACAACGTTAATAACAACGTTAATAACATTAGGAATTATAGAAGAAATGAACTGCTCCATGAAACAAGCTTTTAAAGAGTTAGTCGAGTAAAATTTTAATAAATCTTTCTTCAACAGAGAAGTTGTTGATAAACAATGTCAGCAACATAGAAATGACTCACCCACATCAAATATCTCCATTGTAAAGTCATGTTCAGTTAAAGTTAACATGTTAAGTAATTAATATCAAGCTCTATGTAAATGGTAAATCAATATCAATTGGAACATTCCTCATTCTTACTTCATAAACTTTCAAATATTCTCCTTCGAATAAAATTCTTTAAAATGAAATATGAGGAAATATTAATTTCTTTTGCCGATTACAGATTCTATAGAGAAATTCTTCGTGGTTTCTTGCTTCAGAATATTAAAATTTCTCCTCTCAATCTTAACTGAATATTTCAATGATGAAAATGTCACTTCTGTCACCCACTGTTGCAGTTGGATTTCATAAGCAGCAAACTTTAAATAAACCATATAGAATTGTATTTATTTAATAAAAAATTATTATATTATATTTCATTTACTTGCTTTTACCTCTCTTGGGAACAGAAGACTTCAATAAACTACATAGAAATCTAAATACTTCTCAGCACTACCATGGCACTAGGTCTTTGAATTTGCATATTTTTCTCATTCCCTGAAGGCCAAACATTCATATGATGAATTGCTAACCATTCCCAATGCATTCTAGGGAGTCACTTTATCTAATTTGTGAATGTAAACATACATATTATTGCTGCAAATATGGCTTTGGGTTATAACTCAAGTTAATAAGATTAAATACTGAAGAAAAATTTTTTTTCTTGATTTCAATTTCCTGAGACACTCCACAGACTCAGTAAATCCAAGTCATAAACACAGATTCAGATAGGCAGAGAAACTTAAAGACATTTTGGTGTATACAGTATTATTTAATTCTTTTGCTGATTTCAGCCTTTAGTCTGTGCTCCTACTGGAGCACCACCACAAAGAGATTTAGTTATATTGACCCAAGTACATATTTTTGACAATCTAGTACTTATTTTATTGATCTCGTTTTGTCAAACCATTAACCTATGACAAATAAGCAAACACATACATGGGCACACACACATACCCCACCCACAAATATATATATACATGAACATATATATAAATATATATATATATTTATATATATATATATATATATATATATATATATATTTATATATATATAATGAAGGAAATGTGGTAAGGAAGCAGATGGACCATAACACACCAAAGTACTCAATACCTAGAGTAGTAGAATGGGTAACAGGAACAAGTAGGACCCCGACGGCTGAGCTCAAGCCATTTCAACGGCTAATATATATATATATATATGACCTCTTCCTCACACTTCCACTCACTCACTCACTGTTTCTCCCCTTCTCACTTCACCCCGTTCACGACGAAAACATTTCCTTCTTTCTTACATTTGGATTCATCTCGAAAGGTCTTTTTTCTACACGCTCATATATTCACCCAGCTTATGCTGACAGAATAACTATGAGCTTGTGCCCTTCCTATCTACGGTTAGCTTTCCTCTTTGTTGTTTACTTGTCTCACTCGCTTTACGCGTTTTAATTGTCCTAATAACTTAATTTAGTTATTATTGCACCAACGTGAGGTATATGATTTTTAATGCAATGAAATATCTATGATCGTTGGCAAATCACTGATGAGGGACTCATTTTATAACATGTTATCCATGTGCAACCTGCAGTATTCTTCTCCCCATTTTTTCATATATATATATATATATATATATATATATATAAATTATATATGTGGTTGGCATTAGGAAGCACATCCAGCTGTAGAAAACCTGCCAGAAACAGTCCTATATGAGCGAGACATGGTCACCCAACCCAAATTGTCTCTAAATGGGTCAAACCCATCTAATCTATGCTAGCATGGAAGTTAGACATTAATCGATGATGATAATGATGATGATGATGATCATCATCATCATTTAACATCCATTTTCCACACTAGCATGAGTTAGAGAAGTTATCGCATTTGAGTCAAGTTGTGTCAGGTGACCATATCTTGCTCATACATAATTGTTTCTGGCTAGGTTTCTATGGCTGGATGCCCTTCCTAATCCCAACGACATTTACAATGTGGGCTGAGTGCTTTTTGCCATGATACCAATACAACTACTTTACAGAGTGTGCTGGGTGCTTTTTATCATGACACCTATTTGACCACTTTACAGCATGGGCTGGATACTTTTATGTTGTGATACCAACACATCTTTACTGTGTAAGGGTTGTGTGGACAGAAGTACGATGTTTTTCGTTTTCATTATGAAAAAATATTTTTTATTATCAGTGAGGCTACCCATGTCTATTGTATATAAACATATGCGAGAAAAGCCACAAACCCTCCACCTCAATTCTACTTTTGAAAAGCATAAGAACTGTGAAACTAGTAAAGGAAATCAATAAATATTCTTAAAAAGACTCCAGTTGCATTTTCAATTTCTCTTCCTTATATATATATATATATCCCTTCCATATACTGTACCGATTATGTTGTTATTTCTGTTTACCTTTTACATACATATATATATATATATATATATATATATATACAGCATGCTTTTACACAGTTTTCGTGTACCAAACTTTACTCACAAAACATTTGACAATGCAAAGCTATAGTAGAAGGGACTTACCCAAGGTACCATGCAGTAGGGCTGAACTCAAAACCTTGTGGTTGCAAAACAATCTTGTTAACTATACAGACATGCCAACATCTATGCATGAGTTCATGTTTCAAGAATATTGACAGATTAATTTTACATTACAATATACAGCATATAACATTATACATATTTAAATACTAGATATTTTACTATTGAGTCTGTTTAAAATAGGCAAAACATATCACACAGTATATGGTGCTAGAGTTTAGCAATCATCACAGCTGTAGAGAAAAAATGATTGTCCAATTTCCCTGCTAGCAAGGGTTGAATGGGTTATCACAGACCAAGCCAGTACTCAAGCATAGCTACTGGCCTCTCAGGTGGGCTAGATACTCACATCTTGCTTGCAAACCTTACCTTGTACTTTTGAATGCTTTTTATGGAACCGCATTCAGGTTGTAGCAAACATCTCTTTAAAAAAATGTCTTACTATCTTTGAACTGGGTTTCAACTCATTGCATCATATCTTGCACAGATGTCATTCAGCCTAATCTTAGGTTGATACATGCATTATAAGTGAAATTGGGTAGAAGAAAACTGTGTGGAAGTCTGTAAAATAGAATGTAGCTGTAATTCAAATATCCAGTTTTGTATCATGCTGATTCTTGTTGAGAATTATATTAAGCTTTTCTATATCAACCTGCTCAAAACTGTCTCAAGTTCTAAGAAATAAAACTACCCATTCAAAGGTTTCCACTTTAAATTAATATCTTCAAACATTATTTGATATTGGAATGATTTGTTTGTTTATGTCACACATACCATCTGAATGATGAAATAAATAAGCATTTTACTAAATCCCTACAAATTCTTTATTAACTCAAATACATAAATTCATTAATCCAAATACCAATTCAAATAATTTCAAATACAATGTGTTTAAGAATACTCAGCCATTTCACATTAACCATCAAAGACCCATTCCATGACATATATAGTGCACCTCTAAATAAGGAATAAGTTGGTACATATTTCTGGGTAGAAAACAATATTATATGACAGACTTTGATGTTTCCCAACATAGCTACAGTCCAATGATTTATTGTAGTCAAAGAAGTAAATATATAAAGTAAATAACTCTTTACACACCAAAATGCCTTTATGATAAAATCAATTTGTTTTTAAGTGTTTATCATCATCATTTAAACGTCCATCTTCTACGCTAGCATGGGTTGGACGGTTTTGTCCTATTTTAGGCGAGACCGTGTGTCACCTGTACAGAACTGTCTCTGGCAGGTTTTCTATAACTGGATGTCCTTTCTAATGTTCCAAGCACCAGTTTAATAATGAAAAAGTTAGTTATATTAATAAATCCTTCAAAATACTTGATTATCTTCAAAATGAATTGAAAACCATGGAGAGCAACTTGCACGAGAAAGGGTTAACAGATCAACCATTCAAGGTTAGTTCACTTGTTAAAGGTAATAGTCAAATTCCATTAAATACAGCATGGTTACTACAACTCCAACCAGCCATCAATGGAGATTCTGTATAGTCACATATGACTTGCTAGACATAGCAGGCAAATTCATATGAAATCACAGTAAACTCCTTTAAATAATGAAGGATACATTGAACACTGTAATTCTGAATACACTAAAGAAAAACTGGATGGAATACCTTTCAACATGTTTGTTCACTTAAGTCTGTCCTAGGGCTAAACTTTTGAAACAACTATCATAACTACACTATTGACACCACTGCGACCACTATCAACAACAGCACCACTAACACCTTCACTACCACCAACTACATTCCTACCACTATTGCCACTCTCACCACCATCAATCATCAACACCACTACCCCCCCCCCCCCCCCACACACACACTACCAGCAACTACAGCACTACCCCTACTACCCCCCCACAATCACCACCACCAACTACACCACTACCCCACTAACCCCCTCTACCACCACCACCATCACCAGCAACTACACCACTACCACTGTTAACACCATCACCACAAGCAACTATATCACTACCACCACCACCACCGCCAACTACACCACTACCGCCATTGACACCACCACCACCACCACCACCATCATGAATAACAACAACAATAAAACCAATGACACCACCAGTAACATCCTCACTACCAGCAACTCCATCACTACCACACTACCATTGCTAACACCCCCACCACCAGCAACTCCACCACCACTACCACCACCAGTAACTACACCACTATCAGCAACTCCATCACCACCATCATGACAGTCAGAAATAATTCCCATTTGTAAAAATCAGGAGAATCTGATTTCTTTGAAATATTATACATTGACTGTCATATATTATGTGTGTGTATGTGTGTATATAGGTGTGTGTGTGTATAGTATGTATGTTAATATATGTGTTAATGTATGTATTTTTATGTCTTTGTATTTACGCATGTGTTTATATACGTTGATGTATGAATGCGTGTTTATTCATATGTATGAACGTGTGCATGTGTTTATATGTGAAGATGTATGTGTGTATTTTTGTATTTATATGTGTAAATATGGTGTTTATGTATGTATGTGTTTGTTTGTATGTGTGCATGTTTGATAATGTGGTTGAAAATGCGTATGTTCATAAGAGTGTACATAAGTATGTATGTATAACAATGAATGCATGAATGTATGTACATGTGTGATTATATATATGTCTATGCAGGTACTTATGTGTGTAACTATGTATGTGTTGATGTAGCTATTGGTTGGACCTTACTAAGCTCTGATTAACTATGCAGACCTATCATCATCATCGTTTAATGTTCATCTTCCACGCTAGCATGGGTAGGACGAGCTGTCCCTTGGTGAAGTATCAGGTAGGGGGAACCATCATTCACACAGAACTGATTTGGCTTGGTTTCTATGGCTGGATGCCCTTCCTAACACCAACCACATTTACAGTGTGTGCTGGGTGCTTTTTGCCGCGTCACCTACATGACCACTTTACAGCATGGACTGAGTGCTTTTTGTTGTAACACTTACACGACCACATTACAGTGCAGACTGGCTGCTTTTTATCGTGACATCAACATGACCACTTCACAGTGTGGACTGGGTGCACTTTATAATGCGTACTGGGCACACTTTACAGTGCGGACTGGGCGCACTTTACAGTGCGGACTGGGTGCACTTTACAATGTGGACCTATGTTGAAAGGATTTCCAATCATAACTATCCAATGTATCCATTGTCTAATGTATCCTTCCCTTTTTAGGGTCTGATTTAATAGACTTTCGTGGCTATTTCTAGCAGACTAATTGGATACAGAAATCAATCATTAATTCTGTCCCCACATGTATTTTGGTGTGAATATGTCGTTTAGTCACATTTTTTCAATTCTTGTCATCATTAACGTCATCATCATTAACACCATCATCATTAACACCATCATCATTAACATCAATCATTATTTTTACTTGTTGTGCTTGCGACTATCATTACCAACATCACTAACATCTTCACCATCATCACCATCATATTTGTTCTGTGCCATCATCATCATCACTTTCACTATCATTATCATCACCACTTTCTCCATGATTATTACTTATTGCTGTTCTTGTTACTATCTTTACCACCATCCTCACCACCACAGCATTCACTCTCATCATCATCAATTATTGTTGTCCTTATTACTACTGATGCTAGTACCACCACCATCACCACTACACGCTCCACCACCATCACCACCAGACCCACCACCATCACCACCACACCCACCACTACCACCACCACCATAAACAACAACATTATGTACCAGTAATGTACTGGGTAATTGCTGGCCTTGTGCCTAAAGTACAAACAATTATATTTGTTATGGATATTTCTATCAGTTTTCAGCAAGGCACAAAGCCAAATTCTGTGACAAAAGGCTGAATTGATTTGATCATAACATGATATGCATTATTGAATTCATTTCAACTCTCAATGGGATGAAAATCAAATGTCACCCTATGGGATTTGAACCCAGGACTAAATGGACTGATACTTAAATATAATGAACATGACATGTGACCTAGTAGTTATGATGTTGGGCATATGATTCTAGTGTTGTAGGTTCAATTATGGACAAGATTACATGTTGTATCCTTGAGTAAAACATTTCATTTCATGTTGCTCTAGGCATGGGACAGATATTAACATTATATATTTATATATGCGGTTTGATTGTAATTATTGTAGGTGTAAACAGAGTTCAGCACTCAATGCAATGCTATGATTTGATGTAGCTGTGACAACACAAAAGATGAAAGATGCCTGCTGCCCAGCATCAAGTGAAATAGCAGTGTACAAGTATCAAAATATAGAGAGTAGGACATCAATTTAACATAGGTTTATTTTCATTGAATATGTTTCACTTATAATTCAGCTCAAATCTATTGGTGATTACTTAATACTTATGTAGTGATAGGACTCAACTCCAAAATTACTAGCTCTTCAGATGAGTATAAATATTTACTGTTAAATGTACTTTATTATATTGATATCTCACTTTCCATATCTTGATCTCTCTCTATATATATATATATTTATTTATCTATTCATTTTTTTATTTAACAGCTATCTCCTTGATCATCACCTTCTGAATATTACCTGAACAAACAATTTACATTGAGCTGGAAGTGTTTTGAAATGCAAAATGCAATGTTGATTTAAAAGATTCCATTGTTGTGAATTCACTCTTGAAGATAAAGAAAGTTACACATGCCCTTCTACCATTGCCAAAGATGAATTGATAGCTTAGGTGGAAGCAAATCCTCACTCAACAGTTTGAAAGCTTGTAGAAGAGGAAGATGTACGCATAGAAACAATTTGAACGTTGAAAAAGCTTGAGAATTGAATTATGAAGTCTGCTCTTCATTTCTCTTTTGCAACAAAAACTACCCATCTCTTAATCATATTGTTATGTGCAGTGAAAAGTGGATCATACGTAACAACTGGTGATATTCAGCATAGTGATTGGACTAAAATGAAGCTTCATAACACAAAAGAAATTTATGGTTACTTTTTAGTAGTTCACAGCTGTATTAATCCATTATAGCCTCATCCAGGATACTCAATGCAGGATACTCCAAATGGCTACCCTTTTTTATGCCTTTTGAGAAGTTCATGTCTTCAGCAAACAAAGCTGCAGAAAATGCCTTTGAAGAATTCATTACCACCAGAACTTCAGTACTCTATGTTACCAGAATAAATAAATGTTTGTCTTGTTGGAAAATGTGTAGATTATAATGGCTATATGTCAATCAATAGAGTCAATTCTGGACTGGGATATGTTGTTTTGAATTTAATGTTTAAAAATGTGTATGAATTTCTGAACTATCTAATATATTGACCAATACTCTAATGACTCTGCTAACCTACTGTCTTTAGATATATATAAAAATAATGGTTTCCAATTTAAGTACAATGGCAGTCATTGTTGGGGTGGGAGAAGTTGATTTTATCGACACAAGTACTTTAATAAAACATAAAAATAAAATATCTCAATGTTAAGTTATTCAGAATAATTAAGATGTTTTGTTTTATTTAAAGCAAAAAGATCTTTCTAGACACTTACAAATGTGTTGTCACACTGCGCTGGGCGAGTGAATGAGGGAATTCTAAGGGGTGCTGTCACTTCGGTTTGTAGGAAAAACAAATTTTTGCACCATCTGTATATATATATATATATATATATATATACATAGAGAGAGAAATGGCTTCTACAGGACTAGAACTGTTTCATTCAAAGGAAATCATCGGATGGTGATTGCTTTCAAATGAAACAGTTCTCATCATGTAGACACCATTTCTATATTTTGTTGTATACATTCTACTAATGTATTGAGTATCTTACTTATTGTGGTTACCCCCTATAGAACCTGGGACTCACATATATATCACTCACTTGTTAATTTGTGTTTGATTTGAGACATGCTGGTAAAGTACGTATGGAATGGTTGAAGCAAAGAATTACTTCTAAGTAGGTGAAGGAAAAGATTTCAAATAGCTTGTGTTTACTTCAAGTAGTTTGATATTCTTGACATTTTATTTTATTAATTAGAAATTTATTTGGCATTTGAAACTTACATCTTAATTTCACCTAATAAAGTTGTGATTAAGGGATTCCAAAGTAGAATTACATAGGACTGTTGACAGGAGTGGGGGCACACAGAATGAAACTACTCTGCTTCTTTTCAGCAATGCACACTAGAATTTAGAAAAATAACAGTGACATGCTTATTTTGAAAATCTACTTTGGAATTATTACAAATTAAAATGCCCATCCAGAATGACCACCTATTACAATATTATACCCCTAGAATATTATTGTAACACAGATCATCACCAATTTCCTGGATATCCACATGTTACCTTTCTGATAATAAACATTCTTTCTGATAATAAACATTAGGTCAATTTCTGTCCTAAACTAAGATTTGCTAGAAACTGGTGCTTATTTAGGTTCCATTAGAAATAAATAACTGAGGTCCAACTGTTACTGATATTCTTTATTAACACTGTTGATACCAACACAAACAAAGCCAACTCTGAATCTATGAAACAAAACCACCAATTTTAAAGAGTGCCGATTTAAATTATAATTTTGAAACCTAACTTCGGATAAGAATTATCTTTGTTGTGACATAATCAATAATTTCAGTACATCCTTCAAATTTCTACATTAATTAATTGAAATAGGGTTGTGAAAGAGTTCAGCTAGTGTTTGAAACAAAACAACATTTCTTACATATAATTATGATAAAGGGGCTTTAGAAAAATATAAACACTTCATAGCAAACAGTTATATATTGGAGAACCAACACTAGTTTCAGATAGTTTGGTATCAAAAGTGTTAATGCTATAAAGTTGTGGGAAATGTAAAGTTATATTGTGTATATGTAATAAAGAAGAAAACTTCATATTAATGTTAACAAAATGTTGCAAACTTAGAGTAGGAACTGAAAAATAATTAAACTAGGTTCATCTACAAAATGACCTATTCTTCCAAGTAGGTGAAAGGAAAACTTTCAAACAGTTTGTGTTTACTTCAAGTAGTTTGATATTCTTGACATTTTATTTATTAATTAAAAATTTATTTGGCTTTTGAAGCTTAAATCTTAAATAGACTTCTTAACAAGTTTTAATTTGTTTTTTGCTTAAAAAAAAATGACCACCAAAGTCACACTTTCATGGTTGATTTATTTCTAATAAAGAATTCATTATGTTGGTGGCAATTAAAAGAGTGATGAGTATAAGCAATAAATAAATAAATATATAAAATATGAAAAGCTATTTAGTTACAAATTAATATAAATTTAACAAAATTTAACCTTTGAAAAGTCAAAAAACAAAAATACCCTAAAGATTTGAAATCCAAGAACAACATCAAAGATGAATAAGATTTTAAAATAAACAAAAAATAAGAATAGAATTTATAATAATTAACAAAAAAAAAAAAAAACATGATATGAAAAATTGTCACTTTATATCTTGAACGTTCCATTTGCCAGTATAAATGTTTGGCTATCAAAGAGATTTGGTAAAAAAGCTAATATCATTTGAAGAATTAACCAAATATTGTTTCTGATATGACAAGGACTTTAAGTGCTGCTTTTGCTTTCATTTATTCTTTCTTTCTATCTTACCTTCCTTTTTTTTTCTATATGTTATGCCTTTATTTATATTTTTCTTTCTTTTTTTTTCATTAATTCATTCTTTCTTTCATTATTATTTTTATATATTTATTTTTTATTTTTTTCTATTGGTTGTGTCTTCATTTCTATCTTGAGTATTGTCAGAAATTCTTAATTTTCAGTTTAGCAAAATATTATCTCACCAAGGAAAAAAGTAAATAGAAATAAAAAAGGGTAAAAAAAATGAAATTCAACAGGATATTGATAATATTAAAATACTTGTATAGAATTTAATTTCCAAAGCTGTCAGCAAGAACAACAACAATGATAATGATAATATTAATAGGCTTTGAGCATAAGCACAAGTACAAAATAATGATGGTAATAATAATAATAATAACAACAATAATAATAATATGAAATATAAACGAAAGAGAGAAGGTAGTTAGATATTGTTTCGAAATTAAATCTAATATGAAGATTATGAGCAAAACGAATTCAACTAAAATGACATACTAAATATTATCATTAATTTTCGAGACAAAATGAACAAAAATGCCTTTCACCACTTCAATTAAATTATAGCAGAACTATAACTATACACATAAACGCATACACATATATATGTATATACATATATATATATATATATATATATATATATATATATATATATATATATTACTCTTTTACCTGTTTCAGCCATCCGGCTGAGGCCATGCTGGGATATATATATATATATATATATAAATATACATTTAGCAAGAATCGTATTTTGATAGGTAGAAATTAGCGAAACGCAACTTCCGAATTGGTTTGCAAGCGCTCAATGGATATGAAGATACCGGAGCTATAAACATAAGTTAAAAAGGCCATACAAAACCGAGAGGATGGTTAAGAAGCCATTAACCACCTAAGCCAAAAAAGCGAGCAAGCTAAGCGGGTGAAACAAAAATAAGATATGATTGAAATATTTACCCGGACCCTTGGGAATGACTGTATAATCCGATATAGGGTTTCTGTGACACCTAAATCAAAAATACTGTCTGCTTATAAAAAATAATAAGCTCTTGGTATAATGATCGAACAAAGATATCACTTTCTCAACAGGCATTTTGTTCAGCGTGCACCAGAACCCCACAGTGTTCAAAGCACATGTGAAGTCCATATATAAGTATATATATATATATATATACAATTATATATATATATATAAGTATATATATATATGAAATTTCGTTTCATTTTTTCCGTTTATTTATATATACATATATAAGTATATATATATATATATATACATATATAAGTATATATATATATATATATATATATATATATATATACATATATAAGTATATATATATATATATACATATATAAGTATATATATACAGTATAAGTATATATAAGTATATACATATATAAGTATATATATAAATGTAACCTGAGTTTATCCAATATTAAAAATAACATTTGATTCGTTTTCAATTATGTAAACAAGCCTCAATTTTTGCTCTTATGATGGCATGCCAACATAAGAGCAAGACATGGCTATAACATTGAGGCTTGCATAATTACAAACAAATCGAATGTTATTATTAATATTCGAAGAACTCTGATCACATTTATTGTATTCAGCCATGTAGAGCGAAATTTTCTTTTTTATAGTATATATATATACATATATAAGTATATACATATATAAGGATATACATATATAAGTATTGAGTACTCTGGTGCGTTATGGTTCACCTGGTTCCTTACCACAATTCACTCGTTATATATTTATGGCATTGTTAGCTTAAGAGAAACTTAAAAATAAGGAGTGGCTCCCCAATCTGAACTTGTTTATAGAATTCTTTCTGCCTTTGTCACTCTAAATATAAATTATAGCCGTAAAGAATTAGCTTTTAAAGAATTCCTTTTTCTTTCAACCAATGACCTCCACCCATCCCACTCCCCACCCCTCCTACCACCAGAAAAGATATAAATACCACAACATTTATTTTGGACAGCCAGATTCCTGATGATTTCTAAAGTATGAAACAGTTCTAGTCCTGTAGAATCTCATCTATATTAAAACTTTTATACTCTGCTATGTATTGAGTACCTTACTTACTGTGGTTACCTCCGATTCAACCCGGAATAACTTACCTATATATATATATATATATATATATATATATATATATATATAGTTAAAAGAATAGAGGTGTAACACACAAGTTATTATATATTGGTAAACGGAATAGAAAATGCTGACAAATTGTTCACAGTTGAAAAATGGTTTAATTAGGAATAAATGAGTATTAGTGATAGTATGGGTTAGTATTCAGTTGTGGTTTTAAGTTTTTAAGTTTTTACCGGTTGCGCATTTCTAAATCCTTTTCAAAAATAATTTTGAGATAGAGTGTCCGTGCTGTTTGCTCTGATCTGAGCAAACAGCACGGACACTCTATCTCAAAATTATTTTTGAAAAGCATTTAGAAATGCGCAACCGGTAAAAACTTAAAACCACAACTGAATACTAACCCATACAATCACTAATACTCTTTTATTCCTAATTAAACCATTTTTCAACTGTGAACAATTTGTCAGCATTTTCTATTCCGTTTACCAATATATATATATATATATATACATATATAAGTATATATATATATATATATATATATATATATATATATAAGTATGTATGTATGTATACGTACATACATATATGTATACAGACGTACAGTAGTATGTATATATATACATACATGCACATATATATATGCACGTATCGGTTTACCGAACATTTATTATAATGCTCGGTTTGTTTGTTTGTAAACAAACAAACGGCCCAAATTACACCATACAGTGTTTAGGCAACCACGTCACCTTTTTGTTCAAGACTGACACAGGAACGATATACTAGTTTCAAGCTTATTAGCTATCGTCAGCATCGTATACCTTCCTGCCAGATGGTTGAACGTCTGAAAGTATATACTTTCCTTATGCATATTAACGGCTGAGCAGCCTAATTTGCATACATACTTACATTTAAGTAAGTGCCGTGCTAAGAGTGAGAAATGAAATTTCATTTCATTCTATTCCATTTATCGTTTTCGGTGTGCCCGGCCGACTGAAATCACTCGATATGCAAATTAGGCTGCTCAGCCGTTAATATGCATAAGGAAAGTATATAATTTCAGACGTTCAACCATCTGGCAGGAAGGTATACGATGCTGACGATAGCTAATAAGCTTGAAACTAATACATTGTTCCTGTGTCAGTGTCGAACAAAAAGGTGACGTGGTTGCCTAAACACTGTACGGGGTAATTCGGACTGTTTGTTTGTTTACAAACAAACAAACAACAAACAAACAAACAAACCGAGCATTATAATAAATGTTCGGTAAACCGATACGACATATATATATATATATATGTGTGCATGTGTGTATATATATACATACTACTGTACGTCTGTATACATATATGTATGTATACATACATACTTACATTTAAGTAAGTGCCATACTAAGAGTGAGAAATGAAATTTCGTTTCATTCTAATCCATTTAGTATATATATATAAATATATATATATATATATATACATATATAAGTGTATACATATATAAGTGTATACATATATAAGTGTATACATATATAAGTGTATACATATATAAGTGTATATATATACACCTAGCAAGAAGAATTTGCACAATTGTCTCCAATTATGAAACGCGAAATAAAAGACTTCAAGAATTAAAGGAAATTCTACTCGAGAGAGAGTACCCACTATTACTAATAAATAATGGAATAGAAAGGGCTAAAGCAATAGGCATTGATGAATTACGGAAAGAGAAACAAATAACGCCCATACACACACATAACAACCCCCACACCCACAACTCCCTCCCCCATTTCTACTAATAGAACCACTTTCCTACACACATATATACACACACACAAAATATATATTCTCTCCATCTTAACATACTCGCACACACACACAACACCCATATACACACACACACAACTCCCTCCCCCATTTCTACTAATAGAATCATCTTCCAATACACACACACACACACACACACACACACACACAAGCACACAAATAAACATACATATCTTTACTTCAATAGAAAATCTGAACTCTGACACCCCAGCGAACTAACCATATTCACTGAACCAGAAAAATTCTCCCATCCCATTTCTCTTGACCACTATGTTTTCCTTGTCATAACATTCTCTATAAAGGCTACAGAATAGATTTCCAAATAAGGGCGCGGAAATGTAATGAAAACTTGTTCACGTGACAGCCAAATGTCATTTATAACCAATCAAAGCACGTTTATTTAAAAAAAGCCTTCGTGAGCCACCCTTTTTTTAAAGTAAAGAAATTCAAACACACACACACACACACACACACACACACACACACACACACACACACACACACACACACACACACACGCGCGCGCACACACATACAAGCACACAAATAAACATACATATCTTTACTTTCTTTATTCAATAGAAAATCTGAATTCTGACACCCCAGCGAACTAACCATATTCACTGAACCAGAACAATTCTCCCATCCCATTTCTCTTGACCATTATCTTTCACTTGTCATAACATTCTCTAAAAAGGCTACAGAATGGATTTCCAAATAAGGGCGTGAAAATTTAATGAAAACTTGTTCACGTGACAGCAATAATTTCATTTATAACCAATAAAAAAAAACCTTCGTGAGCCTCTTTTTTCAAGTAAAAAGAAATTCAAACAGTCATATATGAAAAAAACAACCTGTAGCAACCCCCCTCTTATTTGAAGAACTATTGTAACGCGAACTGGCGCGAAATTTATTATAATTATTGACCAACCAATCAAATTACTTCTCGAAAAACTTGGCATTTCGAGCCACTTTTTCCATATAAAAGAAGTAACATTCAGAGACCAACCAGATGTGAGAAAAACCACAGACCCTCCATCTCAACTCTACTTTTGAAAAGCAGAAGAACTGCGAAACCGGTAAAGGAACCAAATAAATATATATATTTAAAAAAAAAAAATAAGACTCCAGTTGCATTTTCGATTTTATCTCTTTTTCTTTATATATATATATATATATATATATATATATATATATATATACACATATATATATATAGAGATATATATATAAGTATATATACACATATATACAAATATATATATATATATAAGTATATACATATATATATATATATATATATATGTATATAAGTATACATATATATATATATAAGTATATATACACATATATACATATATATATATATATATATATACATATATATATATATATATATATATATATATATATATATATAAGTATATACATATATAAGTATCGGGTTGTACCGAGATGACGCCCTACTCTCCATAGATACTAGTAAGTATAATATAGAGCGCATTAGGAAAAAGCTGCATAGCTTTTTTAAAACTTTTAACCTATCCATTACAATGGATGTAAATGATAGAACTGTGAACTTCCTAGATGTTACACTGGACTTGGATAACCATACGTACACACCGTACCATAAGCCCAATGAATTGCTGACTTACGTGAATACCTACTCCAACCACCCTAGGTCTGTCATCAGCGGTATACTGAAGGGCGTATCTAATAGAATAAGTTCACTCTCACATAGTGAGGAGGCGTTTGACTCGCAGGCTGATTACTATAACGACGCCTTAGCTAGATCCGGCTTTAGGGACAAATTGTATTACACCCAGGGAAATAATGGTCCTAATAGTAGCTCTACCAGTGTTGTTATAACACATAATATGTCCATTGGTAATCGAGGTGTCGCGAATGGGAGGGTTCTAAATGCCGGTGGAATGAAACAGCAGGGCACCATTAGTCTAAGTAATAACAATAGAGGTGTCGTGAATGGGAGGTTTCTAGATGCCGGTGGAATGAACCAGCAGGGCACCATTAGTCTAAGTAATAGCAATGGTGGGCCTCGCAGCTCCCCGCATAGACTAGGTGAGCATAGGAACCGTAGAAATAATAATGCTAATAATACTGATGGAAATAGAAAGAATAAAAAGAATAGAAGAAGATTGAATACATACTTCAACCCCCCTTTTAATTCTGAAGTGGCTACAAATATTCCTAGGGCCTTCTTCTCTGTGCTAGAACGGAACTTCCCTCCTGGTAATAGGTACCACTCTATCCTCAATAAGAATGTTGTTAAACTTTCATATTCTACAACCCAAAATCTAGCCTCTCATCTGGCCATTACTAATAATAAGAAAATAAAGGAAGGCCTGGACAACCTAAGCCTAGGGGAAAACACGGTAGTGGATAGAGTGGGCAGTAACACTGGTGGTGATCTTTCTGAGAATAGCATCACCAGAGGTTGTAACTGTAGAAGGGCTTCGGGCTGCCCCCTGAATGGTTTCTGCCTTGTTAGAAACATAGTTTATGCGTGTGATGTGGTAACTACGGCGTCCACTATGACCTATATAGGATCAACTTCCACCCCCTTTAAGACCAGGTTTAACTCTCATCAATGCACTTTTAGACATAATAAACTGAAGAACTCCACCTCCTTGGCAGCGTACGTCCATAATTTAAAAAATGCACGAACACCTTACACACTTACTTGGCGGCAGGTTGCTAAATCCCATCCATATACTCCTCATAGTAGAGTATGCAACCTGTGCCTTGCCGAATCCCACTCTATTATATTTGCTAAATGCCCTCTACTAAATAGAAAGTCTGAAATTTTTTCCTCTTGCCCCCACCGAATATTAAGCTCTTTCTTCTACTTTAAACCTGTTAGCTAGCACGTCCTTATTCCTCCAGTTGGGCTGTCTTGTGTAACTGTCTCTGACTGAGTGTAACTGTCTCCTAATGTTGGTCGTCTATGTATACGAGTCTGTGAATGTATACGTATGCCTGTGGGAGGATATTGATCTTGATATTGGGGTGTGCAGGGGAGTGTATGTTAATAAGCACCCCTGTTTGGTACAGTGGATGTAACCCATCCACGCTGGCCTACCCACCATTAGTGCATTGGTGGACCTATCCTGACGTATATCTTGTTGATCTGTACCTCTGTATGCGCATGAGTTGTGATGTAATGTATCTATGTAAAGCGTGTACTGTGATTTAGGCTGCACTAGTAGAAATTTAGTCTGTAACTGTGGCGGACCCGTGCCATCCTGCCGTAAGCAGTGGATACGTGGCGCATATATGTGTTGCCCTCATATTCTGTGGTTCAAGATCTACAGGCTGACCTCTGGGAACTCTTACCCGGGGTTGTAGTCTTTCTAGCACGATCGGCCTTCCTTATATTGACGGTCGTTTTTATGATCCCGAAAGTAACGTTTTGGCCCCGATGACCCTCCGTAGTTACTAACGGTCTGTGTAC
The DNA here is from genome assembly GCA_964016885.1 of Eledone cirrhosa. Classification (NCBI taxonomy): domain Eukaryota; kingdom Metazoa; phylum Mollusca; class Cephalopoda; order Octopoda; family Eledonidae; genus Eledone; species Eledone cirrhosa. The sequence continues at coordinate 95,877,833 of OZ024742.1, read as the reverse complement.
ACTCGAATCGGTCAATGGCACGTGCAGACATGAATATCTCCGTAGGATTTCAACTTTATTTTAATACATCTCATCGTATGTATTTGTTTTGAATATATTACCTGTGGTGGTGGGTCTGATCTAATGTGGTATTTCGGTGTTTAATATTTAATATTGTATTTAATATCGTATTTAATATCGGCTTTGACCCGGGTGTCCTACGCTGTGTGTGTGTGCGTGTGTGCCCGTGTATACATTTATATGTGTATGGGTGTAGGTGGTTGTATGTGTCTGTGTGTATATATAAAAAAAAATATATATATATATATGTATACCGTCTCTGCATGTGCATGTGGTGTGTATACGTGCATATACGTACTGAACATATTGATGTGTACAATCTTGTGATGTCCCAATGCGGTGACTTAATGGCTCTTGAAGCTATCTTTTTATATTTTGTATGCGCTACAACTGTATCTGCTTGCTTTAACCTCACGCCTGCTAATGCATGTGAATTCTTCTACCTCCTTTGATGCACCTCTCTGACCATTTGACTCCTGCCCGTGTTGAACCGGTTTGTGATTACCCCACCGCTCGAGTGATACTGGTGACTGTGACACTTAGCGCCTTCGTGGGCCCCTGATGTTTTCAAGAAATATATTTAAAAAAAATTGGTGTGTGAACCGGTTTGTGATTACCCCACCGCTCAACTGTGTGAATGCACACCCATGACTTTCGAGTGAACTTTCGAGACTGCCCAACCTGGGACGCCTCCATTGCCTTGCAATGGTCAAGTGATACTGGTGACTGTGACACTTAGTGCCTTCGTGGGTCCCTGATGTTTTCAAGAAATATATTTTGAAAAATTGGTCAAGTGATACACATAACTGTGACATTTAGTGCCTTCGTGGGCCCCTGGTATATTCAAGAGATATATTCTAAAAAAATATATATCTTATCTCAATTTACTTTATTTCATTTTATTTTATTTCATTTCATGTTATCTAATTTTATTTATTTACTTACTTGACTCCATTTATTTATTTATTTATTTATTTATTTATTTATTTATTTATTTATATTTAAATTTAGATTTTAATTTTAAAATTTTAAAATTTTAATTTTAATTTTATTTATTTATTTAATTTTTATTTATTTATTTCTTTATTTATTTATTTAATTACATTTAATTACATTTAATTACATTTAATTATACATATAATTATAATTACACATTTGATTTTAATTTTAATTTAGTCTATGTTATTTGATTTTAGTTTACCTTATTTTATCTTATTTTACGATTATACTATATTATGTTCTATGTATATAATTTTTAATTTTTAATTGTATATTATTTTATCTCATTCCTTACCCTATATTTTATATTTTATATGTAAGTTTGTTATGTATTTCTTTGTATTTCTTTTTATATATATTATAAGTCTGTTTTTTACCTATTTTTTACCTATTTTTTACCTACTCTTACCTAATCCCATTATCTTATCTACTCTTGTCTGTTCTCTTATCCATGTGTCTACTCTTGTCTGTTCTCTTATCCATGTGTATGCTTGTATGTAACTATATGTTGACAGCACACCGCCCAACTGTGACAGATAGCACCCCTTATTTTTATTTTTATTTTTATTTTTTATTTTTACTTTTATTTTTATTTTTTATTCTTATCCTCTATCGTCTATTATTACCTTTCATTCTTCAATGTCTTGGATTTATTATTGCTTGTATGGTATGTAATTAACCTTTATGCTCTGATGAGTCCCACTTATAGTGTGGATGAAACAATGTTAGCAAGTAAAGATATGCATATGCTATAAGCGTTCTTTGTTATTTATTTATTATATATAAGTATATATATATATATATAAGTATATATATATATATATATATAAGTATATATATATATATATATATATATATATATATATATATATATAAGTATATATATATATATAAGTATATACATATATAAGTATATATATATATATATATATATATATATATATATAAGTATATATATATATATATATATATATATATATACATATATATATATATATAAGTATATATATATATATATAAGTATATATATATATATATATATATATATATATATATATATATATATATATATATATATATATATATATATATATATACCTATATATATATATATATATATAAGTATATATATATTTATATATATATACCGATTAACCCACTCGATATGCAAATTGGGCTTCTCAGCCGTTAATATGCATAAGGTAAGTATATACGTTCAACAATCTGGCAGGAAGGTATACGTTGCTCACGATATCTAATAAGCTTGAAACTAGTACAACGTTCCTTTGTCAGTGTTGAACAAACGAGCAACGATGGTTGCTGGACACTACGGCTTAATACGGGAGGTTTGTTTACAAACACACCAAGCATTATAATAAATGTTCGGTGAATCCATACGTACATATATATATGTGTGCATGTATGTATATATATATATATACATACTACTGTACGTCTGTATACATATATGTATGTACGTGTACATACTTATATTTAAGTGACAGCCGTACTAAGAGTGGGAAATGAAATTTCGTTTCATTTTTTCCGTTTATATTTATATATATATAGGAGAAAGTATGACCCCGGTGGCAGAGCTCAAGCCATTTAGACGACTATTTCTGGAATAAAGGAAGAGTTTTTTTTTTAGTCTTGTAAATAAATAGCCAAACTTTCTGTGTCCGCTACAAATTTTGACCAATCCCCTTGACAACTACAATCTTTCCATGTAAGAAAGTACCCTTGAAAGGTTTGGCTATTTATTTACAAGACTAAAAAAAAAACTCTTACTTTAGTCCAAAAATAGCCATCGAAACGGCTTGAGGTCTGCCGTCGGAGTCATACTTTCTCCTATTACCCACTCTACTACCCTAATATTGAGTACTCTGGTGCGTTATGGTCCATGTGGTTCCTTACTACAACTCTTCCGTTATTTTATATATATATATATATATATATATATATATATATATATATATATATATATACGTATGTATGTGTTTATATGTATGTATATATATGTATCTATAATTAGATAGATTTAGATAAAAGTGGCAAGAATAATGCCTAAAAGTAAATTACACCTGAAATGAGGTATTAGTAATAAAGTTAAATAAAAGAATTGCAAAATTAAGACAGAAAGAAGGAAAGAAAAACAAAGAACCAAGAAAGAAGAAAAGAAATAAAGAAGAAGACTGTGGGGGAGGAGTAGAATTAGATAATGCTTCTTAAATGTTTTTGTTTGAATTCCAAGAGACTTCTGTAACCTTTGATGCAGCTAATTGGTTACTCCTCCCAAAACCACCACACATGTGCATACACACCCACACACAATCTCTCTCTCTCTCACTCATCCTTACTTTTCAACTCCCTAGTAATCAGATAGCTATAATGATAATTATATATTTTTTAATGTATACAACATAGACCTATCTATCTCTATAGTCATTCATTATATACTCTCTCTTTCTTCCCATATATATATATATATATATATATATATATATCCCTTGCAAGCAAGGAAAAGCAGACGTAAAATGATGATGATATACACATATATATGTGTGTGTGTAAATATATATATATATATATATATATATATATATATATATATATATATATATATATATATATATATATATATATATATACATTATGAAGAGAGAAGAAACATTTAGATATAATTAGTAATAAAATGTATCATACCTAAACTGTTCCTAAATTCCTCGACTACGTAGTTTCGTGGCATAAACAAAAACAATATATCAAAGATATAGAGTCCTTGCGAGGTCTGCCGACTTATCAAGAGGATACCTCATTTTACTAGTCTCAAGAACGCGTCTACACGACGTGAGAAAGAATCCCAAAAGGCGGAGGGGGAGACAGTCACGCGATATAACGGTCGAGAAACAGAGCTAAGCCAGTCATTCATTGAGCAACATCGGTGAAGTTGGCACCCTTAACTCACAGTTGGGTGCGGATGCATTCATGTATATATGTGTGTGTCCGCGTGTATCTGTGTGTTTCTAAATATATATATATATATATATATATATATATATATATATATATATATATATATATATATATGTATATATATATATTTACAACCATCCATTTATCTATCCGTCTTTCTGTCTCTATTTATTAACCACATTGCTTTAATTGCAAATGAAGTTACAGACAGGGGAGGAAAATAAAGTTACTATGAAATTATTAAATATATATAAATAAACTATTTATTTTGATATGATGTGAATTTTGAGAGAAACATTAAGAATACAACACACAAGCACACATAGAGAAGACAGAGAGGGAGAGGGATGTTTGTGCCTGGGGGGGGGGGGGGGGCATGCACACACTTACACTGAGAGTGATACTGAGAAAGAATGAGAGAAAGATGCCTATGTTTGGACTGATTTCAGTATGACTGCTATAAACCCTTTGTTGATAGGTCAGAGATCACTTGGAACAAGGATCATTATTGCCAACAATAGGATGCAGTAACAATGCTGCTGGATGTAATTGTTGCTGTTGTTTAGAGCCAAGTCAGCCATGTCTGTGCAGATTCATGATGGAAAGCATTCTAGACATGACCATCATGTAGGTTTTTACCAATGTATGTTATTGAATAATAAAATAGTTTGTGATATGAGGGGGATTTGGTTATTATTTCTAGTAGCTCAATCCGACACAAAACAAAGACTCTTTTGTTTTGATATATGTATGGATTCATATAATAGCATGAATGGGTGTGGTTTTGTAGTATTTTACATCTTAAATGTACATATCAAGAAATGTAGAGCACTAGAGTTTGGCCACAGCAACGATTAGCTTAATATATCAAACACACAAATGGATACACATTGGACATATTTACAAAGGGTTTTATTGATGCATTTTTCTACATTTTACTTAAAACTAACAAGCTACTAACTATAGTTAACTACCTTGAAGTTATTCTATTTTTAAATACTCCTTTGTGTAAACTTTACTGAAAGACCAACGAAAAATTCTACATCGATGTAGAATTATGTCACCCTTCACCATAGTTGTTAAGAACTTCATTAAAAGCATAAGCTGAATGGATTCCAATCTGTCCTCCAATATTTGTTAAGGAAACCTTAACAAATTAGTGGTTTCAAGGATAAAATTCCTATGCCCCACACGAAGAAAGATAGTCAATTATTAAAAGCTGAGGTAATTTATATATATTAATACATAGCATTAGTTGGATTTTGTCAAAGAACTAGTTGTTTTATAATCTTTGTTGATAAAACCACAGATTCTCCATTATCAGGAGTTGCAAGTATGAGCCACAAACATCATAACTGATGATTAGTACTTGTGGTTCATACATACAACTCCTGAATAGAGAATATGTGTCTTCGTCAAGAAAAAATATGAAACTATTCCTTGAAAATCCAACTGGTATCATGTAGCAATATATGAGTTCTGTAAGATGCAGCCCACCCACCACTCCTTGTCCATTTGAGATGTCAGTAAATCAACGTTAATACTGACTTAGCCTATGACAACATAGACGTTGTATGGTGAAGATTATAGTGATGATGATGATAATTATATATATATATATATATATCATCATCATCATCATCATCATCATCATCATCGTTTAACGTCCATCTTCCACGCTTGCTTGGGTTTAGATGGGCATTTTCCCACTTGAGGCAAGATTGGTTGTCTTGCTCGTATAGGACTGTCTGGCGGGTTTTCTATGGCTGGATGCCCTTCCTAACACCAACCACGTTTACAGTGTGGACTGGGAGGTTTTTACCGTGTTACATACACGGCCACATTACAGCGTGGACTGTGTGTTATTTTGGACTGAATGTTGTGGCACCAACATAACTTTACATCGAAAGGGGTGGTGTGGATGGGTTGGAGGTAGTGGGGCGGGGGGGGGGGGGTATTTTTGTTAAGAGGTGCCTACTGACTGTAGGTTTCGCTTTGTACTTAGGCAAGGAGGGTCTTCTGTATTACAGTGTAGCGCCAGTGACATTGTCTTGGAGAGGTGTATATACAAATAAAGATTCAGCGAGAATTGCATTTCGGCAGGCACGAAAGGCGAAGCGAAATGCAAAAATCAAAAATGATACTGGCAAAGTGCTCAATAGTTAAAAACCAGAGCTAAACAATGTGTTAAGAAGCCATACAAAACTGAAAAGGTGGTCAAGAAGGCATTAACTACCCAAGCCAAAAATCAAATCAAGCTAAACAGGTCAAAACAAAATAAATGATAAAAAATAAATGTATATATCCAGCTGTAAAAAACTGACCAAAGACACTTCTGTACGAGCGAAACACGGTCTCCTGACCATTCCCGCATCAAATGGAACAAAACCGTCTAACCCATGCTAGCATGGAAGATAGATGTTAAACGATGATGATGCTGATGATGATATATCCATATGTAGTTGAGGCTGAGAGAAAAGAGTACTCAATGCCTGTGTAGAGTTTAAAATTAATTTTATTAAGGCTATCAAGTGAGTCTTGTTACTCTGGAGTTTCGCCTGCTTCTCATCCTGTGAGAGTCCCTGTGAGAAGCAAGCAGAACTCCAGATTAAAAAGACTTACTATTTACCCTTAATAAAATTAATATATATATATATATATATACATACATACATATATGTGCGTGCGTGTGTGTATATATATACATACATACATATATGACTGTCGTTTCCTAAAACTTCAACATTAACTAATATACACCAATCCCATGTTATAAACAAATACAATGAAATGCAATAACAGCTGATCTCAGTGGCCTGTCAATAGTATATATAAATGCATACATATGAGGAACACAAACGCATAAATTATACATTTTGTCTTAAGGCGAAAATTGTATTCAATTATTTGAATTATTTATATCAATTTTTATCAAAGCTAATGATCATTATTTTTCTTGGATTCTATTGTTTTACTATAGTGGATGGCACTATTGGGAGCAATGAGAAGTGGCCTATCTAAAGCATAACAGACTCATTTTCATTTTATTTACAGTCAGATCTCATTAGTCAAGCAGGGAGTATTTTGTTTGGAAAATTGATTAGTTTTATAACTGATCTGATTGTAATTAAAGAAAGTTTTATTGAACACATGAAAACATATTTGTATATATGGACGTGTAACTCCTAATATTGCCATAGTGACATATAGTATATCTTGAGCATTTTAAACTGGGTGGAGCCCATCTCATATTCAGGCCTGAACACAACCAGAAAAGGAGAAAATATAAAATTCGATAAAGAGGAATTAAACTCTAGTACTGGACTGGAACGTTTTTTTGTTTTCGACATCGAAAGAATGAAAGGCAAATTTAGCCTTGAGAGCGAAATCAAATACTGCAATTCATTCTCTCCAAAGTTCTAACAACTCTCCCTTTCTCAGTTAATGACTCTTACATATTTTATGAACCTCATGAAAAACAGAATTATCTCTGGCGGTATTTGAACTCAAAACATAAAGTAATACACTATATTTATTTATTCAGTACATTACCAAACAAAACCAATCATCAATTCAATTGGTTCAATCAAATAATCAGTGATTCAAATGAACCAGTGGCTCTGAAACTTATTTTGTTGTGAAAAATGTATACAATTTTCTAAAAAATATGGAATCTATATATATATTTTTGCAGACAATCTTCAATACCACAATTTTAATAAGACAATCTGTCTAACCTATGCTAACATGGAAGAATGGACGTAAAACAGTGATGATGATGATGATTTAATGAAACATAATGTTGTTTTAGGAAGATAATTTGTTCATATAATGATTTGTTTTTAATGAAAAGAGGCATATCTCACAGATGTCCAAAATTTCTTTGCAAAACTCTTTCGTTCCCTGGGCAACACTTTAGGAAACACAAGGGTAAGTTTATCTGAACCCGAACTGTTCGATCATATATATTTCAATCATATACAGGCTCCAGCCATTAGAAACACACACACACACATCATCATCATCATCATTTTACGTCTACTTTTCCCTGATTGCAAGGGTTGGACGGGTCCTATTCAGCACAGCATCTCTCCACCCTTGCTGATAATATCTGATGGTCACAATACCGAGCTGAAGAAGACAGGATATGAACTCAAAACATACAAAAACATTATAACACATAGTGTAATTTATTTGCCCAGTACTCCATCGAACAGAATCGATTAATTATAGAAGATTGTTGATGTCACCTCTTACACACGCACAGTTTGAAATTAGGAAGAATTTATAATCAAACCTCTTTTAAAGAGTAGCTTAGATTGCATAGTTATTTACACAAGAATTGTTTCTGTGGAATCTTTTACTGACTTCAGCAGAAAGTCAATACTACTTAAATATACTCACCTCTCAACAATGCTAGAATTACAATAAATATACTGCTGAATCAAGGACATTAATTGTTTATAGGTCATATCATTACTTCCAGCATTCTATGGCATTTCTTACCAACTTTTTCTTAATAATTCTAGTTTCATTGTTCAAACTGTTGTAGTTCATGATATCATCATTGCTCTCTCTCCCCCTCTCTCTCTTTCTCTCACTCTCTCTCTCTCTCTCTCCCTATCTATCTCTCTATTTCCTCACTTACTGTTGGTCTTAATATGGTTGCCGTTGTTATAGTTCATGATATTGCTTTCTCTTCTTGCCATTGTTGTTAGTACTGTTGTTGTTGTTGTTGTTATTGCCATTGTTCTTATTACTAGTGTGGTTGTTGTTACTACATTTATTACTGCTGTTGTTGTAATTGTTATTACCATTGTTTTTGTTGTTGCTGTGTTAGCTATTTCTCAATAAATCTTTCCAATGTTCATGCTAATCAGCAAATCACTGACGAAAAGGCAATGAACAAGTAAATCCGAACAAAAGTCGTTACATCAGTCTCTCTTGCTATGTGTGTGTAAATTACCTTCTCCAATAATAGCAAGTCACCTTTGCACGACTCCTGCTTCATTATCGATGACAAAAATCTGTCGAATATTTTATTTTTGCTCTAAAGCTTATTAGCGGGCTGACTTTTCATAGGAAAGGTCTACGATTAATCAAGTATTCTCTCTCAGAAGTCTGAATAATATCAAAGATACATCTCACATTATACTGAATACTGTCTATCTGATTGAATGTCGTTTGTAATTGGACAAAACAGACAACAGTTACAGAGAGGTTAGAGGTAAATGTGAACAAATTTTCCACTTGAATTTTCCACAAATATTCTCTCTTTCACTCCTCGCCTTTTCTGGTGATGGATGCAATTATTGGTTGAATGGAGAATAACAGAGACAATTAATGACGCATCTACCTCATCTACTTATTTCAGGATTTCTTTAACATTAATCAGATGAAATGAAATATGAAATATGAACGTTAAACAATTTGTTTCACAATAGATATACCTGTGCCTTTTAATATTGTAATATAAAATTTTCCATCATATTACATACAAAGTTCTCATGATATTACATGCAGGTGTATATGAAATGATATTAGATTTGCATTATAATAATATTTACAACAACAATACTGATAATACTAATGATAGTGATAATAATAATAATAAAAATGATGATGATGATAATGATGATGATGGTGATGTTGATGATGATAATTTATAGATTAGGCACAAGTTCAGCAATTTTCATTAAACTAGGATGGATGAAATACAAAGATAACCTCATGAAGATTTGAACTCAGAATGTAAAGAGCTGGAACAAATACTGCAAAGTATTTTGTTTGACATTCTAATAGTTCTGCAAATCCAATCAGAAAGATTTACGATTTACACATTATAATTCAACAAATATTATATACATAAGGTTTATAGTAAATGTGGGACGGAACAAATGAATTCATATAAAAGTAAGAGCTGGGGCAAGCACAGGGTTTGATAGATGAATTGACAGTCAAGTGAACCGTTAGCAGAAATAGCTAAAATCTGGATTCAATTCTTTATATTTTACAATATTCAAGTTCTTTTGTATATGTGCTGAGTTCAAATGTTGCTACAACTAAATTTACCTTCCATCATGTTGGTATTGATAAAAACTATATAACAGTAATACCACCAGTGTCTGTCTTATTGATATATAGAGACATCCTTAGTTTTATCAAGATGATAATTTCCTAGTATTGATATCATGATGAAATCTACTCAGTACACTCTGTAAAGTGGTTGGTATTAGGAATAACATCCAGTCATAGAAAACACACCAGAATGGAATGTAGCTCTTGATTAAGTACTGAGTTGGTTTCTCAGGACCTGTCCAACCTATGCCAGCATGGAAAAATGAACAGTAAATATTGATGATGTTTATGATATATAAACATAAACATCGTTGAATGGTTAAGATAAGAGGTTTGCTTTGGCATCATGAGTACCACCAGTGTGACATATTGGGCAAATTGGATCAACTCAAGCCTTGTAGGTGGAATTGGGTAAACAGAAAATGTATGGAAGGCTTTTGAATAGACAAGAATGTCAATAACAACAAAATTATCTGTCTATCTATCTGCCTGTCTGTCTTTAACTATCTATTTATGTATATCTACTGATATATGCATATAATCTATAACAACAACAAATCCACCTACTGACCAGTCAAAGGGTTGATGTTTATGCCTATTATAATTGTTTTTTGTTCTTGTAGCAGCATGTAAACCATTATGTACATAATGGTTAATATTACCATAATTGGTTTAAATGAATTTAAAATGAAGTAAGGTAATGACCAGTATTAGAAGAAGAAGAAGAAGAAGAAGAAGAAGAAGAAGAAGAAGAAGAAGAAGAAGAAGAAGAAGAAGAAGAAGAAGAAGAAGAAGAAGAAGAAAGGGGCAGATAGAAATTATGAAGGCCAAGCAGAGTTTCACATAGAATGTTGTAATCATGGAATTATTAATTTTAATATTTTTATCACTATAACCCCACCATTTTGACAAGTATTATGCCAGTATATATATATGTGTGTATATATATATATATGTATATATGTGTGTGTATATATTTATGTATATATATATATATATATATACATAAATATATACACACATATATATATATACTGTCAAAATACCTGTCAAAATGGTGGGGTTATAGTGATAAAAATATTAAAATTAATAATTCCATGATTACAACATTCTATGTGAAACTCTGCTTGGCCTTCATAATTTCTATCTGCCCCTTTCTTCTTCTTCTTCTTCTTCTTCTTTTTGCCCGAGAAAATATCTGTGTGTGTCATCAAGCGATGCACACATATGGTTATTTTTTCATATCCAATTGAGTTCTACCACGTGGCTTGAATTCTTTTCAGAATTCATTGACCTGCGCATGTATTGTTTTTTGGCGGTAGTCTCCTTCCTCCTATTTTCGAGACAGTGTGAGATTTTCTTTAGAACTGTTGGACTAACAACCTAGCAGCTCCCTCAAGCACTGATGGTGATTATCGCTAAATATTGATGTTGATTTGGTTATCAATATTAATATTATTGGGCACCCACTGAAGAATTATAAGAGCCCACTTGAATAAGTATCTGTTGATCTTATACAAGATTCTACATAAATTGGTATAATTTCACCCAACTTGTAGAAATCTTATAGTGAAACGAGACATCCATCTGGGAAGAGATATATTTGATATATCTCATATGAAATGATACACCCAATTTTCCACACAATACAATTAGTTAGCACCCCGAACATTTAATTAGGAATATACTCAGGTATTTCCTAATGTTTGTTGAGTGAGTTCGAATTTGGCCGGAGTATCGCTTTTAGCTTTCTCCGATTATGTATTTATATATATATATATATAATAAAGGTTGATGGACCCAGCATATTTATCAATGCCAGTACCGGTTGCATCTCAGCGCACTCAATGGGCAATGTAAGATACATTACCAGAGTATACACATAGTTATTTGCCTCAACACAACACACGTAAAACGGGTGCCTATAAGGTTCCCAGACTCGAGTTTCTGCCGCACTAATGCAGCAGTAAGGTGCACTGCACCATCTGTCTGCATATATTATGCAACAATGCACAATCGGCTTATGCAGCTTCATCAGCGGGTATCACCTAATCAATAACCAATCAATCGACAGAATCCAAACACCGGCCCATGCCAGTCATGACTGTTTGTGACAACCAACACGGTAAAGCAATTAGCAACTGGCAACCAATAGGACTTTATCTCTCAACTAGCCATTGATTTACAAATTTTACATGAGGACGGGAAGCTAAAAAGAATCAATCTTTTCGTTCCTGTCATAAGCACTCAGCCAACGTCTCTCCACACAAATTATCAAGGGGTGAAAAGATGGCTTTTAGAAATAGCAGTTCACATTATAAAATAGAATGGTAGCATTCGGTTCATGTCTCCAAGCCCCATGGCTAGAGGAAAACGATGGTAACAATGGTAGTGCCAAGAACCTTTAACGGACTTTAAATGCGATCATCCATTATATAACAATATAGTAGCGAGCTGAAATGTGTCAGCCACGTGCGTAGATAACCAGTCTAATTTACAACTTAAAAGAGTGAGATATATATATATATATATAAGTGTGAGCTGAGAGAGCAGCTGAATATAAAAATATGAAATTGATCAGTTGAGCAGTAAAGGAGAGGTCTTTGCTGTTATGGAAATATAATGTGTATTGACAGTAAATGACAAGTGAAAAATTAACATATACTGACAGTAGTTTTATATGTCTATAGTTGAGGAAGATGAAAAGAAGAAATATAGATAGAAGTGCTGTGGCTGGATCTAAGTGTATCAGGTCTCACAACTGAGGTGTTAGAGGTTCAAAATAAGGAGTGATTTGGTCGATTAGACTCATTTTAGTCATGTATGGAAAAATAGTTACTAAGATATGTTTCTGCATCTAATGGGCATGATGATGATGACGATGATAGTGAGTTTCGATGAATTTAGCTATAACTTTCTACAATTCCTGTATTACTCTCGTTCAAACTCTTTATTCCATTTAGACCTAAATCACTGGTTCTCAAACTGAAGGAGGGTACTCACAACCCTATATAGCAGACATCCACAACAGTTTCAACCAAATTTCGCTCATAAGGCTATGGCAGAAGACACTTGCCTCAAGTGCCACACAGTAGGATTAAACACAAAACAATGTGGTCACAAACTCTAGAAAATATAGCCATTTCTGCACCAATATTTGGGTACTCAACTACCTTTTATTCTTTATGTTAAACAACTATTCCAATTCTATTTCTTTCACCCATTTTTGTTTTTGCATGGGTATATTTTTATATTTGGATGTCCTTCCTAACAACAACCACATTTATCGTGACTCTAGTATGAGAGAGACTGTTCTTTCTGTGACATGGCCGAAAAATCCTCTCAGCATTTTTGGCTTGCTCTTTACATTTGGATGTTCTTCATTACACAAGCCACTTCACAGAGTGTACCGAGTGCATTTATGATGATATCAACACTAGAGTGGTTTCCATGACTGTGATGTGACTCAAGAGCCCCCTTAATCATTTTGGTATGAATTTTACAGCTGCATAACTTTCCTAACATCAGCCATTTTGCAAAGTATACTAGGGCATTTTTCATAGCACCACTGCTAGAGATGTTGCCATGTCCATGACTGAAGTGTACTCTCCATCTTTCTGGCATGGGATTTAAAACTAGAGGCATCTCCTAACACCAACCACATTACAGAGTACACTGATGCATTTATCATAGCAAGAGAGGCTGCTGTGTCCATGACACAGCTGAATAGTCCTCACAAACATTATGCCATTTTTTTTTTGTATAGCTAGATGCCATTGCTAGATGTAAAATGATAAGTTTAACACATGGAGACATCCATTTCTCGGCATGTGTGTTTATGTGTAAGCGATGTGTGTGAGAGTCTGCTTGAGTGTGAGAGAGTGAGTCTCTGTGTGTAATTAGTTCTCAGTATAAGTATGTGTGCTTTCGTGTGCATATGTGTGGACATGTGTGCACGTTTCCATGTGTGAGTGTTTATGTTTACGAGTTTACATGTTTGTTTGTGTGTGTATATGTGTGTTGTGTTTTAGTAAGTTAGTACTAGGTATGTATGTGTGTGTTCCTGTGTGCTTATGTCAGTATGTGGATATGAATAGGTTTGTGTATGTGTGTGAGTGTGCATGTAATACAGCTACGGAAAGTGTATTCCTCTATGTTAGTTTTGTGTAGAAATACATTGCATGTTTCATTATCTAGAGAATCTCAAGTACCAATCACATCATATCTACCAATGATATTTACTACAAAGTTGACAAATGAATCCAACCTATCCATGTACACCACTACCTCCCTATATTGTCATATATCTCTCATCCTTCATTCCTCATTCATTCACATTTCCATTTTCATTCTTAAGTTGACAATGAATGTAAGAGAGGGGAGAGAGAGAGAGAGAGAGTGAGAGAGAGAGAGAGGCAGAAAGGGAAGGATAGTGAGAAAGGAGAAAGAAGGACAAAGAGAAGGAAAGCCACAGAGAGAAGGTGAAACACAGAGAGGAGAAAAAGAAGGAGTCACAGAGAGATAAGAATGAAGGAATGAAAGAGAAATAGACCAAGGGCAACAGAGAGAAA
>OZ024742.1:95825652-95860652 GCA_964016885.1 Eledone cirrhosa | reverse complement strand
TTCTGAAATTCATGAGGAATGAAAATAGATTGTCCTCATTTGCCATTCATGTTCACTTTACTGTCTGTCATTTTAAACTGGCCATTTTATCAGTTTTCCTTTCCTTTCAGTTTCCTTTTCATTGGCAACTTAAAAACAACGTATATATATTAAGCTGGTGATAATGGGGCTAATTTTGGGATAATGAATATAATTTTTGATAAATTCTATATAGAAAAATGCGAATCATGAACTGTAAATGTCTTTGTATGTGTGTTTGTGTATTCACATCAAGTTGTGCTTAGGTGGCTGACTTTAATCCGTTGTCAGGTTTTACACCTTGTTCCTGCTGTGGAACCTCCACTGGTTCTGTCACCAAGTGTTCCAGCTGTTTGATCAACAGAACAGCAGGCTAGTGAAATTAATATATAAGTGGTTAACATTCCACAGACATGTGTGCCATTAACTCTTTCATTACAAAGCCATTTGAAAGCAGCTTTGGAGCTATTAAACAAAACCACACATTTTATTTTTCCAGCTGAGTGAACTAAAATATTTTGCACAAGGACACAACACGCTGCCAGAAGGTGGGGGTTGGATTGAACTCATGACCTTACAATTTAGAGCTGAACACCTTAATAACTAATTCACAGGCCTTTGGCATCACCACCTGGTCCTTAGATATATTTAGCAAATTCCTATCTCATGAAAGTAATTGGATAAGGTCTTTCATCTGAGGATAAACCTTTTCTTTTGTAAAACCATTCACAGTGTTTCTGTAAAATGTTTCAGGAGTTTGTATTTACTTTATTTACTTTGCTATAGAAACAAGTAGTTGACTGTCATCATCATCATCATCCTCATCATCGTTTAAGGTCCATCTTCCATGCTAGCATGGGTTGACCGTATCTAGTTAAAATAATTAAAGAGCTAGTTAAAGAATGTAAGTAAGGGATGAATGAGATTGAAAAATACAGGGTTTTAAATTGAATCTATCAAGATGAAATATGCCATATGGAAGTTTGTGTATATGTAGACATGTAACAAATTCTGATGGAGTTAAGATAGGCACTGTAGTGATAAACAGTGTTTCTTGGACATTTTAAACCTAGCGGAGACCACCTGCTCTCCAGATGTGAACACAAGTAATGTTTTCCAGAGAAGGATATATATGTATATATATCATCATCATCATCATCATCATCACTGTTTTATGTCGATTCTTCCATGCTAGAATGGGTTAGACGGGTTGTCCTGTTGTGGTCAATGTTAGGTCGGCTGACCCTGTCTTGCACATATGGGCACTGATTTTGGCTTGATTTCTACACCTGGATGCCCTTCCTAACACCAAACTCATTTACAGTGAGTGTTGGGTGCTTTTTTTCCGCGGCGCCTACACATCCGCTTTATGATGTGGTCTGGGTGCTTTTTTTGTCGTGACAGCTCCACAACCACTTTGCAGTGGGAGGGGATGGGGGCATATTTCCTATATACTTTGGCTTGTTCCCATGGGAAGTCGGGTCTTCTGTATTACTGTGTGACGCCAGAGATATATATGTATGTAAAAGGTAAACAGAAATAACAACACAGTTGCTACAGTATATGGAATGAATATATTAGGTTAACGCTTGAAATAATAGGAAGAGGGTCTTGGCGTTTCGGATGCTAGTCCTTCATCAGAAGAAAGAATGAGAAATAAGATAGATTGAGGGGATGGCAGGTTGGAAATGGAAAAAATTTGTGTTGATATCTCTTGGAAAACTGATATATATATATATATATTTATTAAAATAACAGATTAAAGTTTAAGCAAAGAATAGCTGCTTCCACCCTTAACGGGATCTTCTGAAACTAAAAAAATCAATCTGTGAACGCAGAAGTAAATATTTTGAAAAACGTTGCAGCCGAAGGACAACAGGAAGACGATACTTTGGATCGTGAAGACGTTCCCTGGCAATGAACAGAAAAAAGCAAAGATAATACATCGTTATGTGGAGTGATGAGAACAAATACACGCAAAGACTCCATTTATACCATAAACGTGGTTTTGTTTGAACGTCTTCACGAACCAAAGTTTCGTCTTCCTGTTGTCCATCGGTTGCAACATTTTTCGAAATATTTGCTTCTGCGTTCACAGATTAATTTTTTTAGTTTCAGAAGATCCTGTTAAAGGTAAAGCAGCGATTCTTTGCTTAAACTTTAATCTGTTATATTAATAAATATATATATTATATATATATATATATATATATATATATATATATATATATATATATATATATCTTGGAAAACTGACATATATATATATATATATATATATATATATATAGAGAGAGAGAGAGAGAGAGAGGAAAAAGATCTACATTCCTAATCCATCAGTACCTGCACCACCCAAGTCCCCAGTTCGCACTGTAAATGTGGTTGTCATTAGGAAGATAATATAGCTGTAGAAGCCAAGCCCAAATCAGTTCTGTATGAGCAGGGCATGGTCATCTGACCTGGCTTGTCTCACAATGAAAGAAGTTTTCTAATCTATGATAGCGTGGAAAATAGATGTTATACGGTGATAATGAAGTTGAATGATACCCTGTTGATGAGAGAATCATATTCTGATTTTCATCTGCATTGCATCTGATGAGCAAATCTATTGAGCTGATTGCATTGACTGAAGCTCTGGTCTGGTCATTTGCAAAACACATGTTACATGTGATTATAAAATATGTTGAACTGAAATTTCCATCTCTTCCTTAATATACATACATACATACAGACCTACACACCCACACACACACACACACACACACACACACATATATATATATATATATATATATATATATATATATATATATATAGGAGTAAGTAAGACCCCGACGGCTGAGCTCAAGCCGTTTCGACGGCTAATTCTGTACGGCTAATTCAGTACAGAATTAGCCATCGAAACGGCTTGAGCTCAGCCGTCGGGGTCTTACTTACTCCTATTACCCACTCTACTACCCTAAGTATTGAGTACTTTGGTGCGTTATGGTCCACCTGGTTCCTTACCACTTTTCCTTCGCTATATATATATATATATATATATATATATATATATATATATACAACTCATAGCAAATGGTCTTCAAAATGTTTTTAATTA
The DNA here is from genome assembly GCA_964016885.1 of Eledone cirrhosa. NCBI lineage: Eukaryota > Metazoa > Mollusca > Cephalopoda > Octopoda > Eledonidae > Eledone > Eledone cirrhosa. The sequence continues at coordinate 95,857,534 of OZ024742.1, read as the reverse complement.
AACATACAGTATATTGCCAAATATACTACACATACATTCCTGTATATATTACTATTTCAGAGCACCAACACTAATACCTAATTTTTGCTGGACTGGCAATTCTCTGTTTAATCAGCTCTTAAATATTACTGGAATTCTATAAAATCCAGCTTCTATAATTCTCGGCAAAGGCAAGGGAGTGTGTGCTCTTGATAAATGCTAACAAGTGAGAAACAGACTGTCAATCACCCTCCCTTTGTTTTTGTCAAGAATAAGTAAGTGACATAGTCACTACTTTAAAAGTCAGCGAATGGTTTTAAAAATGTTTTTAATTAAACATACAGTATATTGCCAAATATACTACACATGTATATATATATATATATCTACAATATATTTTTGACAACATTTATTAATATCATTTACACACAAAATAATAACAATAATAAACACAATATATATATATATATATATATATATATATATATATATATATATATATATATATATATATATATACATACATAAAACACTGGCATAAGTTTGTTATTTAGTGAAGACATTTTACTGATTTCATCTCTATGCTAGCTATATACATCATCACCATCACTGTTCTGCATCCATTTTAGATGCCGTGTATTTAACTCAACAGTGAGCTGCAGTGATTGAAGAGAGGCATTGGTCATCTTGAGAGAATAGTAAAAACAATTGCCTAAGATGCCATACAGTGGGACATTAACCAAAGCAAAATGTTTTTTAACCACACAGCCATACCTTTGCCTATACATGTATATATATATATATATATATATATAAATATTTAATACAACATTGAGTAAATTATGAAAGTAAATGAATGAGCAGTCAACTGAAGCCAGAGTAAAGTTTTCAACAGTTGCTGGGTAGTGTTAATCGTTTCAGGTCAATTACACGTATACTTCAATTGAATTTATCTTTGATGTTCTCAGAATGTTTCAAAACATAAAAACAGATGACATGTAGATTCCCACTTTAGGATAATTTTTTATTAATTTTTTTAAAGAGTAAATGTATTCCTAACAATCAAGCAACAACAATAACTAATGTAACAAAAAAACAAAACAAAATAAAAATGCAAAAAATACAGTGAGTTCCCAAAAGAATTTACAGCATATCTTTGACAACATTTATTATATCATTTACACACAAAATAACAACAATAATAAACACAAACATATATTCAGAGAAAAATGGAAAAAAATTTCTATAAAGATATATAAAATGAGACAAAAAATCATAAAAGTAAAGAAGCCCTAGTGACTGTAATGCTGACTCATCATCATCATCATCATCATCACCGTTTTACGTCCGTTCTTCCACGCTAGCATGGGTTAGACGGGTTGTCCTGTTGTCGGCAGTGTCTGGTCGGCTGACCATGCCTTGCTCATACAGGAACTGATCTGGCTTGATTTCTACAGCTGGATGCCCTTCCTAACACGAACCTCATTTACAGTGAGTGCTGGGTGCTTTTTCGTGGCGCCTACACGTCCACTTTACAGTGTGGGCTGGGTGCTTTTTTGCCGTGGCACCTCCACGACCACCTTGCGGTGGGGGTGGGTGGGGGTGGGGGAGCATATTGTCTATATGCTTCAGCTTGTACCCATGGGAGGTCGGGTACTCTGTATTACTGCGTGACGCCAGAAGTCACGGTCGTGTGTCATTGTCCTTGAGAGGTGTAATTGGGTAAGGTCGGCTTTTATCACCTCATCCCAGGTCATCTTGGGTCTCCCCACTCCGCGGTTTCCATCAACTTCTAGTGCTCTGCACCTTTTTATGCAGCTGTCATCCTTCATACGCATCACATGTCCATACCAGCGCAACCGCCTCTCCTGCACACAGCATTTGATTCCTCTTATGCTCAGTCTCTCTCTCAATTCATTTATGCTTTGTCGTTCACGTATATTACTGTTACACATCCATTGGAGCATGCAGGCTTCGTTTCTCTCTAATCTACGTAAGTCTTCCACCTTCAGCGCCCAGGTCTCACTACCATGCAACATTGCTGTTCGGATACACGCATCATACAGTATGCCTTTCATTTTGAGGGAGAAGCCTTTTTCAGCTAGCAGTGGTAGTAGTTCCCTAAACTTCTTCCATCCCGTTCTTACCCTAGTTATTGTACTTTCTGAACACCCACCTCCGCTGCTAATTCGGTCACCTAGGTAGCAGAAGCTGTCTACTGTTTCTACAGAGCCCTCCCAGAGATTGGTGGTACTTGTTTCCTGTGGCTGTTTGCTGCTTGCTGTCTCAGCACAGCTGCTGCATGTGAATCCTACATTCTTAATTAAGCTTCCTGAGATCCCGCTACATCTCTTGTGTACCCATTGTTTGCATTTGGGGCAGAGAATGGAGTTCCTACCTACACCTTTCCTACATACTGAGCAAGGCCATTTCCCTGAGGGGATCTGGGTTCTGTTTTCTCGTCTACTTACAAGGACCTTAGTCTTTGTCATGTTGACTTTGAGACCCTTTCTTTCTAGTCCCTGCTTCCAAGTTTGGAACTTATTCTCTAGTTCTACCATAGATTCAGCTATGAGTGCGAGGTCATCAGCATACAGGAGTTCCCACGGGCATCCGGTCTTAAACTCCTCCTAACTATATATAACTATATATAACTATATATATATAACTATATATAAATAGCTTAGAGTTTAGACTCAATGGGGTCATTTACAATCATTTCAGCTCTAAGAATCGCTTCTGAGCAGAATAAATTAATATTTGATGAACATTTACATGTTTTAGTTGCAATTGACTAATAAAATCGCTAGAATGAAATATCTTAATTCAACAACATAAAGTTTGCCTGTACGATCTAAAAAATAATAAATCAATACTCACAGACTCATATGGGCAAAAAGCCTTGGTACCTAGACACGTTTAAAATTCAAAATACAAACTTTTTCCGCAGATCGGTCAGAACTTCAAACTTCAAACATGTTTCACAAAGGATGGTATAATAGTGAAATAATTAACTATAAACGGCTGTTATTTCTAGCACTATGTGTGGGACGTTAGAGGACTGGAATAAGCCGTGTGCAAAACCTCGTGTATTTTCGCTATGCTAACCAGACCTTAGATATTTTTCTGAGGTGGAGTTATTTAATTTTATCTGGGTACCTATTGATAAACACAGAAAAAGCTGATTAACTCACTGCTAATTAGTTAATTATTTCACTATTATACCATCCTTTGTGAAACATGTTTGAAGTTTGAAGTTCTGACCGATCTGCGGAAAAAGTTTGTATTTTGAATTTTAAACGTGTCTAGGTACCAAGGCTTTTTGCCCATATGAGTCTGTGAGTATTGATTTATTATTTTTTAGATCGTACAGGCAAACTTTATGTTGTTGAATTAAGATATTTCATTCTAGCGATTTTATTAGTCGATTGCAACTAAAACATGTAAATGTTCATCAAATATTAACTATATATATATATTAACTAAATATATATATATATATAACTATATATATTTATCTAAATATATATATATATATATTTCATATAACTGCTCTGTAAATCATCTGATGTTTTTACATTGAGCTACTTAACTTACTGGTAATAAGGTAGTAATACATTACTGCCTACCACTATTTAGGGTGTGTATAAAAAATACTTATAACTGCATAAGGTTTTGTATTTACATAACCATAAATAGTATAACTAATACTATATATATATATATATATATATATATATAAAGGGAAGATGGACATTGTTTAGTGTACCGAACTTGCCTGCTACAGCGTTCATCCAATTTTCATGAAACCTCACACATATATAAAACTCAACGCGTAGAGTGGAATAGGCTACTTGAAATTTTCGAAAGATCGATAATCGGTCCCTATGACAGAATGTTTTCGATTCCAATGAAATTTTATGTGAATTCGAACACAAGAACTCTTAGTTTACATCTCGCGCAATAAAAATAAATTTCATATGGCCATATAAGGACGTGCGTTATTGATTGGACGGCCAGCTGCATGTGTTCCCAGCTGTCTCAGCAAACGACCGACCATTAAAGAGTTTCTTTTCATATTCCACCTTATTCAAGTGGAAATACAGTATTATCCCTATCTCAAAAGGGAACCAAATTTAATGATGTCTTTTGTGAACCTAAAAGCTGTGAGTAAATTTGCAAACAGTCTTAAATAATCATGCTTTTTGAAAAAAAAATTACTAAATAATACGTTGACCAACTTGTGTTGTACACATACAATACAAGTAAAAAAATTTACGTCGTACCAATGTTTTCCTTTTTTAAACAAAAGATTCTAAAAAATTACTTAATTTATAATACAGTCTTTTGCACAGGAAGTGAGTAACTTTTCGGGTGTTTAAACGTAAGTTCACCAGGGTTTGTGTCTTCATTATTGGCCCACCTCTAATGGCATTTTTTGTTCTGCTTACGACTAAATGTTATGAGCGTATTTGCAATTAATTGCGCACATGTGCACACCTGCATGCAGATAGACACTGACAGCAAATACAAAATCGATAACTTGCTTATTAAGATATCGGTCAAAAAGAGAGATTGAATGTACTTTAGAACATCTTTTGAATATATTGTTCTTTTTGGCATGATATGTCAGAAATATAGCTACTATACACTTTGGTTATTTTTTGTAACTAAAAAACGGTTCCTTTTGGGTGGATACTTAACGAGAAAAATCCTAGGGTTTTGGACAAGTTTGTTTCAGGCGCTGTATAGACGCCTATTTTGTCACACCTTGGTCATGAATTCGTATTCTTTTCCAATAGATATTTTCCGCTCTATAAGGCTCACCAGGATATAAGGCGTATCATTTAAAATCAGGTCCGCGCAACGGCGTGTAAGGCTAACCAGAAAATGCTATCTTCTTTACTTTTAGTCTAGATCTATTACTTCTGTTAGAGCCGTGATTGATTACCATTGTATTATTTATACATAAGGCTCACCGGAGTATAAAGCGCAGAGCTCTTTTTTGATTAAATTTAATTATTTTAAGTGCAATTTATAGACGGGAAAATTCGGTAAGTTATTGTAATCCTATTTCCAAACCTTCCCATTCACCAGTAACCATGCTAACGAATCTGGTGTCATCTCTCTCTGTATTTAATCACCTCTCTCTAACCTAACAGCTTCGTTACACGTCGTTATGCCCACACGGAAATGTTCAAGACTTACCTCCAAAAAAGGTACAGCTACTGCTTTGAGACAACGAATTAGGCGTTCTCAGGTATGAGTTCATTCACAATTGATTAATCCTTTATGCAATATTCTCCCTTAATGTTAGCAAGTACTGCGTTTATCCTAACCGTCACCACTTTTAAGCAACTACAACATTCTAATCGTAGTTATGTTAAATTTATTGTCTTACCTTGATTCCCTTTTGTTCATGTTAGACTTTTCTCATTTACTATTGACACTGCCATTGGCTTAGCTAACCAGTAGAATTAATTAATTTTCTCTAGGAAACACCTGCTGAGCGCGAATCTCGACTCGCTGATAGACGTCTTTCCCGGCTGGTTGAGTCACCAACATCACGTACGACAAGGCTTGCTGATGTTCGCCTTCGTCGCCAACAAGAGCTGACGGAGGAATCACCAACATCCCGTCAGACGAGGCTTGAGGCTGTGGCAAAGGGCAATAACCCTAGATACAATTTTGATCAACTTTTTTTCACCTATAGCAAATTTACCGGGACAGGTTTTTAGCTACTCAAATCTACTTCAGAGATCACGCATTGATGTAAAAAAATCAATAAAACTTAAGCGGGGATCGACTTTGCGCAAAAAAACAAGGCAAAGTTACACATGGGAAAACTTTTTACAGGAACATCCTATATTCTTGAAAACTGTCACAAAAGACTCGCCATTATGCCGCGGTTAAGATAAATGCCTTTTAATTCTTCTTCTGCACATGTGAGCGCAAAAATTGTAAAAAAAAAACCCTGAAAGTAATCGACATTTTCACCCTGCTTTAAATTAACTGAACATTCAATATCAAGCGATTTTGACTTCAGTCAGTCGTGCAGAGAACAATTTCAACGATACACTGTGTAACTACAATTAATAAATTACACACCTGTGTCTACTAACCTATTTTTTTCCATTGAAGTTCGAAGTTTTGAACCTGTGATGCGCGGGAAGTAACTTTCACACATTCTAACAGACTAAAGGTCGACTTACACCCGGGCAACGCCGGGTACTTCTGCTAGTATATATATATATATATATATATATATATATATATATATAGCGGTGATCAATTATATATATATATAGGGTAAAAGCAGTGATTCTTTGCTTAAACTTTAATCAGTACTTATAATATATATATATATATAATGATATATGTTGTTATATTTGGAATCAAGCCAGAATCAGTTCCCATCCCACCCTTGCAAGCAGGGAAAAGTGGACGTAAAAGGATGATGATGATGATGATATATATATATATATATAGTCTATTAAAGTTCTTTCGTCACACATCTGTGACATCATCAGTGGTACTATTATGTTTCCTCCTGTTGTATTGTAATGCCTATGCAATTTTTATTTTATCTATTTATTTATTCTTGTCTCTGTCTCTGTTTGCACATGCATTTGCATGTGTGTTTCCTGTTTGGTGTGTGTGCTCGCGCAAACAGAGATAGAGACAAGAATAAATAAATAAAATAAAAATGATCAGTTTGACGATCACCACCGACGAATGTGAGAAAGTTCTCCGGGAAAGTTAACCAGGAATCTTAAAAACTCTCCCCACCGAAGATAACAAAGTATTTATTAGATTTACAAAACAACATTGTAAAATTATATTATAAAATTAAATTATATTGATTAGAACTACAAGTGAAGTCATTCTTTTCCTAAATATATACATATATATATATATATAAATATATAAATGAAAATAGACCGAGAAACATGTCCATCATCAGTAGTCTGCCGAATATCATTGGTATTTCTTCGCATACATACCTAAAATCAGTGCGAGCGATAACTAAATTAAGTTATCAGGACAGAGGAAAGTAAACAAACAACATGGTAGTAATGCAACGTAAAGAGAGGAAAAAAGAGAAACAAGTCAATACATCTTGTGGGCTTAAGTCCGAACACATCAAATGACGAGAAGAGGCAGACACGTCCAAGCCACGCGAAAAGTGAGAGAGGAAAGAATTTCACACAGGTCAGACGGGAGGAAGTGAGAGAGGGGGAGTAGCAGAGAGTGAGTGAGTGAAAGTGTGAGGAGGAGGCCAGCCGAGAGTGTGTGACCAGTAGCGGGGGTGAAAGAAAGCAAGAGGTAAATGAGAGAGAAGAGGGAGAGGGAAAGAGGATAGCAGTAAGGTGGCAGAAAAATACGAACCACAGCGAGGGGAAAAAAATATATGTGAATGAAAAATGGCGTGCTGCATTGTTGCGAATATGAACATATGAATGAAAATAGACCGAGAAACATGAATTTCCATCATCACTAGTCTGCTGTTTATCATTGACATTTCTTCGCGTTAAAGACTATATATATATATATATATATATATATATATATATATATATATATATATAAAGTTGTAATAAAATGAAAAAGAAATTTCATTTCTCACTCTTAGTACGGCACTTACTTAAATGTAAGTATGTATGTATACGTACATACATATATGTATACAGACGTATATGTATACATATATGTATATGTATACGTATATGTATATGTACGTATATGTATATACGTATATGTATACGTATATGTATATGTATATACGTATATGTATACGAATATGTATACGTATATGTATACATATATGTATACGTACATACATATATGTATACAAACGAACAAAGCGGGCGTTATAATAAGCGTCCGCTAAACTGATACGTACATATATGTATGTGTACCTGTATGTATATATGTGTATATATATATATATATATATATATATATATGCATGCTACTGTACGTCTGTATACATATATGTATGTACGTATACATACATACTTACATTTAAGTAAGTGCCGTACTAAGAGTGAGAAATGAAATTTCGTTTTCATTTTATTACAACTTATCGTTCTCGGTACGCCTGGCCGAACTCACTCGATATGCAAATTAGGCTGCTCAGCCGTTAATTTTCATAAGGAAAGTATATACTTTCGAACGTTCAACCATCTGGCAGAAAGGTATACGGTGCTGATGATAGCTAACAAGCTTGAAACTAGTACATCGTTCCTGTGTCAGTGTTGAACAAAAAGGTGACGTGGTTGCCTTAACACCGTACGGCATAAATTCAGGCTATTCAGTTTGTTTACAAACGAACAAAGCGGGCGTTATAATAAGCGTCTCGCTAAACTGATACGTACATATATGTATGTGTACCTGTATGTATATATGTGTATATATATATATATATATATATATATATATATATATATATATATATATATATATATATATATATATGCATGCTACTGTACGTCTGTATACATATATGTATGTACGTATACATACATACTTACATATATATATATATATATATATATATATATATATATATATATATATATATATATATAATAGACATGTAGGAGTCACAAAAAAAGCACCCACCACACACTGTAAATGTAGTTGGCATTAGGAAGCATATCCAGTAGTAGAAATCCAGCCAAAATCAGTTGTGAGAGTGAAACACAGTCCTTCAACCAAGATATTTTGCTAAGGAACAGCTCATCTTACCTATGTTAACATGGAAACTATGTTTGGAGTTTCTTTGCTTTGATCTTCACAGTCATGGCTAGTTGTGCAACACTGTGTTGTTTATTTCCTATGGGTACATCTTGTTCCATGTTCAGTTTTTGCCTAAATTTTCTTGCTTCTTTTGTTATTGAGTGTAGTTACTTAATTCGTTCATGGTTGAGTACAGGCATAAGGAGTTCATATCGGGTGTGGTGGAGGTAGCTATCCAACCCAAAGGTTGTTGTTTTGTATGCAGCTTCCAGTTGTCGGAGCCCCCTTCCACCTTCTCTCCTTGAGATATACAACCTATGTACATCGGCTTTATAGTGGTACCTTTTTTCCATTGTCAATAGTTTCCTTGTCTTAGTGTCCAACATTTGTAGTTCTTGCAGGTTCTAGTTTATGATGTTAAAGTTGTATGTTACAACTGGAACTGCTAGACTGGTAGTGAACTTATTGCAGGAGTTTAGCTCACGTTTTATTACCAGTCTCACTCTTCTTATGTAATCCTTCCGTATCTTTTCCTTCATACTTGCATGCTGGATTACATCTCCTTCATTAACTCCAAGATATGTGTAGGACTCTTCATTATTACATTCCCTTTATGGTAGTTTGTTGGTCTATGACAATATCTTTATGGTTAGGGAGCAACCCTCTCTTGAATGATTTAATGGAGCAAGTGACATACAGAAGATCAAAGGAGATAATGAGTCACCTTGGAATATTCCACAATTAATCTTGATCTGTCTGGATTCCAGTGGTCCGTTGTGGTGTTGAAGGACCATTGTAGTTTTTCAGTCTGTTATCATTACCTTCAGGAAAGTTGTGATCTCTGGGACTATGTGACACATTTCTAGTGTCTTTATGATCCATGAAAGAGGTATGCTGTTGAATGACTCCTTGTAGTCTATCCAGGCCATTGACAGATTTTTCTTTTTCTGTTTGCAGTTTTCCGTTATGTGTCTATTTATCAGTAACTGATCTTTGCACCCACAACTACCTCGTTTATCGCCTTTTTGTTCAGGTGGTAATTATTATTGTTTTCTCTCACCCAGAAATGGGCCGAGAGGAAGCTATCCTTGAAAGGTCGAGCGGAGGTGGTGAATGCGTACATCGCGTCCGTCATCTACTACCGCCTGACCGTCATGCCTTATCCTAAACCTCGCCTGACTGCACCAGAGCGTTTGCTCTTTCGCTTCTTGTGGAAGGGATGTGCTCCGATGGTCAGGCGGCCCATCTGCTGTCAACACCCGCTACGTGGAGGGCTGGGCATGCCGTGGATGATGATACGCAGACATGCGCTCAGGCTACGGCATCTCCACCTCTTCCTCGACGGTGATCAGGTGTGGTAGCGCTTTGCTAGACACATGTTTCCCCAGCTTGTCTCCTTGGCGGAGCTGCAGTCCTGGGTCAAGCGAAGACCGAGAAGAAGCGCTTGGAGACGAGAATGTCTTCAGGCGCTTACAGCCCTCAACCAGTCGAGCAATACAATCGCTGGAAACTCCACATTGGCTTTCTATAGAGGATTAGTGGAAGGAAAAAGCAACGACGTTCTTGGGGAGACTCTAGGCGTCGACGAAAACCAACTAACCAATCTCTTCAGGAGCAGTTTTGGGCCGGGGCCCATGCACAACTTCCATAAATCCCTGGCCTGGCAGTGCTACGGAGGAGCTTTGCCAGTTCGGGATAGACTCTACAGGCATGGAAGTGCTGTCAGCCAAGCCTGTCCGTATTGCGGACAGGGCGATGAAACCGTCCTGCACGCACTCGTCCAGTGTCCGAGCAATGCTGATTTGTGGGTTTATGCCGAACACCTGCTGTCACGTGTTGAACGGATCCGGCTATCAGCTGAGTCCATCGTGAAGATTGCCCCGCCGCCTTCCTTTAGCCGAGAAGGGCAGGCAGTTTTTATCTACCTGGTGGCCATGGTAAAAGAGATTGTATGTTGGACACATCTGAAAGGGTTGAAGTCCGGTACTTTCCTCTTCGGTGACGCCCTCATTAACTTCTTCCGGTTTCACCGGAAGAGGAAAATTAGGGTGGAGAGGGAAGTGCTGACCTCCAGCCAGTTTGTTGAAAGGTGGGTAAGAGAGGCAAGAATAGCCCGTGTGAATGGGTCTACCCTGAGCGTGTGCCAGTAGCATTGTAGGAGGAAAACTCTAGAGTTACGCCCATTTACGTTCTGAGTTCAAATCCCGCCGAGGTTAACTTTGCCTTTCAACCTTATGGGGTCGATAAAATAAAGTACCAGTAATGTACTGGGTAATTGCTGGCGTTGTGCCAAAAGTAGAAACAATTATTATTATTAAATATTATTATTGTTCTTTGAGTCTCAGTCATTGATGTTAGTTAACTGGAAAGTTTGTTGAAATGAATATCAAGCCACTACCTGCAGCCTCAGATATTCAGGACGTATCGGAGGGTTGTTGTTGTTCCCAGCAAGCATGCCTTTTGAAGCGTTCCAAAAAGCGTGGCGGGGTCAATTTTCTTTAAGTATCACTCGAAACTTTTTGAGATAGTACCTAGTGCGCCTATGACAATCGGGACCACTTTGACTTCATGGCAGTTCCAAATCCTTTTTACCTCCCACTTTAAGTCCTGGTATCGGTTAATTTTCTCCCTCTCCTTCTCTTGCACTCTCGTGTCGAATGGGCAGGCCACATCCACAATCAGGCACGATCTTTTTTCATTGTCCAAAACCACAAGGTCAGGTCTATTGTGTTCCAGTTTCTTGTCCGTCTGTATCCTAAAATCCCACAGCACCTCCACCTGATCGTTTTCTATCACCGACTCTGGCTTATGCTCATACCACTTCTCAGAATGTGGTAAATTGTTTACTTTGCATAGGTGCCAGTGGACCACCCTGCCCATCACATCATGTCTCCAGCCTTTATAGTGAGTCTAGACTAGGCGTTTACACTCGGATACAATGTGAGCCACAGTCTCCTCTCTCTCTCCACAGATCCTGCACAGTGGGCTAGCCTCCTCCTTGTAAATATGGTGTTTCAACCGCTTCGTTTTGAGGGCCTGCTCTGCGCAGCCATTAGCATTCCTTCTGTAGCCTTTTTAAGGTCTCCTCTTTTCAACCAGTTCCATGTCTGTGGATCTCTGAATTCAGTTTTCTCAAAGAAGGTACTATGAAGGGATTTTTCATGAAGGCTGCTCTTTCTCCTTGTTGTTATTTCCTCCTTGGATATCCCCTGGTATATTGTCTTCTCCTTCAGTACAATTCTGAGCATTGGCTCCTTACTATCAGTCACGTATTTGTGTAGGTTGTTTTTCTCCATCTGAACACAGTCCTCTATGCTGATAAGACATCTTCCACCTTCAGATCTCCTTAAGTAGAGTCTATCGACATCACTCCTCTTGTGGAACATGTTGTAGATAGTCAATAGCTTCCTAATGTTCCTATCCATTTCTTTTTGTTCAGCAACATTCCATCTCAGAATTCCCGCACTGTACCTAATAATAGACACAGCTCGGGAATTTACTGCACTTATGACATTCCTACTGTTCAGATGTGATTTTAATACGCTCCTTTCTCTCCGAATGTATTCATATCTTATCAATTCCTTTATTTTTTTTGTTCTTGATGTCATCAGCCTCCAGAACACCCAAATACTTGTATCCTTCTTCAGTGTCAATTTCCTTTATCATCTCACCTGTTGGTAACTGGATTCCGTTGCTTCTGCTCAATATACCCCTCTTCATTACAAGGACTCTACACTTACTAATACCAAATTGCATACATATATCATTGCTGAAAATACGGACAGTGTAAACAAGCACATCCAACTCCTTCTCACTCTTCCCGAAGAGCTTAAGATCGTCCATGAATAGGAGTTGATTGATGGTAAGCTCTCCCTTTCCCAACTTGTATCCTGCTCTCACTTTCCGCAGTATAATGTTCAGGGGCATCAGGGCAAGGACAGACAACAGAGGGGACAGACTATCTCCCTGGAAGATACCTCTCTTGATCTTCACGCCTCCCAAGGTTCTCCAGCTGATGTTAACTCTGTTTTCCAGGACTTCATACATTTGCCCAACAACTGTCTGATGTTATCTGCCACCTTGAAGATCTCTAGGCTTTTGGTGATCCAAGAATGAGGCACCATGTCAAATGCCTTTTTGTAGTCTATCCATCCCATGGCAAGACCAGTGTGTCTCCTCTTGCAATTCCTCATTACCATCTTATCAATAAGTAACTGGTCCTTTGTACCACGGGACTTCTTTCGGCATCCTTTCTGTTCGTCCGGTAACAAGTTGTTTGTGTGGAGGTGATGGTAGATTTCCTCAGCCATAATGCTTGTCAACAGTTTCCACATTACGGACAGACATGTGATAGGTCTATAGTTGGTAACATCATTACCCTTGATTCGGCTTTCATTACCAGAACTGTGGTACCTTTTGTCAACCACTCTGGTACCTCACATGACATCAAGCAGTCATTGAACATGGCTGTCAGTTTCGGGTGGAGGGATGTTATATTTTTAATCCAATACCCCTGCACACCATCTGGGCCTGGTGATTTCCAGTTGGTTAGTTTTTTGGCCTGCCCCTTAAGAGTTTCAACTGTGATACTCAAATCAGTTTGTTGGTGTGCCTGTTCACTAATCTCCTTTTGTACTGTCTCAATCCACACTGCCTTGTCATTATGTTTAACATCCTGCTCCCATATTCCTCTCCAGAATGTTTTAGTTTGTTCCGCCTCAGGGATGAAGTCGTTGCCTCTTTCTTTCCCTTCAAGCTGTCCAAACAACATCTTCTGGTTGTTGTCAAACATGCGGTTCTGTCTATACTGACTGACCCTGCTCTCGTATCGCCTAATTGTTGCACTCTTTGCTACAATGCGTTGCTTCAGTTCCTCTATGATAATATTTAGCTTTTTCCTCCTAGTTTTGTACTTCATTTCCAGTCTATTTTTAGTGTCTATGTTTTTTAATGTCCCATTCTGTAGAGACTCAAGCTTTCCAATGTCATTTCTCATTTCCTTGATTTGACCATTCAGTCGTTTCTTCCACAAAGGTTCTGATCTTTCTTGTTTGTTGTTTCCTCTCGCTTTTATGCCAAGTAATTTCCTCACCGCATTTGCTGTTGCTTTGAGGATATTGTTGCACTGGTGAAGGCTCCTCGCCTCAAGGTATGGGATGACTTTGTTTACCTTAGCTGTTGTTTCTTTTAACTTTTTCCTGTCTACAAATCTTAGATTCATAGGTTTCACACTATCATTGTTCAATTCATCTACCACTTAGTTTAGGATATCAACCAAATCTTGTCCTAGCCCGTCAGCATTCATCTCCTCAATGGCCGTATCTTTGTTCCAGGTATTATTTATTTCAGCATTCAGATCATTGTCTGCTTCGGATGGTTCCTCCGTTCTCTCAACCTCTTCACCTTCATTTCCCACTGGCTCGTTTGCCTGGCATACTCCACTCTCCATTTCCAACCTAATCTCTCTGCTCAGTTCCCCCAGTTCCAGCTCGCTTATCCACCCATTAGTTCTTATTACCCAAGCCTGCCCGACCAATTTTTGTTCATCTAATTTAAATAGACCAATCTCGTGCCAGATGTTATGCATCCGTTTCCTATAGCCTTTCTCCTTGGGGTTACTCTTCAGGTAACATTGCATAACAGCTCTATTCAATTCTTTCGTCCAGTCGGTTCTGGTCCCTTTCCTCCTTCTTCTTCCTGCGACACCAACAGTATTTGGTTGACAGCCAGGTCCCTGCTGCTGAGCCAGGGAGCACCTGCTGGGTGAGAGTCTGTCACATGCCATTCCAGTCTCCACTTCACCGTTATTCGAACTGTTTAGGTTCGACATTTAAACACTTTTATCGAGGATTGGTGAATGTATGGTTACATAACCACCGGTGATTTCATCACCCCCGGTGATTTTAGTGTGGCACTATCACGCTGTAGACGAACATAAATAAACAAACAAACAAATAGGTAAAAAAAAACAAAAAAAGAATAAGCATAAGTTTCATTGTAATGTAATGTTTGAATGTCTGGCTTAGTTTTTTTTATATTATTATTATTATTAACTTTGCCTTTCATCCTTACGGGGTCGATAACATAAAGTACCAGTAATGTACTGGGTAATTGCTGGCCTTGTGCCTAAAGTAGAAACAATTATTATTATTATTTTTTAATATTATTATTATTATTATTATCGGTAGAGGATCGGACGCCATGCTTTCCAGCATAGTTACGTCCCTTTACGTTCTGAGTTCAAATCCCGCCGAGGTTGACTTTGCCTTTCATCCTTACGGGGTCGATAAAATAAAGTACCAGTAATGCACTGGGTAATTGCTGGCCTTCTGCCTAAAGTAGAAACAATTATTATTATTATTATTATTATTATTATTATTATTATTATTATTATTATTACAGCTACATTTATCTTGCTTTATGTTCATACGAGTTATCACCAAGTCACAACCAGTGACCTCAAGAGACAACAAGGTCCGCCATGTTCAAGAAAGAACATACATACTCACACATGCATCTTTAGGTGTTTAGACTTGTGATGTATATTGACAGAATCTTCCTTAGTATATGGGCAGTTCCCATTAGTACTATATTTTGTATTTCTCCTATACGCGGGTTTCCTGGGGTGCGATAAGTAATCATTAGACCCCTTAGGTATCATTCCTAGAGCGCCTACAACCACTGGTATTGTTTTAATTCTCAATTTTCACATTTTTCCAATTTCTATCTCCACACCCTTATACTTGCTCAATTTTTCAAATGTTTTTATAGATACATTCTTGTCTATTGGAACGGACATATCAATTAGCAGGCATACCCTCTTTTTAAAGTCCTTCAGTATTATATCAGGTCTATTTGCATCTATTTTTCGGTCTGTTTGGATGCTAAAGTTCCACAAGATTGAGATGTGATTATTATTATTATTATTGGCGGCCTACGTAGTAATTCGTATCATCGTGAGCTCCGCAAAGGTTTGTTATTTTCAGTTATTTAAAATTGCCATTTTTGGAAAATGTTTATTGTTAACTATATATAAGTGCACATACATTGATTTCTGAAAAGGACACTCAAAAATATTGGGCCCTTGAGCCCAAAATTTAAACTTTTTATAATTATCAAACAAAAAATGTTTTCTTTGAAAAATAATGGATGACTCAGATTCACTCCTTCCTCACAATCCAACACCTCACACCGACACCACCATTGTAAATATTGCTACGTTTGCCAACACTGGAATTGTAAGCAGTAGCAATATTTTAAATTTGTCTCTGGCAGACGTTCATTTCCCGCCATTACCAATGACTGCAGGTGTTAAAGCCGCCACTACCACCACCAACACCGCGACAACCACCACCCCCCACAGCGACAACAGAAACAAAAGAAAAATATAAATTAACTCATGATATCGGAATGAATTCAACCAAAATGAACTCTTCCACACCGAACACCACTGACGCCACCACCACCACAACTGAAACTAAAATTGACAACAGCAAAACTAACGATAATAACAACAGCAACAATGAAATTAAGAAAACTACCCTGAGTTTTGCTAGAGTAGCAAAAACGTGCGAAGCGATCCAGGTAACTCAGGAAGAATTAGACGAAGCCAAATGAATGGTAAAGAACGATGGGTACAGGGTCAGTTTCACCACCCCCCTACCTAATAAAATGGAGCAATGTCGCCTAAACACCGTGTCTTATCGGACAATAAACATAAAATCGCGCCGAGTGGAACGGGCATCTGAGTCCCAAATCCAAAAAGCTTTGGGACATGTGTGGGCAAAACAAAACCCACATCAGACGTGGGCAGAAGTATGGAACCGTTGACGTGTTCTTTGAAACACCACAGGAGGCCAGAGAACACTCCATGGCCCCATTAAGAAGCGACGACTTCACACTCATCCCAAGCTATTGTGGCCAGAGACTTGTGAAGATCAGTTCAGGGTGACCCACGTTCCACCGGCCATCGGAATTCCCTGGCTAATGGCTGCCGTCCTCGCCGGCATCGATGCCAACACCAAAATAATAGAAATAGCAAAAGAAAAGCAGGAGAACTGGTCCGGATCTGGGATGGAGCTCCTGATCCAAGCGGACCATAAAAGCATTGAGGAGATCCCAGAGGTAATAGACCTCACTGACGGCAGCCACCTCACCGTAATCGTCGAGGGCAGAAGACCTAGGTGTGTCGTTTGTGGTGAAGGATCCCACCTAAGGGCTTTCTGCCCTCAGGCTAAAAGGTTGATGCCACCTCTCTTACCCACCCCAGTGACTCAACCATCAACACCACAAGCAGCAGAAATAGCAGCAACAACTGTAGCAGCAACAACAGAAGCAACTGTAACAGCAACAACCCCAGCAACAGTAGCAAAACCAACACCACCACCACCCAACGCCCCAGAACTAGCACCAGCGCCTACACCATCCACCACGCCACAACCAAAACCAACGCCTGTGGAGGATTTTCCACTCCCCGGCTTATCGCAACTGGAGACAGATTGTGACGACGAGGAGTGGGAAACGGTATCAGGAAAAAAGAAAAAAAAAGAAACCAAAAAAGAAAAAAATTCTCTTCCTTCCCCCTCAAAAAACAAAATACAGAGGGAAACAAATAAATTATCGAACAAGAAAGTTAAGACAGATATGCCACCATCTACACCAGCATCAACAACCCCATCACCAAAACACCAATACCATCACCATCATTAACCATAACACGACAAAAGTCACCAAAAAGCGTAACAGAAACAAGCCCACAACAAACGCAAACAAAACAAAACAACCAAAACGATACACACTACACAGCATTAAATTTGAACAACAACCAATTATTACACTACATGCAACACAACACCAGCATCACAGAAAAAGACTACACAACAACCCAAAAGTTCACACGACCTCCACACATACAAATCACTCGCATCACACAGAAAACGTACACGACACTAAAACAAAAATTTCCCAAAGACATCGGAGACTTCCGACAAGCACTCTCCAGGAGGATTTATAAGGACATCCTTCCGGAGGAGGCCACAAGCAGTGAAAAGGGTGGACAAACCATCTTCCTCTACGAGAAGTAAGGTAAGTGGTCTTTCCCATCTTTTCCACTCCATTTCAACATGACCTAACTCAGAATAGGCAGCATAAATGCGCGTGGCTTGGGGTCGTCATGGAAGCAGGGCCACCTGCTCAACGACCTCAGGTCACTAAACATAGATGTAGTGGCCATCAGCGAGACCAGAATCTCCGAAGCACGGTCTTCGCACCGATCTTTGGCGGCTACGATGTGTACGCATCTCCCAGCCGTCCGGTATCGGGGGGAGGAGTTGCTGTGCTTTTTCGGAGAGGTTTGGATTTCGCCATACGGGCCATCTTCCTGGACCCAGAAGGTAAGTTGGTGGTGCTAGACGTGACCAGCGGAGACGGGCAAGCTTTCAGGCTAGTGGCCGTCTATGCCCCGACAGGAACAGGGCGGCCTGATTTCTTCCGGCGTCTGGAGACCTTTCTTGGAACGTCCCGCTCTTTAGTGTTAGTGGGCGACTGGAACGGGATCTTAGATGCACGCTGAGACTGTGTGGGATTAGCGGATAGGGGAGGAGGGTGCAAGAGCCTCACCAGCCTGCTCAGGCGTTTTGAACTGTCTGACAGGTACCGATTGGATTTCCCGAATGTGCCAATGTGGACTTGGACAAATCGCATAGGGTCATCCAGATCATATCTAGATAGAGTATTTTGTAGAGAAATAGATAGGTCTAGCATAGGCTGTCCACAGTTCAAGATAGTCAGCTACACGGACCACAAATTCGTGATCTGTGTGCTTGACTTAGATAGGCTTCATAGACGAGGACCCGGCTACTGGAAGCTAAACGCGTCCTTACCAGCGCGCAAGGCCTACAGAGACCGGATTAGCGAACTAGTTAAGCGGATGTTGACGGGGGCCATCGTCAACAACAAGTGGTGGTTTGCTCTGAAAAGAGCAATTAGAATAGAGTCCATTAGGTTTAGTAAAGCTTTAGCAATAGAGAAAAATAGAGCAGAGGGAGAATTAGTTAGAAATTAGACGAGGCGCTTAGCAAAGGCATCGCGACCGACGTACTTGCGGCGAAATTGGCCCTTGACCAATTCTTCAATGCAAAGCAGGAAGGCTGCGTTGTCAGAGCTAGGGTGCGTGCTCTCAGACACGAGGGAACGAAAGCCGTTCAATGGGCCCGAGTGGCGGAGGCGCGTTGTGGCAACAAAGCCACGATTCGGTCTTTGGTGGACCACGACGGGCGCATGCTACTCGATCCCAGGCGAATGTGTGAAGCTTTTCAGCGACACTTCGCTCAGTTGTTCGGGGGCAGCGGCGGGCCGGATCGAGGGATGGACTTTAGTGTCTACATCGACGGACTGTCGCGGCTCTCGGCCACTGAGGCGAAGTGTTGCGAAAACCGGATAACAGCCGCTGAAGTACGGGGGGCAATGACTAGCTGCACAAAGGGTAAATCGCCTGGTTTGGATGGTCTGCCCTATGCACTTTACGTACATATGCCAGACTTTTTCGGAGGCCTCTTGGCGGACGTCTACTGCAACTGGCAACAGAACGGCAGAATTCCCAGCTCTGTGAGCCGAGGAGTTGTGGCGCAGCTGAGAAAGGATCCGAACAAGGGGGATAACATAGATAATTTTAGCCCCATAACTCTGCTAAACACAGAGTTCAAGATTTTGGCCAAGGTGCTAGCAAAGAGGTTGGCGCTTGTCGTTGATGGTCTGGTGGGAGAGGCGCAGACATGCACCATTCCCGACAGATCCATCCACGACAACCTCCACCTCATGCGATACATCGTAGAGAGGGTGTAGCTAGGGAACCTGGGACGGGTGGGTCCTTGATCAATTTAGATCAGTCGAAAGCTTTCGATAGGGTCGACCATCGTTACCTAGGGGCAGTCCTGAGGGCGGCTGGCTTTGGGCCCGTCTTCAGAGGCTGGATCGCTGCCTTGCACAGCGACATCTGTTCTGAGGTGAGAGTGAACGGTCACCTTTCGGAACCGTTCAACATCATGCGCTCGGTCCGCCAAGGATGTCCCCTCTCGTCCCTCTTGTACGTATTGACTCTCGAGCCATTACTGCACAAACTGGAGACGTTGAGGGGGGTCCCGCGCGAACTAGGATGCGGAAGATCCGTGTCAGCATATGCGGACGATGTGACCGTAGTGGTGTCGAACGCCAAACACATCGAGGCGATCGGCACTACACTAAAAGAATACGAAGCGGTGACAGGAGCAATGATCAACCAGGAAAAGTCAGTGGGCCTGCAGCTCGGCACCTGGAGAGGCAGGTCGATGCCGTCCAACAGCGTCGTCGGGCGCTGGACGGACGGACCAGTTAAATTGTTCGGGGTCTGGTTCGGTCCGGATCTCCAGATGGACAAAGACTGGGACGAAGTGACGAGCAGTGGGGCTTCTATCACCCAGAAATGGGCCGAGAGGAAGCTATCCATGAAAGGTCGGGCGGAGGTGGCTAACGCGTATATCGCGTCCGTCATCTACTACCGCCTGACCGTCGTACCTTGTCCTAAACCCCGCCTGACTGCGCTGGAGCGTTTGCTCTTTCGCTTTTTGTGGAAGGGACCCGCTCCGATGGTCAGGCGGTCCATCTGCTGTCAACACCCGCTACGTGGCTGATGATGCCGTGGCTGATGATGCGTAGACACGCGCTCAGGCTACGACATCTCCACCTCTTCCTCGACGGTGATCAGGTGTGGTCTCCGTTTGCTAGACGCGTCTTTTCCCAGCTCGTCTCCTTGACGGAGCTGCAGTCCTGGGTCAAGCGAAGACCGAGAGGGAGCGCTTGGAGACTGGAATGTCTTCAGGCGCTCACAGCCCTCGACCAATCGGGCAATGTGATCGGTGGAAACTCCACCATGGCGTTCTATAGAGGATTAGTGGATTGGAAGAGCGACGACGTACTTGGGGAAACTCTAGGCGTCGACGAAAATCAACTAGCCAATCTCTTCGGAAGAACTTTCGGGCCTGGGCCTATGGACAACTTCCAGAAATCCCTGGCCTGGCAGTGCTACCGAGGAGCTTTGCCAGTTCGGGATAAACTCTACAGGCATGGAGGTGCCGTCAGCCGGGCATGTCCGAGATGCGCGCAGGGCGACGAAACCGTCCTGCACGCACTCGTCCAGTGTCCGAGTATTGCTGACTTGTGGGTTTATGTCGAACACCTGCTGTCGCGTGTGGGACGGATCCGGCTATCAGCTGAGTCCATCGTGAGGATTGTCCCGCCCTCTTCCTTTAGCCGGGAAGGGCAGGCAGTTTTTATCTGTCTGGTGGCCATGGCGAAAGAGATAGTATGGTGGCCACTTTTGAAAGGGCTGAAGACGAGCACTTACCTCATTTGAAAAGAAAAATCAGAGTAGAAAGGGAAGTGCTCTCTTCCCAGCATTTTGTTGAAAGATGGGTGAGAGAGGCAAGAATGGCCCGAGTGAATGGGCCTACTCTGAGTATGTGTCTGTAAAATAAGAGTGGAAAACTGGGAGAGGGCACTTGCCGTGGTGGTCAGAGTCACTGTGGCTTTTTAATGGGCTTTCTCCACGAATGTCCTTCGGAAGGCTCCCCCCTCCCCCTATTGGGGAATTTTTTTCATTGTTCTATTATTACATCCTCTGTTTCTTGTTTTTTTACACGCAGAAATGCCCATTTGTACCGCCCTGTATTGTCCTGTACTGTCCTTAATGTCTACTTTATGTAAACCCTTGTGGTTAATAAAGAAATCATTATTATTATTATTATTATTATTATTAAGGTGGTGGATTTGCTGTATCAGTAGTGTCGAAGACCAAGTTGCGTGGCATATAGTGACGGCCCTTTACTTTCTGACTTCAAATTCTGCCGAGGTTAGTTAGCCTTTCATCCTTTCGGCTCCATGAAATAGAATACCAATAATGCCCTGAGGTCAATTTAATCAACTGTTTGCTGGCTCCATAATTATTGGCCTTGTGCCTAAATCAGAAACCATGGCAGTGGATTGGCAGCATCAGTAGAGCCTCAGACACCATGCTTTGCAGCATAGAGTTACAACCCTTTATGATCTAGGTTCAAATCCCACCAAGGTTAACTTTGTCTTTCCTCCTTACGGAGTCATTAAAATAAAGTACCAGTCACACACTGGGGTTGATTTAATCAACTTTCCTCACCTCCAGAAATGCTGGCCTTGTGCCTATATAAGAAACCATTATTATTATTATTATTTCCATTATTATTTTTAATTGGCAGTATCAGTAGAGGGTCAAATGCATCACAGAGTTTCGCCCCTTTACGGTCTGAGTTCAAATCCCGCCGAAGTTAACTTTGCCTTTCATCCTTACAGGGTCGATAAAATAAAGTACCAGTAAAGCACTGAGATAATTGCTGGCCTTGTGCCAAAAATAGAAACATTTTTATTGCGCATCATTACTGCTTTACCCAGCACAGCTCTGTGTGCCTTGGGTATGAGCAGTGAAGTTTTTGTTGATGTTGTTTCTAGTGAATTGATAGTAATTTTCGTAATATGTGTGCAGTGCCCAGTAGTGCTTAGTTTTGACTATGTATTAGTCTGTGTGATTTTTTTATCATTCCTAGAGCACCTATTGCTATAGGTATTGTTTCTGTTTTCATTTTCCACAGTCGGTTTATTTCTATCTCTAGATATTTATATTTGGAGAGTTCCTCTATTTCCTTGGAAGATATATTGTCGTCTGTGGAGATAGATATATATCTATTAGAAGGCATTTTTTCTTTGTGGTCTTTGAATATATCTGGTCAGTTGATCTTGATCTCTCTGTCAGTATGTATTGGCAGAGAATGGTTGCTTTGTCATTCTCAGACACTTTCTCTGGTGTGTGCCATCTTTTTTCTGTTGGAATTTCATAATGCTGGTATAATTTCCAGTGTATGAAGGTCCCAACTCTGTCATACCTGTGGATATATTCTTTTTTGGCTAGTGCTAGGCATCCTGACACTATGTGGTTAATTGTTTCTTCCCTATCTCCACATAGTCTACAGTTACTTATAGTGCTTTGTTTCATTATGTACTTCTGATAGTTTCTGGTAGGTAGACTCTGGTCCTGCGCTGCAATTAGAAATCCTTTTGTCTCAGCTTTTAGCCCAGTGCTTCAGAGCAGTTTTGTGTATTTTCTTTGTTTTCTTCCTATCTATTTAGTTTTTTGGGGTATTGGACATATAAGTATTTCTCTTACTGTCGTTTTAACATGGAATTCTGGATGTCAGTTTTCAATTTTAACTTTATGTCTTTCGCAATTTCTATTGTTGTCTTTTCTTTACTTTCATTTTCCTCACAATTATCTGTTAGTCCAGTTTCTGATTTGAGAACAGTTTTTGTTTTGTTCATGCTTCATGGTTATTTGTATTAGCTTTCCTTTGTTTTTTATTAGGCATTTTTATAGTCCTACAGTAGTTATTTTATAAGAGTTTTCTAGTTGCATAAGGTCCCTTTTTCCTTGTGTTCTTGGTAGGTATAATCTTTCTACGTCTGAATTTGGATGGTGTCTTCTAAATACGGTCATTATTTTTCTTGTTTTTCTATCTATGCCAGCTAGTTCTTTTAGTGTCCAGTTCAAAATGTTAAAGCCGTAGCTCATTACTGGGACTGCTAAAGTGTTGATGACAATCACCTTATTTTATGCATTTATTTCAGTTTTGAGTATTAACCTAATTCTTCTGTAGTATTATTTTCTAATCTTTTTTTCATCTGTGTGTGTGTTGAATCTTATCGAGTTCGTTGATTCGTAAGTATTTCTATTTGAGTTTGATCTCATTCTCTTATTTCTGTTTCTTTATCTAACATGATATTATTGCTTCTCACTAGCTTCCCACTCTTTAGAGTTGCCTTAGCACATGTTTCTAATCCAAATTTCATACCTATTTCTTTTGTGAATCCGTGTACAGTTTGGAGCAGTGTTTGGAGTTGTTTTTCATTTGTAGCATACAGCTTTAGATCATCCATATATAGGAGATGGTTAATTTTACCATTGTAGCATTTATACCCGAACCCAGTTCTGTTTAGTGTTTCAGATAGTTGTGTTAATGCTGGGCAAAATAGCAGTGGAGATAGGGAGTCTCCTTGGAATATGCTTCTGTTGTTTGGGATATGCTCTGTTTTTATTGTATAATCTTTTGTTTGTATCAGCAGAATTTTTTGCCATTTACTTATGGCATGTTTGATAAATGCTGTTATTTTTGCTGATACTCCATTCATCATTATTATTGTTGTTGTTGTTGTATGTGTGTGTGTGTACATAGATACAATCACATATTAGATACAATCACATATTTAAATGGAGGTGGGGACAAAGACACTTTTTAAAAATATAATTATGAAAATAGCATTACAGACAGCTGTAAGATTAAAGTACATTCTATGTGAGATGGGATTTTAAACTAGACTACCTGTGCCAACCTCTAGTTATTCACTTCATGTAGTTATTCACTTCATGTCTTCTACAGATTGCTTGTGTCCACTTGTCCAATTGACATACAACTGTCATCAGTTTAATGCACTACTTACATACATCTCCATACTTACATTCATACCTACATACATACAGATATATACATGCACATATATAAGCACACACACATATATATATATTTATAATCAAGAATAATTTTCTGAAAAGGAATGGAAGAGGACCATAGATAAATAAGGTGCTCAATACATTAGTTGAGAAGGTATAAGTTTATTTAATATGGAAATGACTTTTACATGACAAGAACTATTTCATTCATTTGAAATCATCAAGAACCTATCATATATATATGATACCATCCAAGCTATGCTAGCATGGAAGACGGATGTTAAACGATGATGGCGATGATGATATATATCATCATCATCATCTCCATTTAACATCCATTTGTCCCCATTAGAATGGGTTAGATGAGCTAACCTGTTGTGAGCAATTCCAGGTCAAGTGACCAAGTCTTCTCGTAAAGAACCAATTTTGACATGGTTTCTACAGCTGGATGCCTTTCCTAGTGCCAACCTCATTTACAGTGAATGCTGGGTGCTTTTTGTCATACTGAGACACCTACAAGACCACTTTACAGTGTGGGTTGGAGGCTTCAGTAGATGTATGCTTCATATATATATATATATATATATATATAACAATTATACAAAACAATTATAAATATGAAAAGAAAATAGACAAAATATACCAAATTTTTTCTTTGAAGTCCGACTGTACAGTTTCGCCAACTGGTATGCAGTCAGAGTGGAACAGTAGTGAACCAGGGCCATGATATAATCATATTTTCAAAAGACCCCTCAATGAAAGGACTAATTCTTGAACTGACCATTACAAGTGAACAATTCTGAGGAGAGAGAATTATCATGTGGTATAATGGTCACAGAAGCGAATTAAAGGCTGTATATCCAGTGAGTAATATATTTACTAGAAGAAGCAGCCAGTACCACCCTATTTCACTCAACTATAAGGGATTCGGTACAAAATTACACATACATTTAGATACATAATTATATATATATATATATGTGGTGTCCTGTCTTTACTCAATGACTGAAAGTATTAAAAACAGAATTGCTTAATCAGAGTTATATAACAATTACAAATGATGAGAAAATTGACAAAATATATCTAAGTGTTTCTTCAAAGTCTAACTGGTATGCAGCCAAAGTGCAATCAAAGTGCACTAGGGCATTGAGGCTATCAGATTTTCACAAGACCACTCAACAACCAATTCTTGAACTCACTGTTACAAGTTAATTTTTTTCTCTCTCTTTCTCTATCATCATTTCATTTTATGTCCGCTTTTTCCCTGCTTGCAAGGGTGGGACGGAAACTGATTTTGGCTTTATTTCTACAGCTGGATGCCCTTCCTAACACCAACCTCATTTACAGTGAGTGCTGGGTGCTTTTTTTGCCGTGGCACCTCCACGACCACTTTGCAGTGGGATGATATGGACCCCAGTCCCTATCATCTCATTTCTACAGCTGAGTAAACTGGAGCAATGTGAAGTAAAGTGTCTTGCTCAAGGAAACAACACATCACCCAGTCTGAGAATTGAACTCACAACCTTTCGATTGCAAGGCCAATGCTCTAACCACTAAGCCATGTGCCTCCATATATATATATATATATGTATATATATATATATCCAAAATTAAGATAATCAAAATTATGGGTGTCATGCCAGAAAGACATGTGCCATATCACCCACAAAATAAGTTCTAAGATTCTAACGAATAGGTCCGAACATTTCATAATAACTACAAATTGATTAACATATAAATAAACATGAATAATCACAGGAGATAATTTTTAGAAGTGTGTAAGCACACATAGCTAGGTAGGTAACTAAATAAAGTTAACTAGAACTTCAAAAATAGATACCTTATAATATGATTAATCTTCCCTGTATATATTCCATTAAAGAAATATATTTCACCAATTAATCGAATGGTAAACCATGGAGGCTGGTACTTGGATTTTCAACAAGGAAGAAGTCCAGCAATCTATGTTTACACTTCAAGTTCAAATCAGCGACTGGCCAGCAACACGTGCTGTATCTACTAGAAATACACACATCATACCAGCTTAGTCACAGTGGCGTGAATAGGGTTATCGACAACTAGAAACAGCAGTCAAATCCTTTCAACAGAGTTAGCTCTACAATTAAGGAGCCGTATTTATATATCTATATCCAAAATTAAGATAATCAAAATTATGTGTGTCATGCCAGAAAGACATGCGCCATATCACCTGCAAAATAAGCTCTAAGATTCTAACGAATAGGGCCGAGCATTTTATAATAACTACAAATTGATTAACATATAAATAAACATGAATAATCACAGGAGATAATTTTTACAAGTGTGTAAGCACACATAGCTAGGTTGTTAACTAAATAAAGTTAACCAGAACTTCAAAAATAGATACCTTATAATATGATTAATCATATTATAAGGTATCTATTTTTGAAGTTCTGGTTAACTTTATTTAGTTAACAACCTAGCTATGTGTGCTTACACACTTGTAAAAATTATCTCCTGTGATTATTCATGTTTATTTATATGTTTATCAATTTTTAGTTATTATATATATATATATATATATAACAAAGGAAGTGTGATAAGGAACCAGGTGGACCATAACACACCAGAGTACTCAATACTTTGGGTAGTAGAGTGGGTAATAGGAAAATGTTCAAGACCCCGACGCCAGAGCTCAAGTCATTTCGACGTCTATTTCTTGACTAAATTAGATTTTAGCATAGTAGTAAATAGCTGAACTTTTCAAGGGGCAATTCCATATATGGGAGTGCGATAATCATGCATTTCTGAAAATTGTAGTTGTTAAAAGGATTGATCAAAATTTCTTGTAAACACATTTAAATCTTTCATGGTGGTTGGTGG
The DNA here is from genome assembly GCA_964016885.1 of Eledone cirrhosa. Taxonomy (NCBI): domain Eukaryota; kingdom Metazoa; phylum Mollusca; class Cephalopoda; order Octopoda; family Eledonidae; genus Eledone; species Eledone cirrhosa. The sequence continues at coordinate 95,830,389 of OZ024742.1, read as the reverse complement.
CTGAACTTGCCTGTAGAACAATGAGAGAGTGGGTTAAGCCGCTCAAGCGTTGAAAGTGAATTCTATACAGCAAATTCTAAGGAGTGTGGATGAATTAGGCTAGCTAGAAAGCAGGCGAAAAAAGAATTCTAGAGGAATCTAAGAGTGGGAAGTTATAAAATTAACAAATTAAAACGTCAATATATTAAAATAAAAAAATAATAAGTAAAAAATAATATTAAAAAATAAAATTAAAAAAAATAATGAAAAGACTAGTGTCTAAAACAGCTGCTATAATTTTAGCTGGTATTGCGTTTTCGGCCAATGCTATATAGAATTTACGGGGGTGGGGGGTACTGAGGCTACAAAAGCCCGATGGGCTGCCTCTCCTTTTACCCAACCTCCCCTAGCAGTACCAGCAAGCGGCGCCGCTGCTCACGCCATGTAACGTGGTATTCATCAAGATCAACACCATCATTATCACCATCATCATCAGTATCAGCCTCACCTCCACCTACACCACACACAAAAAAGAAAACAATAACACGATAGTGGAATGTAATGAACAAAAAATGTCCTAATACTTCTGGAGACATGGTTGAAGAAGAAGAAGAAGAAGAAGAAGAAGAAAAAGAAGAAGAAGAAGAAGAAGAAGGACATGCTGGTTCATTTGGGAGTAAGTTTTTGTCCAAATTTGCTTATTCACACCAACCACAGTTGGCCCATGTTTTTACCATTTGTATCCATAAGTATCCAGGCAAGTACTGTAGAGGTCACATATATTTTCCATCATGGAATGCATTCTTGCAGCCTGTTCCAAATTCTTTTCTAAGAACTTTCAAAAAATTTCAAAATGGCTAGCTTAAATTTTGATGAGAAAATGTCAGTTACATATGTTAACCTGTCGGCCATCCATACATAGTGATAGCAGCAAAGCCAGCAAGCTTAACTTTGTCAATCTCTATTCTGTGGCTAAAGAAGGTAGCCACAAGGGAAAAACAACAGCAATATTAATAGTTACAACAATAATATCAATAGCAATAATGATAGTAATAGTGGTAGTGGTGGTGGTAGTACTAATGATGTCTTTATCAACAGCAAACAATTTACTTGAAGAAAACATTAAGGGAAGCTCAAATAATAAAACCCACACCCAAGAAATATATGATTGACATCCGGTGGGAAACAGCTAAGTCTTAAGGACAGGATGAGCTCAGTAGTCTTGGTTGGTAAGCATTCTAGAAGTGATATTGTAAACAAAATTACTCCTTGGCAGTAAAAAATGAAAATCCTAACAATGTCTACAGACAAAAACACATACCAGATCAGTTGTCAACTGGGTCAATAAGTACCGTATTACTCAGGGAGCAATCAGACTAGGGCTGAAAAGTCTGCAGCTGACACAAGTTCTTCTTGAAATATGGACTTGACTGGTCAATTAAACGAGAATAATCTCAACCCAAGTGCTCCAAGTTCAGCACCTCAAGGAAGACAAAATACTAAACATGTTAAATGGAGTTGAGAAGATTATAAATAAGGGATATTCTTAAGAACAAGAGAGTAACAAGAGTTAAATGAAATTAAGAAGAATGTTGAAAAAGATTGCAGAATAGCAATATCAGAAAGGAATAGAAAAGAATGTGACAGAAGAGACATCACAAACTTATTGACTGTGTTGTCACCAGAAGAAATTTCACAAAAAAATTCAAAGCATCAGAAATACAAGAGAGCAGGATCAAACTGAAAGACAGATTGACAATATAGATGAGAATATTTTTACTCATGAATATAAAGTTTGGATAGAACAAACAAAACAAGAAAATCTCAATAAAGTTGGAAAAATATAAAAAAATAGTATGGGTGAAAGATAGTCATTGCAAAAACTGGCAAACAACAACTAGAAAAAAAGACACATGGGAATTGGAAATCCGGCTGTTAAAGCAATAATTGAAGAGGTGGGGGCCTGATATATCAGAACTGAATGAGGCTATTTATGCAGAAGCAATGGTAATAGAAAGGAAAGGTGGTTAAGGAAGAAGCATAAAGGATACTCATAACAAAACACTTAGGAAAAAGAAAAAATATGAAAACGAAATTGGAATAATGAGGAGAGAAATATGCTGGGAAATCTGTCAAAACGAGAAAAGGAAGGAAGGTGATTAAAATATAGAAATAGTAACTTTAAACTCGGATATTCCATCAATCAAAGAAACCCTGAAACAGAAAGTACAGCTGAAATCTCAAAATATTAGAAGATTTGAAAAGTAAAATAGGTTTTACAGGCAAAATAAGCTGTTTATGTCAGGTGCCAAAAGGAAAATTGGCAAACAGACAATTCAAGTAAAGGAACTTTCTTCAATTTATGAGATTGAAGAATTTTGAAAAACAGTATGGAGTACAGACAAATCTCATAATGAGAATACAGAATAGAAAGAAACATACAATAATTTAGAAAGGCAGGTAAGGCAAGACATAACTATGGAAGAAGTGGAGCTAGCACTAAAGAAAGTCAGTAAATACAAAACTCCTAGCATTGTTAAACTTCTGGTTATCTTCTCTAACTGTTACTCATGATACATAGGTAAAATATTATAAAATGATTTTGCACAACCCTGAGAAAACTCCTGATTGGTTTACACAAAGTTGATAGAAACAATTATTACAAATAATTATCACCCTTACACTTGCCTATCAATATCATACAAAATCGTCACCTCAAAATTGATTGAACGAAAATCGTCTTTTCACTATTGAGCAGAATGGTTCTTGTTCTGGGTCATAGAGATGTAAAGACCCACTTCTCATTAATCATATGATTCTGGAATACTGTCATAACAAGTACAGGAGTTTGAGTAATGATGGGATTGACTATAAAAAGCATTTGACAGTGTTTCCCACTCGTGGATTTTGAAAAGATTGGATGTTCAGAAAATTTCCCAGCAACATTATGAAATACATGTATCTATAGCGGACGTAAAATGATGATCATGATGACTGATGGAATTATAAATTCCAGCAGTATAAGCATGAACTGTGGTATTTTTCAAGGTAATTTGTTTTTTTCTTTTATAATTTGTATTGTACTCTTACTTTTGACTTTAGAGCTCAACAATAAAAAACATGATTACAAAATATATGGCAAAACCATAAATCACCTGGCTGACTTGAAACTGAATGCCCAAAATGACAACAAATTAAAATGACTGTTGAACACAGGTGTTCAGCAATGATATAGGGATGGAGTTTGGACAGGACAAATGTGCAAAAGCAACATTCATGAAAGTCAGAATGATGAGCACAAATTCGATGGAAATAGATGTGAATACAACAATTATGGAACTGGAACAAGAACAAGCCCATAGATATCTAGGGATCAATGAAGGCCAAGGTATTTACCATGCCACCATCAAAGAGAAAATCAAGAAGGAATGCTACTGGGGAGTATGTACTGTTTTGAAAACTGAGCTCAATGCAAAGAAAAAGACATCTGCTATAAATGCTTTTGCAATCCAAGTTGTTGTCATCTATAGTTTCAACATCAGAAATTGGAACATTATTGAAAAAAGAGAATGGAGATAAAAGTCAGGAAAGTTCTGACCTGCAATACTCTCCATCATCCCAAAGCAGATGTGGATCACCTCTATCTCCCTAGACAAAGCAGAGGTACAGGAATGATCCAGCTTGAGCTGTCATATAAAATATCAACCATTGGACTCAAACAATACCTTAAAACATGAAATGACTGGATGATGGAAACGGTTGCAGATCATGAAAGGAGGAAAAATCTACATTTAATCACAAAGAAAAGTAGGAATTTTGTGGAAGTATTGGGAATACATTTCGAAAATGTTGGTAATTCTGCAATTAAGGCTGCAAAGATCTTGAAATTCATTGGAAATTGTGTGTTAAATGGGAGCTAAAACTACTGTTTGGGCAGCATGTTCTCCATAGCAAAGAACATGATGTAGATCAAACTCTCACCCATCATTGGTTTCAGAGAACGAGGGCTTTAGTTTGGCTGCACAAGACCAGTGTCTTTTAACACCATGCAATCTTTAAGCCATTGTGATCAGAAATGGAACTCACCCAAAGCTTTGATTTTGCAATGAACAAGTTCAGACTACTGATTTCCTGGTTTTAAGCTGCAAAGTATCAGTTTCCCAGGAGTATAAAACTAGGCATGATGAAGTAGGTTAATATGTACACTGGGGGGTAATATGCAGGTTTTATGGTATCAAAACAGGGGAAAAATTATACAAGTATAACCCAGATGCAGTAGTAGGAGGCATGAATGTAACACATCTATGGGAGATTCTTGTGAACAACATCAAAGCCAATAGACCCTAGCTAATTAGAAAGGACCATAAAAAAACATGCTCCTTAATTGACATAAGCATTCCATTAGAATGTAACATCTCCTCAAGATAGTTCCAAAAGCTCAGTAAATATAAAAATCTGAAAACTGAAATTGAGAAAATGTGGCATCTTAAAGCCTGTACAATACCAATGATAGTCAGTGCACTTGGAATGATTAAAAAGGCAACACAAATATATTTGAAGCAGAATCCTGGGAAGCTATCTTTGCAAGAGATGCAGAAAATGGTGAGACAACAAACCACATTATTAGTGAATATAAGATGCCTGCCCAGAAAACAATGCAAGAGAAGGCAGATTGTTTTATTGGAAACTCTGTCATAGGTGTGACAATACATATACATAAATGCATAATAGTATTAAAACTGAAGCAGTTATGTCATA
>OZ024742.1:95788152-95820652 GCA_964016885.1 Eledone cirrhosa | reverse complement strand
GAACAACTGTTAAAACCACTACAACAGCAAAATATACATAAATGTAAAGCATCCCAGAAATGGCACCAACAGCAACATCAAAATACAATGAAATAGTTACAATAAACAACCTTCCACAACTTTATGGCTATTCGTAAGGATAACTCTGAGTTAATGTGTTTCATATAAAAACACAAAGACATTGCAAGAGATAGAGCAGAATTAAATGAATTGCTCCCCAAAACAAAGGCAGGCAGACTGCTTATCCAAACAATATCTGGATTTCCATATGACGTAGATGACTTAAAGAAAAGTTGTAAGTGCTTCAGGGAGGCATCGTGTACTCTCAATCTGGTTTGCTAAAGAGGACTGCCACAAAAAGAGGGTAAGTAACCTACCCTCATTTTATTTTGTTTTCTCTTCCTTTTTGAATGGTCCTACTCAGAATATGTTGCATAAATGTATGTTGTGCCAAGTCAAAGTAGAAGCAGGGGCACCTGCTGAATGACCTCAGGGCATTGTGCCTGGATGGGATGTGGTAGCCATTGAAGAGACCAGGATTTCCGATATGCAGTCGCTATCTCGCCTCCTGGAAGACTCCAAAGCCTATGTTTCTTGTAGTCAGCTGAGTTTGAGTGGTGTAGTAGTAATCTTTTGGACAGGATTGAACTCAAAGGTAAGAATGGTTTTCCTGGACCTAGTAGGTAGGTCAGTTGTCCTGGATGTGAGCAGCAGTGAAGGAGGTGAGAGTATTTCAGACTTGTGACTGTTTATGCTCCAATAGGAGCTAGAAGACAATACTTCTTTAGATGTTTAGAGACTTTCCTGGGAACATCTCATTCATTATTATCAGTGGGTCTTTGGAATGGAATTCTAGATGCAAATAGGGATTATACGGTGGAGTATCTGACAAGACAGCACTTCCATCTATCTGATAGGTTTATCTGGATTTCCTGAATGTGCCAATGTGGAATTTGACAAATCACAGTGGGTCATCCAGTTCATATTTAGATAGAGTTTTCATTAGAGTTGCAGATAGAATAGATGTGAGTTGTCAACAGTTTTGGGTAGTTGGTTATATAGATCACAAATTTAAGACCTGTACAGTCAAATTAGAACAAACTAATAGACAGGGCCCTAGTTACTCGAAACTGAATGTGTCCTTCCTGGTGTGGAAAGAAACCAAGGACTGGACTAGTGAATTAGTGAAATGGGAACTAATGGGTGTTATAATAAACAACAGGTGGGGATTGCAGTAAAAAGAAAAATTAGAGCAGTATTGGTGAGTTTCAGCAAAGAGTACTATAGAGTGTTAGTGGAAGGTATGAGCGACGATGGCTTGAGAGCAGCTCCAAATGTTGATAAGGACAGTTTGAAGATGCTCTTTTGGAGAAATTATGGACAGTTTCCAAACTTTTTTGACATGGCAGTACTACAGCAGGGCACAGCCAGTTTGTGACAAGCTCTTCTGGTATGGAAGTGCCAACAGCCAAATATGTCCAAGATGTACAGAGGGCTATGAAACTGTTCTGTCTGCTATCAGCTAGTGCTAATGAATTGTGGGTTTGTGTCAACTTTTCCTTTCATTCTTCAGGGTTTGATAAAATATAGTATCTGTTTCCACCCTTTCAAATGTCTGGTCTTGTGCCTAAATTAGAAACCATTATTATTATTATCATAAGGCGGTGGATTGGCAGTATCGGTAGAGGGTCGGACGCCATGCTTTGAAGCATAGAGTTACCTCCCTGTATGATCTGAGTTCAAATCCCGCCGAGGTTAACTTTGCCTTTCATCCTTACGGGGTCGATAAAATAAAGTACCAGTAATGCACTAGGTAATTGCTGGCCTTGTGCCAAAAGTAGAAACAATTATTATTATTATCATAGGCAGTGGATTATCAGTATCAGTAGAGTGTCAGACACCATGCTTTGCAGCATAGAGTTATGGCCCTTTACATTCTGAGTTCAAATCCCGCAGAAATTAAATTTGCCTTTCATCTTTATGGGTTCGATAAAATGAAGCACCAGTAATGCACTGGGGTAATTGCTGGTCTTGTGCCAAAAGTGAAAACCATTATTAATATTGTCATTACTAACATTATCATAGTTATTTGTATATTGTAGTTTTCACTATTTTACTCTATGTAAATCGATACTATTTTTATATTTTGTCATTGTACTGTCATCAATATATTGAATCAATAAAAGAATTCCTATCCAACATCGACATCATTATTGTATATCATCTTAATGCATTTTTTTTAACAAACAAGCCCAGAATCGAAGACATTATCACCTTGTCAGAAATGTAGCATATGTTTTTACATTCTTCTTAATATAACATTTTTAGGAATATTTCAGGCATATTACTATGTATATATATCTATATATATATTCCTTATATATTTATGTATTTAACTTTTTATCTATTTACACTTTATTTATCTATTTTTTATATTTATTTATATATTATATATTCCTTTATTTATTTATCTACTAGAATTTTTCATCTTTGTATTTTATATTTATCTATGTTTATTTTTTATTAATATATATTTTTTTATTTATTTATCTATTTTTTAATTATTTATCTATCTATTTTTGTTCTTTTTTCAAAATTGCCTCTTTTTCCAATTTCTAATATCGACTGATTAAAGAGTAAACATGTGGAAATGAGCCCCAAACCACATTGTTGCAAACTCCATACCAACATAGCGGTGCCTCAAACATTCAATGACACACAGGCATGTTAGTGATTTTCTAGTTTTCTAGTTGTGTCTTATGTACTTGCATGTGGTAGAATCTTCCCCTACACATAACAGTCAATTACTTACTGCATCCAAATGAAAGTTATTAAAAGACCAAAGTGTTTTTTGGGGGTGAAACATTGTCAACAAAAGTGAATACACAAGTGACAGTGTCCTGTTTGATGGAATCAACAGAAGACAAAATGTCCCAATATCAAGAAATTGGAAAAATCAAGAAAGAAAAGAGAAGCAATAGCATAAATGAAACAAGTAAAAAACCTAATTTAATCATATACTTTAGCTTTAACACAGAATCCTTGTAGTTTTCACCCATGTAAAATATAATTAACAAACGTAATACATTGAATGTCTATCTATCTATTTATCTATCTAACTCTCTCTCTAAAATATATATATCAGTGTGTGTATGTATGTATATATACATATATATATATAAAACAAAATTTGTTTTCTCTCTCAATATGCTGGATACCCTAAGTGTATTCGTGAGTAAATAACAATAATATTATAATAGTTGTTTCTGCTTGTGGCACAAGGCCAGCAACTATCCCAGTACATTACTTGTACTTTATTTCATTGACCCTGTAAGGATGAAAGGCAATGTTAACTTCAGCGGGATTTGAACTCAGACCGTAAATGGGCGTAACTCTATGCAGTAAAGCATGGCGTCTGATCTTCTACTGATACTGCCATCAGAATATTATTAATATTCAGTTTGATTACTAGTAAACAGCCTCATAAAATACCACGTGGTAGAGATGATGACATCATTATTTTGTTCCAGCGGTAGCTGAGAGGAAAAAATTGACAATGGACGATTGTTAATTGTTTTGGAGTGTCTTGCTCTTTGTCAAGATTGTGTATTCTCTCATCTCTGCTATCCGCTGGAACTGTTGAGAATACATAGTATTCTCAAATGTATACATTGGCTGATTAGCCTCATTTGCATACCAAGCGATTTTATTACCGGCTTTGCCTATAATTAAATAACAAAATTTGTTTTCACTCTTAATGAGGTGGATACCAAAGTGTATTTGGATAGTGGAAACGAGAAAATACACAATCTTGACAAGGAGCAAGGTACTCCGAAACAATTAACAATTATCAATTGTTGATTGTTTTCTCTCAGCTACCGCTGGAAGAAAGGAATGACGTTGTCATCTACCATGTGGTGTTTTATGAGGCTGTTTACATATAAACAAACCGAATATTAATAATTGTTTCTATTTTTGGCACAAAGCCAGCAATTACCCAGTTCATTACTGGTGCTTTATTTTATCGACCCTGTAAGGATGAAAGGCAAAGTTAACCTTGGTGGGATTTGAACTCAGAAAGTAAAGGGCCATAACTCTAGGCTGCAAACATGTTGTCTGATGCCCTACCGATACTGCCAATCCACATTAATAATTGTTTCTACTTTTGGCACAAGGCTAGCAATTACCCAGTGTATTACTGGTACTTTATTTTATCGACCCCGTAAGGATGAAAGGCAAAGTTAACCTTGGCGGGATTTGAACTCAGAATGGCAAGGGCAGTAACTCTATGCGTCAAAGCATGGCGTCCGACCCTCTACCGATACTGCCAATCCCCCACCGTCAATTCACATTAATTATGTTATGATTTTATTATATTGTTATTATTATTCACTCACAAATCATCATCATCATCATCATCATCATTTTACATCCGCTTTTCCCTGCTTGCAAGGGTGGGATGGGAACTGATTCTGGCTTGATTTCTACAGCTGGATGCCCTTCCTAACACCAACCTCATTTACAGTGGGTGCTGGGTGCTTTTTTGCTGTGGCACCTCCAAACCACTTTGCAGTGGAATGATATGGACCCCAGTCCCTATCATCTCATTTCTACAGCTGAGTAAACTGGAGCAATGTGAAATAAAGTGTCTTGCTCAAGGAAACAACACATCACCCGGTCTGATAATTTAACTCACAACCTTTCGATTGCAAGGCCAATGCTCTAACCACTAAGCCATGTGCCTCCATATATATATATATATGTATATATCAATATATATGTATTTTGGGAGCAAGAAAGAGAGAGGTAGAATGGTCCAGCCACATAGTTCACCCCATTTCCATTATCTAATTGATACCAGCACAGAAAGAAAAAGAAGTGCTTCCACAGCCATCCATATTGTGTCCCTCCCCTGTCCACTTTACAACATCCCCAATCCATTTCCCTGCATAACCCATGCTAGCATGGAAGAAAAATGTGGCCTCTACTCATACCCAAATACTTGACTCACTCCCTTGTCCAACCCACAAAAGCATAGAAAGTCAGACATGACTCCCAATATACCACCAGACAAAATTCACTCTCTTCACGGCCACTTTCCTGATGATTTCACTTTTCTGTCTTCTTTTCTACTTATTAAGATTTTCTTCTTCCTTATATTTATTTTTAGGCCTTTCAGCTCTAGGTTCTTCTTCCTTGCTTGAAATTTTGCTTCTAACTCTCCTACGGACTCAGCCACAGGGACTAGGCCATCAGCATAGCATAGCTGCCATGGAGCACCAGTCTTAAACTCCTCAGTGATGGCCTGAAGTATAATGATAAATAGAAGTGGACTGAGGACTGATCCCTGGTGGACTCCCACCTGCACTTCAAACTCATGACTATACATAATTACTCTTATTAAAAAAATTTGACTTTACAAGAACAAAAGTCTATCAATACATCTCATATATGATCTGAGATCAAATTAGTTATATCATGCATTGAAACAGTTACATTTTTGAATGGTCAAACATCTAAGTAAATTTAACATACATTCATATATATTCCTAACCAATCTGACAATTGCATTTCTTTATTTCAAAAGTATATGTAAGATAAAATTTAATCTACTATATTTCTATTTAGATTCAGACAAAACTAAAAAAAAATATGTATAATGTATACACCTGTTGTTGATGTCATCTGTAAGGGGTCCTCATAGAAATGATTCTTTTTTTTCTTTACTTAGGCCTGATTGTGAGGCATACAGTATATACTCGAATATAAGCCAATACAAATACAAGCTAACTCCTCTATTTTATGCCTGAGAAATGGGCAAAAATCAAAACTTTATTTACATAGAATTTGAACTTAGTGAAAATCATCAAAATATTGATCCGGAATATAAGTCGACCCCCTACCTCTTCTATCATCGATTTTTTTTTGGGGTCACATATTCCTCGGCTTATATTCGAGTACATATGGTAAATAGAAATAACCATTATGATTCTATTGCATATGAGCTTGATAATTATGTCTGTTACTTTAACTGTCTCTCTTAACTTATCTATTCAATTCTTAGCTAGTAAAATATCTAATCCACCTACCTCATCACCATTTTCTATCCACAGGGTAGAACAAATTATTTATAACAAATAATCATTATTCTATATATAATAATATGGAAAACGTAGTTATTTTCTAAATTTGATACATTTTCATAGACTTTTATTTGATAGAAAATATTTATATAAGAAACTAAATCTACAAATGTATATTTAATACTGGTTAGTTAGTATAAGTATCAATGGCAGGAGGAAATTATATAACTGAGAATCTAAATGGAAGCATGAAATTAATACTTAGAATTTATAATTACAATAGACAGTATTGAAATTAATATCACACATATATGCTGAGTAAAAGCCATACTAAAAGAGATATATTTGCAATTGTATTAATGCTTAATACATTTGTCTTAGAGTCAAGAATTATGAAGGTGGGTATCATTGTTTAACATTAATTGAAGTGTATATACATAATAATCTTAATCACTAAAAATAAAAAAAACAAGCAATAAATTATGAGGTTCTAACTGCATATACACATGCAACATAAGAACTGTATACATTATATAATTCTGCAACAAATATTCCACACATACATGTGCAGCGTTGATGTTTATCATTATATATCAATTTGAAATATCATAAAAAGTGAACAATAATCTGTGCATATAATTCTATGTAAAAATATAAAGAAATTTGAAAATAAAGCAATTCCTTTGCCAATAATTATTTTAATAGTTGCTCACTATAAATAATAGTTGAAAAATCAGGATTAAGAACATCTGCTGCAGGGTGATACATTGGGGCCTTACCTATTTGTAATTTATCTGAACATCAGTTGACAAAACGAAAGAGAATGGCTTCACTCTGAAAACAGTGAAATGATGTAAACACTAACCAGCTGAAAACATTATGGATGCTAGTTAGAAAACCCTGCAATGATGCCAAATACATCACATGAAGGAGAATTCTTACTACATAGTTTGGAGTGAGAGCAGCCAGGTGTATCAGACTTTATGTGAATGTGGACAAGAAAAAATACATATGTTATAAGCATGATAAGCAGTATAAATTAACTAGCTAGTTAACCATTGAAGGACATTTACCAGTTTTCTTACCTTGGAAGCAAGATCTCAAAAATGGTCTCACTGAAAGCAATGTAAACATATGCATTGGTAAAGCTTGAGATGCCTTAGATTAACTGATTACAATTTGGAAATCAAAGCTCCAATAAAATTGAAACACAAATTCTTCCAAGCGACAGTGGAGTCAGTACTATGTATGGGTGTACTACTTGGACACAGTAAGCAACTCAAGAATAAATTTGCTAAAACGTATACAAAAATGCTCAGAGTGACTGTAAACATATCCAAGAAGTAACACTCCTCAAAAAAGCATCTCTATGACCATCTAACTGCAATCTCTAATACCATTTGAGAAAGACAAACCAGATTCACAGGACTTGCTGGGGAACAAAAGAAGAAATCAGTGAATTGTTGTTATGGACACCAAAGCATGGGCCTACCATTGTGAGCCTATCTCACAGAATCTACATCAAACAGCTATGTGAGGATGCTGAGTGAAATTTAGAGGGCCTGCAATGAGCAATGGATGACCAAGACAGATAGAGAAGGAGGATCATGACAAACCATGCAACCAGCATGCCAAGATGATGATGACAATAACTAAATACCACAAAGCATTTTGCATGATACAAACATTTCTGCCAATCCACCTTATAAGGTAATAATTGTTTCTGATTTAGGCACAAGACTAACAATATTTGAGGAGGAGAAAGTTGATTAAATCGACCCTGTGTCTTACTGCTAATTCATAAAGAAATAAGAGATAGATGTAGTAAAACAAATGTATGCAGAAATAAAGACACAAAAAACAATTGAGGGGAAACTCCAGTAATTAAGTGCGCTGATCTCTCATTTTATTTATAGACTATATTAAACAAATTTTAATATATACAAGACAATATTTTATCTGCAATTTTACAAATTAAACTACAAGCTAGCATACAATGAACAGTAAATATCTAATGCACATGATGCTAGAGGAAGGTAAGTACCTGGAATAATACATTGTTAGAATAATTGTACCCAGATTTTATATAGGGAACAGATTACACTAAAAGTATAGTATAAACGAGAGTTCCCAATATAGTTTGTACTCAAATTTATCTTAACACACACACACACACACCATCATCATCGTTTAACGTCCATCTTCCACTCTAGCATGGGTTTGGACGGGAATTGTCCCACTTGAGGCAAGATTGGTTGTCTTGCTCGTATAGGACTGTCTGGCGGGTTTTCTACAGCTGGATGCCCTTCCTAACACCAACCACGTTTACAGTGTGGACTGGGGGGGTTTTTACTGTGTTACCTACACGACCACATTACAGCGTGGACTGTGTGTTTTTTTGTTGTGACACCTACACAACCTCATTTATTTAGGACTGGATGTTGTGGTACCAACATAACTTTACATCGAAAGGGGTGGTGTAGATGGGGGTGGGGTGGGGGTTGTGGGACGGCTGTATTTTGGTTAAGAGGTGCCTACTGACTGTAGGTTACGCTTTGTACCTAGGTAAGGCGGATCTTCTGTATTACTGCATAGCGCCAAAGATCTCAGTCCAGTGACATTGTCTTGGAGAGGTGTAAGTGTGTGAGGTCGGAATTTATCAAGTCGTCCCAGGTTTTTCTGGGTCTGCCTACTCCGTGGCTACCGTCTATTTTGATCGCCCTGCACTTTTTTATACAGCTGTCATCTTTCATGCGCCTCACGTGACCATACCAGCGAGGTCTCCTCTCGAGTAAACAGCATCTGATCCCTCTTATTCCTAATTTCTCACTTAGTTCATTTATGCTTTGCCGTTCACATATATTAATATTACACATCCAACGGAGCATGCAAGCTTCGTTCCTCTCCAGTCTACGTAGATCCTTTGCACACACTGTCCATGTCTCACTGCCATGTAACATCGCTGTTCATATATATATATATATATATATATATATATATATATATATATATATGCCGTCTAACCCATGCTAGCGTGGAAGAACGGACGTAAAATGGTGATGATATATATATATATATATATATAAACACAATTATAATAATACATCCATAATATCATATAAAATATTATGAAATTACAATTTTGAAAAACAGATAGGTAAATAGATAATAGTGATGTTGAATATGAAGTAGTGGAAGTATTAAGAAGGCAGATTTATATTTATTTATATATCACAGTAAATGTTCAGTTTATAGCAATGATAGAATTAGAACACCTTGAGCGTGTTACAAACATTGCAAGCTTAACTCTTTCCCTATATGGGTGAGTATTCTTTACAATTCCATTCTACATAATAGAATGTAAGCCTTTCTTTCAATTTATAGATAAAAGCTTATAAGGAGGTTGAATTCTTTCGCAGAGTTAAATATAAAAGAGCATTTGAGTAAAATCTCAATTAAAAATAATTAGCTGTATAACCAATATAACTTTTTTGTTTCTTGTCATTGTAATAGAGCATTTATATAATGTGTACTTAACTGATCATTTCAAAATAAAAGGGCCTTTCTTGAATTAAATCCTTTGTAATTGGGGACAGGACTTACATTGTGTCTCTAATTTAATTGAACAATGCCAATACAAAATATATTTCAGAATAAGTTTGATGTCATGGAGTATGAACATTTTATGGTATTTCTGTGGAGGAGTAGTAGTAGTGCCAACAGATTTTTCTATTTTTATTTTGTCTATTTAAACTTCAGTCTTGAGGATGTATATAATAGGATTTTTTAATGTATCTGCTTCTCACTCACACATCTATTTATCAATCAATCTATCTATATACATACATATACACACATTCCCCCTCTCTCTCTCTCTCTCTCTCTCTCTCTCTCCCTCTTTTATATATATCATCATCATCATCATATATAAATATATACATAATACACAAATATATATATATATATATATATATATATATATATATATATATATAGTCTGTTATGCAGAATGAAGTAGATGAGAACAACCAATACATACAGTAGAAACACAAACAAAAACAGGCACAGACTCAGATTTAGTATATATTAACTAATAGAAATATGAAACATGAACAACAAAACAAACAAAACCTCTGAAAAACTTTATTTGCTATAACAACAGTCCTCTGAACAGAAACCCAATAACTGATCTTAATTATATTTAAAACAACGAGAAAAATTCTTCCTTCATATTTATTCATATTTGCCAAGAAAAAGTAATTTGATTTCAGTATTTTTATGCATATATAACAATTAATTTGCGATTATATTTTCTGCAGTTCTTCCATTACTGTTTGCTGTATTTTTCTTTTCATTGAAAGAGAGAGAGAGAGAGAGAGAGAGAGAGAGAGAGAGAACAAAACAGAGGGAAATTGATGCTATGAACACTGTCCATGACGGTGAATTTAATAAGCTAGGGTAGTCAACAACGGCCCACCTCTTTAAATTAAATTAGCAGATTTTTATTCAAGACATTAAAAGTGTTGTATTTTCTCTCATATTTTTGGTTTATTTCTTTTTGTTGATATTGTTGTTTTTATAAATGAAATTAATAATAAGAAAAAATATCATTAAAATTATTTCAATTTTTCATCTTCCAACTCTATCTTATTATCATCATCATCATCATCATCAATATCATAATTATCATCACCAATATCACCATCCCCATTACCACCAGCATTTTTTCTTCAATGAGAAAATTAGTGCAACTAGCTAAGTTTATATATTTCTTATTTCATTATTGATGTATTGAGTTTCATGTCTGTTATTTGAGAGTTCAATTTCTACCAGATTCATTTATTATCAGTTTATCACAGATAAATCACAGATAATACATTTTGTTTATTATGTTTATTGAACCTAGAGTTAGAAACTTCAATATACGTAATATTTTGACTATGTAAAATAATATAACAAATATCATATAAAATCAATTGGATGGAAAAGCATTGGCACTTCAGTGTTTCTAAAAGTAGATCATTATTTATTTTAGGGCGGTGGATTGGCAGTATCGGTAGAGGGTCGGATGCCATGCTTTCCAGCATAGTTACGTCCCTTTACGATCTGAGTTCAAATCCCGCCGAGGTTTACTTTGCCTTTCATCCTTACGGAATTGATAAAATAAAGTACCAGTAATGCACTGGGTAATTGCTGGCCTTGTGCCAAAAGTAGAAACAATTATTTATTTTAGCTAGAGGGTTGTACGCCATGCTTTGAGGCATAGAGTTACAGCCCTTGCCATTCTGAGTTCAAATCCCGTCGAGGTTAACTTTGCCTTTCATCCTAACTGGGGTCGATAAAATAAAGTACCAGTAATACACTGGGATAATTGCTGGCCTTGTGCCTATTGTAGAAACAATTATTTATTTTAGCTTAAAGTACTAGTAATATACTGGTTAAATGCTGGCCCTGTGCCAAAAGTAGAAACTTATTTATTTTAGCTTAATTTTAGCATTATTTTAACTTTATTTTAGCAGTGGATTGGCAGTATCGGTAGAGGGTCTGACGCCATGCTTTGTAGCAAAGGGTTACAGCAATTTATGGTCTCAGTTCAAATCCTGCTGAGGTTAACTTTGCCTTTCATCCTTACGGGCTCGATAAAATAAGTACCAGTAATGCATTGGGTAATTGCTGACTTTGTGCCAAAAAGTAGAAACAATTATTTATTTTAGCTTAATCAGAGAAAAAAACACAATGCCTGTGATCTTTTCAGGACCTCAGAGCTTATGTGCAAAAGAGAAATTTATCCTCAATTTCTTGCAACATTAAAGTTGTGCAAATACCACGAGGTCAACTTTGACTTTCATCCATTTGAGATCAATAAAAAAAAGTATCAGTATAGTACTGGGGTCAACTCTTCCTCTATATCTCTTTCTTACTTCGATTCTCTCAGCCTATCATATCTGGAAGAAATCTGCTGTATTCAGACCTAGAGCAGAGATGGGTTTCACCAGGCTTTAAATACCTAGGGATGGTGAATGTCAATACAGCACCCTTCAATGCCCATGGGAATTATGGGACCATCCCATGCATTCAATTTAGAATGTAACCTGCATGCTTTAAGATGTGACTATAAGGGTTGGCACCAGGAAAGGTATTCATTGGAAAAGATTGTCTCAAAAGGACTCCATGATGAGTACAAAGACTGTCATAGGGCTAGCAAGTTTAATCCTCACTTTAATAAATAAAATGACCACAAATGTTTGTTCTTAAGTTCTTAACAGCGAGTCTTTAATGAACGAATGAGCTATCAAGAACTGGTGTTCAGTTCTGCTGTCATACTGCAATGGGCATGATAGTTAAATACTCTTTTTGGACAAGCCACCAATCTATCTAACAACACCACCACCACCATTACATTATAATCATGCTAGCAAGGGTTGAATAGGTCATCACAGTCCAGATTAGTTTCATTCAGAGTTACTGCCCTTTCATATCTACTGGAGGAATACATCTTACTGTTACACTTAATTCATGGCATGGTCAGTATGTATGGATGTCCTTCTTAATACCAACAACTTTACGGTGTGAACTAGATGCATTTATTGTGCCACCAGCATTAATGAGATTGCTCTGTTGCATGAATGACTAAAGAGTCTTCATTACTTTTGATTCTTTTCATTTAAAGCAATATGGTTGAAAGTAATATTTCCAGATATGTCTGCATTATACAATTGGAAAATCACATAGAATTAAATGTTCTAGTGAGAGGCACATCAAAACGCTTAATTTGAATTTGAACTGAAATGCTATGGATTTTTTGGCATTTATTTATTTTAAGGATTTATAAAAAAATGGACTGATTCTAAGAAACTGACAGATTTTGATTTCAATGATGATTTGATGCTATTGGGGGAACCACGTTGGACAAATTCAAACAATAACACAGTTAGAAGAGTCTGTAGCAAAAATTTGACTCGGAATTAACAGAGAAAAGACCAAAATGATGCAAGTTGACAGAAAAATTGCTGAGAAAGTGCATATTGAAAGACAGGGAATAGAAGAGGTCAACCAATTCACCTATTTGGGCAGCATAATCTCCAATGAAGGTTTCACTAAACTTGATGTAATCTGCAGAATTTGAAATGCATTTCAGCGCATGAGAAGCATTTGGTCATCACAAATAATCCCCATGCCCATTAAACTGCAGCTCTTCAAGAGCATTATAATCACAATTGCTTTATACATTAGTGAAACCTGGAAAATGATTACCAAAATTCTAATGAAGCTCAATGTTTTCCAACAAAGATGCCTAACAAAATCCTGAAAATTATTTATTGTGACCAGATTAGTAATGTAGAGGTGTTGTAAACAGAGGCTACTGGCTGTCATCATCGCTGAAAGGTGCCTGAAACTGGTTGGACACATTCTATGCATGTCTGAGTACCAGAACTTCCCAGTGACATTGAGATGGATCCCATTCGGTGGCATTTGGAAAAAAGGGAAACCCAAGAAAACCTGGTGCTCAACTTTGAAAGATCTTCAGAGGTTTGGACCAGACTGGGAAACTATGCAAGATGCTGCAGCTGATCATTAGAATTGGAGAAGACTCACTGCCCAATATGCTCCAGTGCATATGAGGACCTGAGACTAAGACTAAGAAATAAAGAAAAGATGGCTAGCTCCCATGACTGTTTTCAGAGCCTCTGAAATTGGTAGAGAAAGAAGAGAAGTTATCGTCACAAGATAGGTATGGTCTGAATAATTGCAACAGAGTGGGCTCTACAAAAAATACCCATGGGTCAAGTAGTGTTGTTAAACCAAGTGAGAGATTAAGTGTAACACCCTAAAGAAGAAACAATCCCTTTCATAGTTTTCTACACAGTAATTTCTGCCCACTAAATTTCACTCACAATGATTTGGTCAAGCCAAATCTATAACAGAAACACTTTCCTGAAATTCTGCGCTGCTGGATTGAACTCACTACCATGTTGTTGTAAAATAAATTTTGTGGCTTAACCACAAGCATACTTGCTCACATCTTGATGAGTGAAACCAAATCCACTATTCCCTCCACTCATCTTTATCAGGTAACTCAGTTGGAAATACCTTGAGTATTTTGGAAAGAAGCCATGTAGTGAACATTATCCACAAAATTATACACGTCAATCAATGTGGTACCCTCTTATATTTCAGGTTTTATCTCAGTTTCTTCCTCAAGTGTTAATATTTAATTTAATATAAATGCATGAAAATCCCATAATGAGTTGATCCTATTTCATTTTCACTGATTTCATATGTAACTTGAAAATTGAATTATTTAACCATGTTGGCATGAAACTGCCTGAAACCACACATAGTTCTATGATACAAAGCTGTTTATATTTATTAAAAATCCGTCTACTATAATTCAATGCAAGAACCTTTTTTTCAGTTATTTTCCAAATCACTAGTCATTCAAACAGGATTATTTTCAAAATTATTTGAAAGCCATAGACAGTATTCTTCATTAGAAATATAGTAATGAAAGGGTTAAACAGATGAAGTATGAGTCAACAAGGTAGCTGTTATGCAGTAGAGCCAATCTTGTTAATAGAAATAACAGTTAAGTCTCCTTCATATCACACTCTTCTGACATGAAAACTTAGTAAACACAGTGGATGGTACCATCTTAAATAACTCTAAAAATATGGGAGGGTCATAGACGAAATGTTTTTTAGAAGTCTTCTCTATCAGAGATGGCCTGAGGCTAAACATCAACAAAGCTCAAGCATCGTTGTGCTATTAAAAGTTCCTTTTGCAATCATATGGTTTTTAATTCCACTGAGTGACACTTTCAACAAGTATCTAACAGCATAATCTCGGATTGCCAAATGGTTTGTGAGTGAAATTTAGATGATTGAAACTGAGTGAAAGCCCATGGTATACGCAGTAGATGTGTAAAGGGTCATATGGAATGATGAAACCCTCAGCAGTGAAGGTTAATGTAAAATGGTACAGCGGTTAGAATGTTTAAGAAAATAATTACTGGACAGATTTGGGGATCAAAATCAAACAATAGGTGACCCAGAGGCAGACCATCAGCAAGATGTTTGGATAACATTCATGAACCCAGTTGATTTCACTTGTTGATCCTTCCAGATTATTTAAAGAGAGTTGCTTCTGATAGGAACCTGTAAAAGGGGTGTCTGTCGCTTTGTTGGTGATAGCATCATTATCATCGGATGAGGAGCGGAAAGAGGAAAAAAGAGCAAAAAAAGTATTTAAAAAAACAATATTTATGAAATAAGTACCAAGCTTGAAAGAAAAAGTATCATTGTTGATATAATTGACTAAATACCTTGAGGGTGTTGCTCCAGCATGGTTGCAGTCTAGTGACTGAGACCAATAAAATAATAAAAGAATATGAACTAGCTTTATTCTGAAGTCAGCATTACGGAAATTTCTCACGGAGAAAATATGAGGAGTTCCCTGCATTCCTTCATATTTCCTCAACAAGAATAATATCATTCTTGAACCATTACAGGGCAGTTATTGTACAAATACCTCTTCTCATACCTGAGAGTACTTGTCTGAATTGGTTATAATCATTTAAGATAACAGAATGCTCCTATCAAACATTCTATCTTTGCCCATACCTCCTTCCTGCTCCTTTGTTGTGATTTTCTTAAAGATGAAATACAGATAAGTATATACATACACATAACTAGGTATATCATAATATAGATATACACAGATAATCATATACAAATATACATAGTCAAAGTTATGACAACTTTTCTAGTGCTAGTACTAGTATAAAATACACCAAGTACAATCTATGAAGTGGCTATTGTTAGGAAGAACATCTAGACTTAGAAATCATATCAAAAATGAAACTGGTGAGTGAGATGCATTCCTCCAGCCTCTGCAAAAAGCCAGTAACTCTGAGTAAGAACTGACTCAGATCTTGACCCATGCCAACATGAAAAGTCAACATATAATGATGATGATGATGCACTAAAGTATACTGTTATCTATAGTCATGAATCTTGAGAAATGATTGAAGGCATGTGATCTTGCATACAAGCAGCCAAAATGAAGTTAGTCTAAAGATTTTTGGGAGTAATGTTACTCAGTAGGTTGTGTAGCTTAGAAATCAGAGAATTTCTCCAAGTAGAGCCACTATATCTCCATATCAAGAGATCATAGCCCTAGTACTATGGGCAAGTGGTTAGAATGTTTAAGAAAAGAATCACTGGACAGATCTGGGGATCAAAATCAAACAATAGGTGACCCAGAGGCAGACCATGAGCAAGATGTTTGGATAATATTCATGAACCCAGTTGGTTTCACTTGTTGATCTTTCCAGATCATTTAGAGAAAGTTGCTTCTGATAGGAACCTCTAAAAGGGGTGTCTGAGAAAGCTGTCCCTTTGTTGGTGTTAGCATGATTATCATTAGATGAGGAGCGGAAAGAGGAAGATTAGGAGGAGAGAGAGAGGAAGATGAGGGGGATGATGATGATGAATATGATGAGGAGGAGGCGAAGTGGAGGAAGAGGAGGAGGAGAAGAATTTTCCTGTTTAGTTCTTCCAAGTACTTTTTGCTCCTAGTACATTTTTTTAATGACTTAGATGTTGTTATCACTGCACACGTTCTGATACTTAATTGATCATCTTTACAACTTTTTCACTATTGAATATCTTACTATATTATCATCATCCATGTACATCACATGTCTGTACCAACACTGTCTTCTCTCCTGTACACCATTTCAGATTCCTCTTAAATCTAGTTTCTCCCTCACCTTATCCAAGTTTTACCTCTCTCTCACATTTACATTGCACATCTAATGATGCATGGTTACTTTATTTCTCATCAGTCTACACATATCCACTGCAGTCACAGTAATGCAGCATTACACTTTACACATGAGCATCATACAGTCATCGTTTTGTACAAAGGGAGCAACATTTTGTTGTCAACAATAGGAGTAACTCTCTAAACTCTATAGTTTATTAAATATATTCCTTCATGAGTTTCCATCCCTGTTCTCAAGACACTCTACAGTTGACTTATTTTTTAAATTTATTTCTTTGTTGAATGATTTTCTATTTGTAGTTTAGTCACATGAGTCATTAGGCTTATGGTTTGAATTCTGTGCAGGCTCCAGCTTTTGATTTTTTGGGTAATAGAACACATATACGAGTAGATAGTTTCATCTTGGATGGTAGGTGTCCACTCTGATATATTGCATTACATAAATCTGTTATTAGATCTAAGCTGTGGTTATCTAATGTTTTTATTGCTTCTATTGTTATTTCACCTTGTTTCCTATCCACTTTTTACTGAGTTTATTACATTTTCCATTTCTTCTTTTAAGATTTTGTTTTCATTAGAAGCTTTAAAACTAAACATAGTTGGTCAGTTTTCATCATCATACAGGTCTTTTATGTACTCAGCTTCTGCCCAAACAGTTTGCTTTCATTTTTTCCCTTGATGTTATCACTTTGTTTTACTATATAACTGTTAATTATGATTTCCTTTATTTTGTCATCAATTGCAATCCATTTCATATTCTATTTGTTGCTTATAATGTAATTCTTATATTTTTTCTTCATAGTGTTAATATTCATACTTGGTAGTATTTGAAAAGAATGAGAAAATATGGTAACCTAGAGGCTGTAAAAAATGAAAGTACTAGGAGGACACTATAGATAATTTATACTATTTCATCCATTAAATTCAGAATATCAACAAAATATTGCACTAGCCCATCAGTGTTCATTTTCTCAATGGCTGTATATTTACTCCAGATGTTATTTATCTCAACTATTAGATTATTAACTTCATCAGTTAGTTCCTCGGGTCTCATAGCTTATTTGCCTGATCTACTCAACTTTCCATTTCCAGCTTAATCTCTCTACTCATCCTTATGGGGTTGAAAATATAAGGTACCAGTAATGCATTGGTTTGATTTACTTGACTTTCGCCTCTTGCCAAATTTTGGCACTTGTGCTTAAATCAGAAACCATTATTATTATTAACTTTGCCTTTCATCCTTACGGAGTCGATAAAATAAAGTACCAGTAATGTACTGGCTCATTGCTGGCCTTGTGCCAAAAGTAGAAACAATTATTATTATTATTTATCATTGTGGATTGGCAGTATCAATAGAGAATCAGACAATGCTTTGAAGCATAGAGTTACGTCCCTTTATGATCTGAGTTCAAATCCCGCCGAGGTTAACTTTGCCTTTCATCCTTACGGGGTCGATAAAATAAAGTACCAGTAATGTACTAGGTAATTGCTGGCCATGTGCCAAAAGTAGAAACAATTATTATTGAGATCAAGACCACAAAGTCCAACACAACCACCCTGATATTGTTGTAAAAACAAACAACCCCCTAAAGCGGAGTCTAGTTGATATTGTAATCCCTCAAGGAAATGGAAAAGATCAATAAATATGCAGACCTTGTAGGCACTATAATAATTGAACACCATGTAGAGAGAGAAACCATACCGATTGTCATTAGGACACTAGGCTCAGTCCCTAAATGCCTTACGTCTTTTATCAAAAGCAATGCAATCCCCAACTTCATAGGCAGAGTCCAATTTTTTTCCATCATTAGCATTGCCAGAATCTTGCATGATATATTGGGCCTATGAGATCAGGAACTGATCAGAGGCCAATTAACATGCTTCACCTAGCAACCGATTGTTAGTGAAACCTTACAAAATGAAAAAAAAAGATTATTATTATTCTCTTGTCGTTTTTGTTTATTTTTTAGTTTGAATATTATTCAACACAGATACTGGTAATGCCTGAAAGTTAATTAGCTGAGTAGGTGACAAAATGTTCTTTTTTTTTATAGCTATATATATATATATTTGTATGTATATTTATATGTAAACAAACATATATGTGTATAGTATGAATATACGTGTATATATATGTGTGTGTGTATATGATTGTATGATTGTATATATGTATGCAAATATGGACATACATTACATATATATTCATATTACTACTATTCTTTTTAGTGTTACTCAGAAATGAAATTAATTGTGAAAACTAGCTTGACTTTTGTTTGTAAAGTTATATTTTTTCACCTATTTCATTATTATTGTTTTAGAATTATCATTATTATTATTAGTAGTATTACCATTATTATTATTGTTGTTATTACTATTATCATATATCATTAATATATGTTTAATTTTCTTCTTTGTATGAATTTTATTCTTTTTTGTTCTGAATATTTAAACCAAAATAAAGAAAGCTTTTTCGTAAAAACACACTTTAAACACATTTGAAGCAATTTGTTCAATGATACAATAAAATGTGACAGATATGCTGGCTCTCACTTCCTCTACAGCATGAATGCAGCTTAATATATGTAATGTATTGAGAACAAATAATGTTGGAATCTACACTCCTATACATGCGGACCCAATAATAAGGAAACAATACACAGGAAACATATGCAGAAAAAAAACACTAAATAACAATAAAAAATAAAACAAAGAATAAAACGTAAAAAATGTTAAAATCAGTGAATAAATGAATAAATATATATATTTAAAATGAAAGCTATTATTCAGTAAACACCTTTGGTAATAATGGAAAAACATCAAGTTTTAAGTTTTATTCACAGCATTATATATATGTGTGTGTGTATTTATATATTAATATATATATACATATACATTTATGTATAACTATATGTGTATATATGTGTATATATATATATAATACATACTTTCATATATAAGTATGTATATATATATATGTACATATATACACACATATATAATTACATTGACAAACATAAACAACCAGATGCATATAAAGATGCATGTAGATTCACACAAACAGAATTCATCTATGGACGTATACAGTTTCCAAAAAAATATGAATAAACACACCACACTGACATAGATATATGTGTGTGTATATCTTAGATTACATATACATATGCATCCGAACAGTCAAATACATGCTTTCAATGTTTACATTGTTTTGAATGAAAAATGTTATGTCTCCCAACAAACTGAAAATAAAAGTGTTATAGTTGACAATTTAGTAGTAAACACATTAGAGTAAATAGTGAATAAGAAATCAGTGAAAACAAATTTGGAGGTGAGAATGGCTTTAATTTATAGCTTTGACCCTTGTTATTGCTATACTTGAGAACTGGTTTGGAGAAGTAAAACATAATATGCATAATGTACAATGAATATGTATACATTTGTATGTATGTATGTAGTGTGTATGATGTATGTATTTATGTGTGTATGTATGTTCTTCTGGTTTTATAATTTCACACATTTTTACCATAGACACAAGACTCTCTCATTGGAATTTACACAACATCAACTAGGTAGATTATGTATGCATGTCTGCATGTGTAGATATGGATGTTATTGTATGTGTGGATGTGGATGTTTTGAGTTGTATGTGTGCATGTGTATATGCTTTGTATCTATACATGTGTATATGCAGTTATTAGATGCAACATTTTTGGAATGTTTTACATATTTTTACTGTTCCATTAATGGATTGTACTTGTAATTTCCTAACTAGTTGTGTTCTTTCTGTTCCTGTGAAGCCTAGCTTCTCAAGATTTGTATTGAGGCAGTTATTAACATATCCCAGTGCCCCAATGTAATCAGGGTGGAGTATCTGCAGATTTCTTATCAGTTCTGTATAAATATTCTCCTTTTCGCTAATCTTTGATATTATATTGGCATCTTATGTATGTGTGTATTTAGACTGACACATACACATTTAACTCTATATACATATATTTGAATTCATATACACAAACCTACACACATATAATTCATGAAGCCCATACATGTATGTATCATCATCATCATCATCATCGATTAATGTCCATCTTCCATGCTAGCATGGGTTAGACGGGTTTGTCCCATTTAGAGACAAGTTGGGTCAGCTGACCATGTCTCACTCATATAGGAGTGTTTCTAGCTGATTTTCTACGACTGGACACCCTTCCTAATACCAACCACATTATATATATATATAGGGGGGGGGGATGAATATGCATTAATCTGATTCCTTCTAGCAATTTGTATGTTCAAATCACTACAAAGAATAGAAGATATAACCAGACAATAATCATCATCATCATCATCATCATCATTTTACGTCCACTTTTCCCTGCTTGCAAGAAGGGCAATTGATTGGTAGTATCGGTGGAGCATCAGACATGTTTTATGGCATAGAGTTACAGCCCTTTATGATCTGAGTTCAAATCCTGCCGAGGATAGCTTTGCCTTTCATCCTTACGAGGTCGATAAAATAAAGCACTAATATTGTTGCTCTTGTGCCTAAATCAGAAACCAATATGAAGGGGTAACACACTCACCAATCGACATATATTAGATACAACTTATTTGAGGTTCAAGCTTACCATGGCGTGTTTCACCAAATATCTACAAAAAATTGAGTATAGAATAGAAATATAATGTGCTAGTTATGGTGCCATGATAAAACACACTCAGTACAATCTGTAAAATAGTAGTGCTGTTGCTGAAATAAATTGTACTCACTACACTCATTAAAGTAGTTTGCTGATGCACCTAGTACTCTCTGTAATGTGGTAGTTCCAGTGCTGCAATAAAATACACTCAGTTCACTCTGTGAAGTGATTGGAATTAGGAAACATGCATCCAGCTGTAGAAACCATACCAAAATAGTCTCAGACAGTTACAATATGTCCACGCCATATCAGTATGGAAAGCAGAAATAAAATAATGATGATGAAATGCTGATAGTTCACATCTTTCGCGGTATTAAATAGTGTTTTTTTCTTTACTGTTTAGTCAGTGAGAGGTCTCTGTTGATGACACTTTTCAAGGCTGCCAAGCCAAGTCCCAGATGGGGAAGAAAATATCCCCAAACTAGACTTATGGCCCAAATGCTTGCAATAGAGTAAACTTTGCAAAAGTAACCTGAGAGCTATTTGGTGGGATTAAACTGAGTAACAATTAAATCTACCACTACAAGGCAACTTTCCAAATTACAGGAATTTGACAAGTTTTTCAGCTAATGCCAGAATGGAAAGTGAAGCTAAAATGATGATGATAATGATGATGTATAGCTCCACATCTCATATAGTCTTTACTTGTATTATCAATTCACATCCATCCATAAGCTTCTGATGGAGGCAAAGGGGTGCTGTCATGCCATTTAACTTTCCCTCACCAGATCTAAACAACAAAGGCCTTAGTAGTTTCATTGTTTAGCACAGGATAATATGATCATGAATTCAATTACAAGCTGATTCATTGTGACCCTGAGCAAGACACTTTATTTCACATTGCTCCAGTCCACTCAGCTGGAAAAAATAAGTTGTGCATGTAATTCAAAGATCCAGCCTTACTAAACATTGTGTCATGCTGAATCTCCTTGATAATTTTATTAAGTATATATGTATCTGAAAAATGCTCATCCACCCCACCCCCTCTGTACATTAATTTCATGAGCAAGTTATACTGTCAATTAAATATTTGGAATAACCGTTCTTGCCACAGATGCAGTTCCAGGTATAAAAACAGCAAGAATCTATCCCAATACTGGATTGGCACTTTTTCTATACACCTTAGTGGGATTTGAAATCAGAGTGCTGAAAACCAGAATGTATACCAAAAAGCATTCTGCCCAACATTCTAACAACACTGCCAATCTACTACTTTGATTTACACATCTATTCCTAATCAGTAATACACCTAATTATGTTACTAGGCATTTAAGTTAAGATTTTGAACTGTGAGGCATTTAAATTTTTTTGAAGAGCAATTTTTTAAAAGTTAAGCATGAAAATATATATCATTGTTACAGTCACAGTTCCAAAGGTATGGTTTGGTTTCTTAGTCATGCACCAGTCCTGTTTTTGCTAATACTGATTCAAAAAATAAAGAGCAGCAAAACATATATATATATATATATATATATACAAACACATATGCACGCACAATGATTATCATCATATTCATCATCATTTTACCTTTGGATGTCCATGCTTGCATGGGTTGAACAAGTTGTTAAAGAACAAGTTAGAAACTTAATTGAAGCTACTATCCTTCTAAATGGGCCAAAAATCATGTGTTTCTTCCATACATTGCAGTATTGTCATTATTCCTACAGCTGAATTCTCTTACTTATGCCAACCATTATAATGGCACCTATTATGGCACCTATAAAAGTGAATTTGTTATGTACTTAACATGACTGAAGAGTCCTTTCAACACTTTGTTAGGCATGGATTCTATGATTGGGTGCTCACCTTTACAAATATCATTCCACGCACTAATAGGTATTTGTCTAACTAATAGTATCATAGTATACATTAAAGAATAGATATAACAAAACCCAAATTATTCTTGAAACTGGTTTTAATTTTAGAAATTTCAAGTCTATCCCACACTTGTATGCTCATTAGGCTCATGCTTATCCAGGCTTCATTGGTGTTAAGTGACTGAGAGTACACAGATCCTCTCTGGACAGGATTCCAGTTCATTGCAAGGTTAACTCAGCTGATGCTGGTACTTATTTTCAGCTGAGTGGATGGAGCAGCATGGAATAAATTTTATTGCTGAAGAACACAATTCACCTTCTAGGCCAAAAATCGAACCCACATCATGACGATTGTAGATCCAACATCTTAATACTGAACCACATACCTTCACCCGAAACTGAGACAGTGAACAATTTCAAACGATTTTGACCTCATGATGTTATAAACACAGTTTCTTGCTATGAATCTGATCTTAGTATTTTCTTCTTATTTCAAGTACTTCACCAATCCTTGTATTCTCCTTCATATAATGGTGGCACCTCAGCATAACCAAAGCCCATGAACTAGCACAAGTTATATAGTAAAAGATTATACACTTGGTAATTTTCAAAAATATTCATATCTATATTTTCTCTTATTTTGTATTATTCTTTATCTTCTCTGAATTTGAACTCTTTTGATATTTTCTTAAATGTTTTCAGTATCATAATAATAATGATTTCTTTATTGGCCAGGACTGACATCAAGAAAAACATTACAGACGGCACAGGATGGCACAGGACGGTACGATGTGGGTTTTGTGCATGTAAAGATTTTTATTATTTATATAAGAAAAGGAAAAAAAAAGACAGAAACATATAAACAATAAAAATGAAAATTGAAACAATGAAAAATTCCCCAATATGGGGGAAAACTCTGAGGGTTACTCGTGGCGAAAACCACCAGGGCAAGCGCCCTCTCTCAATGTTTCCATTCCTCAAACTACAGGCGTATATTCAGAGTTCACTCGGACCATTCTCGCTACATTCATCCACCTTTCAACAAACTTGCTAGAAGGCAGCACTTGCCTCTCCACCCTGATTTTCCTCTTCAAGTGAAACTTGAAAAAGTTAATTAGGGATTCGCTGAAGAGGAAAGTGTCTGTCTTTAACCCTTTCAACCTTGTCCACCACACAATCTCGTTCGCCATGGCCACCAGGCAGATGAAAACCGCCTGCCCTTCCTCCTCGAAGGAAGACGGCGAGACCATCTGCACAATGGACTCAGTTGATAACTGGATCAGTCCCACACGTGACAGCAACTGTTCAACATAGCTCCACAAGTCAGCAATACTCGGGCACTGAACGAGTGCGTGCACGACGGTTTCGTCGCTCTGCGCGCATCTCGGAGAGGCTCGGCTGACGGCACTTCCGTGCCTGTAGAGCTTATCTCGAACCGGCAACACTCCCCGGTAGCACTGCCAGGCCAGGGATTTTGGGAAGTTATCCATAGGCCCTGGGCTGAAAGTTCTCCAGAAGAGAGCAAACAGCTGATCTTCTTCGATGCCCAGGATCTCTCCGAGAACGTTGTCGCTCTTCCCCGCCACTAGTCCTCTATAGAACGCCAAGGTGGATGTTCCATCGATACTGGTGCCCAACTGGGAGAGAGCGGTGAGCGCCTGGAGATATTCCAGTTTCCAAGCGCTATCCCTCGGTCTTTTCCTGACCCAGGACTGCAGCTCCGTCAAGGAGATGAGCTGTGGGAAAATGTGCTGGGCGAACGGCGACCACACCTGTTCACCGTCAAGGAAGCACCAGAGATGTCGCAGCCTCAGTGCATGTTTGTGCACCATCAGCCATGGCATGCCCAGTCCGCCACGTTACAGGTGTTGACAGCAGATGGATCGTCTGACCATGGGAGCACGTCCACAAAAAGCGGAAGAGGAGGCGCTCCATTTTGGTGTGAGTTGGGCCGGGGCAAGGGACAACAGTGAGGCGGTAGCAGATGACGGATGTGATGTACGCAATCGCCCCTACACCCGGCCTTTCAGAGACAGCTTCCTCTCGGCTCATTTCTGGGTGAGGGAGGCCACCTTACTCGTAACCTCGCTCCAGTTTTTCTCCATCTGGAGGTCCGGTCCGAACCAGATCCTGAGTAATTTAACCGGTCCCTCCGTCCAACACTCCACGATGCTGTTGGACAGCAGGGACTTGCCTCTCCAGGTGCCGAGCTGCAAGCCCACCGACTTTTCCTGGTTTATCTTTGCTCCTGTCACCGTTTCGTATTCCTTGAGAGTGGTACCGAGCATCTGGATGTGTCTGGTACTCAACACCACCACGGTGACGTCGTCGGCGTAAGCCAACTCGGATTTCTCGCATCCTAGTTCGCGTGGGATGCCCCTCATCGACTCAGTTTGTGCAGTAACAGCTTGAGAGCCAATATGTACAAGAGGGAGGAGAGGGGACAACCCTGGTGGACCGAGCGCATGATGCTGAACGGCAGCGATAGGAGACCGTTCACCCTCAAACTGAACAGATGTCGCTGTACATCGCAGCAATCCAACCCCTGAAAACAGCTCCCTCGAGAACCGCCGCCAGGTACAAATGGTTGACCATATCGAATGCTTTGGATTGATCCAAGTTGATCAGGGCCCTACCCGTGCCAGGTTCCTTAATCACCCTCTCTATGATGTATTGCATGAGGTGGAGGTTGTCATGTATGGATCTGCCCAGAATGGCGCATGTCTGCACTTCTCCCAACAGACCCTTGACGACAAGCGCCAACCTCATTGCTAACACCTTGGCCAAAATCTTGAACTCTGCATTTAGGAGGGTCATGAGCCTGAAATTATCGATAACATCCCCCTTGTTCGCGTCTTTTCTCAGCAGCGCCACCGCTCCCTGGCTGACAAAACTGGGAATGCTCCCGTTCTGCTGCCAGTTGCAGTAGATGTCTGCCAAGAGGTCACCGAACAAGTCTGGCATAAATGCATAAAGCTCGTAGGTCAGACCATCCAAACCTGCAGTTAGCCATCGCTTCCCGTATTTCACTGGCTGTTATTGGCTTTTCGCAACACTGTGCTGCGGCGGTCGAGAGCCGAGGCAGTCTGTCGAGGTATGCACTGAAGTTCATGCCCCGATCTGGCCTGCCGCTGCTCCCAAACAGTTCAGCAAAGTGCTGCTGAAAAGCCTCACATATCTGCTCGGGTTCGAGCAACACGCACCCGTTTTGGTCAGACAAAGATCGATTTGTGGCTTTGTTTCCACATTGCGCCTCTGCCACCCGGGCCCATTGGATGGCTTTTGCCCCCTCGTGTTTCAGAGCACGTCGGTTGCGATGCCTGTCCTAAATGCCTCTTCTAGCTTTCTGACTAGCTCTCCCTCTACTCTATTTTCCTCTATCACTAGTCCTTTGCTAAACCTAATCGACTCTACTTTAATTGCCCTTTTGAGGGTGAACCACCACCTGTTGTTGATGACCGCTTCCGTCAACGCTCGCTTAACTAATACGCTAATCCGGTCTCTGTAGGCTTTGCGCGCCGGGAAAGACGCGTTCAGCTTCCAGTAACCGGGTCCTTGTCTATGAAATCTGTCTATGTCGATCTCACAGATCACAAATTTGTGGTCTGTGTAGTCGACCATTTTAAATTGTGGACAACTTATACTAGCCTTATCTAGTTCTCTGCAGAATACCCTATCGAGATACGATCTGGATGACCCGATGCGGTTTGTCCATGTCCACATTGGCAGATTCGGGTGATCCAGTCGATACCTGTCAGACAGTTCAAAACGTCTGAGCAGGTTGGTGAGGCTCTTGTACCCTCCTCCCCTATCCACTAGCCCCACTCAATCCCAGCGTGCATCCAAGATACCGTTCCAGTCGCCCACTAACACTAAAGAGTGGGACGTTCCAAGAAAGGTCTCTAGACGTCTGAAGAAATCTGGCCGTCCTGTCCCGGTTGGGACGTAGACGACTACTAGCCTGAAAGCATTGCCTTCACTGCCGGTCACGTCCAGCACCACCAACTTACCTTCTGGGTCTAGGAAGATGGCCCATATGGGGGAGATCCAAGCCTCTCCGAAAAAGTACGGCAACCCGTTCCCTGATCCTGGACGGCTGGGAGATGCGTATACATCGTAGCTACCGAATATCGGTGCGAAGGCTCGCGCTTCGGAGATTCTGGTCTTGCTGATAACCACCACATCTATGTTTAGTGACCTGAGGTCGTTGAGCAGATGACCCTGCTTCCAAGATGACCCCAGGCCCCGTGCATTTGTACTGCCTATTCTGAGTACGGCCATGTTGGATGAGAAACAGGGCAAGTGAGAAAGGGTCACTTACCTTGATCGTGTGGTTAAGGGACAGTAGAACCATCCCTTTGACTGGTCATGGGTATTTCCAAGAGTATGTCAGTGTATATCCGCTTGGTAATCGACCCTCTGAAGTCTCCAACTGTGTTGGGGAATTTTTGTTTTAAAAGTTTGTACTGTTCTATTTTGATATCAATGATGCTTATGTTTGTCGGGAGAGTTCTTGGTGTTGGTTGGGTGTAGTAGTTTTTTTCTGTGATGTCTGTGTGCTGCTTATGAGTTCTTCATTTGCCATGTTTATGGCTGTGTACTTTTTGGGGGGAGGGTGATGTTGTTGCTGTTTTCTTCTTATTGCTGTTTGGTGTGTGTGTGTTTTGTTTTGTTTGCGTTGTTTGTGTTTTTGGTGATGATGGTGGTGGTGTGGTTGTTGTTGGCGGTGGTGCCTGTGGTGGTGATGGTGATGGTGGTGATGTTGCTGCAAGTCTCCTTGCAGCCTTTACCCTTCTTTGTGAGCCTTCACTTTTGGAGGGTGAAGTTAAGAGTTTTTTTTGTTTTTTGTGGCAGACCGTTTGCCACTTCACTCCCACCTCAAACTCCATGTCGGATTCCGTGGCGTCTGAGAGGGTTATGTGCTCCACGGCTGTTGGTGGTGGTAGTGGAGCCCTTTTGTTGCTGGTGCAGCTACTGCAAATGTAGCTACTGGTGTTGCCGCCACTGATGCTGCTACTTTAGTTGTCCGTGGCCTTGGTACGGGTGCCACGGACGTTGCCCTCCTACTCACTGTGGAAGGGGCTTCTGTGTTTGTTGCCTGCCCTGCGCTTGGTAGCAGCAGACCAGGTATTCGAAGGAGAGGGGCGTTCTTCTTCACTGTCTTCTGCGGGCAAAAGGCCCTGAGGTGACCCTTTGACCCACAGAGATAATATTTTGACTGTCTTCCTTCTACGCTTATAGGGAGTTGGAGTCCTTCCTCGATGTCTATGATATCGGGGATAGCGTCGATACATTCCTGGTCAGTTTGTATAAGCATTTTCATGTCTATACCTGACCAGTTCTCTCTCCCTATTATTTTCTCTACTTGCAGCATGGTCGTCCTGTCCTCGATTCCAGCAAGGACAGACACGGCCAGCCAAGGTATGGGCATGTCGGGTTTAACCTGGGTCACTTTGACTCTCACAATTTTCTGCCCGCTGTAGGAGGGCACCAAGACTATCTCCTCACTCTTTAAGGTTTCCAAAGAGTGAGACTTCACTTGTTGGGGGGTGGCAAAAAGTACGTCTACTGTGGCGTACTTTTTGCCTCAGGTGATGTGGATTTTGCATGCCCAGACGTACCCCAAGGCCTTTTGGATTTGAGCCTCCGTGACTCTCTCCACTCGATGTGAGATTTTGCTTACGGTGCGGTAAGTCACCGTCCGTAGCTGCTGGTCCTTGAAAAAATCGGGTGGAGGTTTCAGGCAGACTCTATTGGCACTTTTTGTCATCATGGCCCTTGCGACTGCCATCTTCTCCTCTGTGACTAACACTGTTTCGATATTTCGGGCGATACCTGCAAAAGAAGTGTTGTAGTGAACAGAATTATTATGTATTTTCCTTTGTGATTAAATGTATTTTCCTTTGGCAGAAGAATGGTGTCACAGAGGTGAATTGTCTGAAGTAGCCAATCAGGGCCCTCAGCAGATCGAGACAAGTTGCTGGACTACTTGGACCAGAGACACAGTTGGCTGACAGGCAGAGAGACACAGAGTTAACTGAACGACCACCATCAAGACATTTGATATGCCACATTCTTTCACTTCCCCACTGGAATATGCAGCCAACACGATGTGAAGACTTGCTCAACCTTGTCTTGTTATTTTCGATTCCATATTTGTACAACAAATAAAAGGGAATTTTTGTTATAACGGATTATGTCGTTTTTATCATTGCCTTCTGGATCGATAAATATAATAATATCTCCAGCGACACTTAATCAAGGTTATAGTGTTCCCTTTTTCAACGGCACCACTATTGCTGCCGCTACTGGTCCTGCTGGTGGTGCTGAGTTCGCTGTTACAGGTATCGATGTCATTGTTGATGTTTTCGTTGGTACTGTTGTTGCTGTTGTTGTTGTTGTTTTCGTTGATACTGTTGCTGTTGTTACTGTTATTGTGGCTGTTGTTATTATTGTTGTTTTTGTTGATACTGTTCCTACTATTATTGTTGTTGTGGCTGTTGTTATTGTCATTGTTATTGTCGTTCTCGACCTTACCGCTGTTATTTTTGTTGCTGCTGTTGTTATTGATGGTGTTGTTGGTGTTATTGTTGGTATTGTTTGTGTTAGAAATATTTGGTGATTTTAAATCGGCGCTACAACGGAATTGGCTGTCAGAAGTGAAAGTAGAAGAATGTGACGCCATTCGTCAACCTTCTCAATCGTCAAACCTTCGTTTATTTCCGTATCACCACCATGTGTAAATAAATAAACTTAGAAATCACCACGTTGATGCATAGTCATAGTTATCAAATTAGAGAACAAATGAAGTTCATGGGCCCGATACTACCGACTTTCTTTAAAAAAAACAATTTAACGCGGGTAACTACAAGATAACCTTGTTTTGTAATACTGGCAGAAATTGAAAAAAATTTTCCCCATTGAGATTCTTAGCGGGTAAAAATTATTTATGGATGGTTGATACTCAGCTGCCAGCTGCCACGAACACAGAAAGAAAGGAATTAGTATATAAAGTCCACGACGATTGCTTGTGCTTTCGAAATATTTAAAATTCTCTATATAATTTCCTTTTTATCACGTCCGAAGCAGTAACGCTTCGACTATTTCAATAAATATTAACGAGTTACTCCCGTTTTCGTTCTTTCTTTTTTTAATGTGGTAGAGGGTATAAGATTTTCCTGCTATTTCTAGCAATTTCAATGACCACCTAATTAGTTTGTAATTTTGTTTTAAAGGGTTTACACAGGTATTTATGAATTTCTAAGAGATACGTTTACGATGAGATACACTTATTAAAAATATTTTCATTGCATAGTTCCGTCCGCAAAGGCTTTAATTTACTGTACTACTCGGGAACCTTTTAATAACATGCAGGTTTAAGTCCATGTTTTTTCAACCAATTAATTGTTTCTTCATTTGGCATAAGGCCAGCAATTACCTAGTACATTACTGGTACTTTCGACCCCGTAAGGATGAAAGGTAACGTTGACCTCGACGGGGTTTGATCTCAGAATGGAAAGGGCCGTAACTCTATGCGTCAAAGCATGGTGTCCAACCCGCTACCGATACTGCCAATCCACCTTGACATAATAATAATAATAAATGTTTCTACTATTGGCACAAGGCCAGCAATTACTCAGTACATTACTGGTACTTTTATTTTATCGACCCCGTAAGGATGAAAGGTAAAGTTAACCTTGGCGGGATTTGAACTCAGAATGGCAAGGGCCGTAACTCTAGGCGTCAAAGCATGGCGTCCGATCCTCTACCGATACTGCCAAATGGTTTCTTATATAGGTACAAGGCCAGTAATTTTGGGGGAGGAGGAAGTCGATTAATCCGACCCCACTGCGTGACTGGTACTTTATTTTATTGACCCTGTAAGGATGAAAGGCAAAGTTAACCTCAGCAAGATTTGAAGGCGGATCATAAAGGGCCGTAACTCTATGCTGCAAAGCATGGCGTCCAACCCTCTACCACTGCTGCTAGTCCTCTGCCCTTATATATTAATAATAATAATAATAATGGTAATGAGGAATTGCAAGAGGAGACACACTGGTCTTGCCATGGGATGGATAGATTACAAAAAGGCATTCAACATGGTACCTCATTCTTGGATCACCAAAAGCCTAGAGATCTTCAAGGTGGCAGATAACATCAGACAGTTGTTCAGCAAAAGTATGAAGTCCTGGGAAATAGAGTTAACATCGGCTGGAGAATCCTTGGGAGGCGTGAAGATCAAGAGAGGTATCTTCCAGGGAGATAGTTTGTCTCCTCTGTTGTTTGTCCTTGCCCTGATACCCCTGACCATTATACTGCGAAAAGTGAGAGCAGGATACAAGTTGGGAAAAGGAGAGCTTACCATCAACCACCTCCTCTTCATGGACGATCTTAAACTGTTTGGGAAGAGTGAGAAGGAGTTGGATGTACTTGTTGACACTGTATTTTCAGCAATGATATATGTATGCAATTTGGTATTTATAAGTGTGGAGTCCTAGTGATGAAGAGGGGTAAATTGAGCAGAAGCAACGGAATCCAGGTACCAACAGGTGAGAAGATAAAGGAAATTGACACTGAAGAAGGATACAAATATTTTGATGTTCTGGAGGCAGGTGACATCAAGAACAAAAAAATGAAGGAATTGATAAGATCTGAGTACATTAGAAGAGTAAGGAGCATATTAAAATCACATCTAAATAGTAGATTTGTCATAAGGGCAGTGAATTCCCGAACTATGTCTATTATTAGGTACAGTGCGGGAATTCTGAAATGGTATGTTGCTGAACAAAAAGAAATGGATAGGACGACTAGGAAGCTATTGGCTATCTACATGTTCCACAAGAGAAGTGATGTCGATAGACTCTACTTAAAGAGATCTGAAGATGGAAGAGGTCTTATCAGCATAGAGGACTGTGTTCAGATGGAGAAAATCAACCTGCACAAATACGTGACTGACAGTAGGGAGCCAATGCTCAGAATTGTACTGAAGGAGAGGACAATAGACCAGGGATGTCCAAGGAGGAAGAGCAACCTTCATGAAAAATCCCTTTATAGTACCTTCTTTGAGAAAACTGAATTTAGAGATCCACAGACATGGAACAGGTTAAAAAGAGGAGACCTTAAA
>OZ024742.1:95743152-95783152 GCA_964016885.1 Eledone cirrhosa | reverse complement strand
CTAATGACCCTATCAAATAAACCACCTTATATATCTCCCATTAGGATTAGCACTGAACTCCTGCTGTTGAAATACATCAGTATTGTAATATTTGGAATTATTGCATGATTTCTGTGAACAACACTTGCTGATACAACTGTTGTGCAGAGGGTGTGGTATGGAAATTGTACAGTTCAGATCTATTAATTGAACCTACACAAAGCTATTTATCTACTAATTAACAAACAGTGAAACATATGTTCATATGTAACAAATAACTTTTATTGTAACAAAGTAGTATGTTATTTGAAGGCTATTCCAATGTGAATTAGATAGTAGATTCTGGAATAAATTGAAGGCAATGAAGATATTAGTGTATTACCAGTTATTTTATTAGATGACATAATGTTTCAAGATTAATATCCATTCCACAGATGACTATAATAAGAAACTGGCTTGTTGTTACAGAAAGTAAAATGGTGAGCCTATATTAGGAGATATTGGGACAGGTAAATAAAATAACTGTTAGACACACTACAATCTTTGTTACCTTAGATTTCTTCAAAAATCTATCATCCATAATGCTTTGTTGTAGTCTTTGAATAACAGACTACTTTATGCATAAACACAATGCTTCAAACAAACTACAACACATTTATTGTAACATGATATATAATATTCATTTCAATGGCCAACCCTCATGAATCCTTTGAGAGGTGATCCAAGTTCATAAATAGCATTTGAAATATAATAATACAATGTTATTCTATTCTTTTATTAGTTTGTCATTGAACTGCAATATGCTGGGTCAACCAAACTATATTTCTTTTCACACTAGAAGAGGAAGACCAAGGTTAACGTATGTTGATGCCCTAAGGACAGACACTGGTCTGTTGGAGATGCAGGACATGGCAGCGATAATGAGGGACAGAGACTGCTGGAGAGAGCTCGTCCATGGATCTCGGGAATTTTACCCGCCTTAGATATATATATATATATATATATATATATATATATATATATATATATATATATATATATGTGTGTGTATATATATATATATGCTGATTAGCCGTTCAATAATATATATATATATACACATTTGAAAAATAAAACCAAACACTTCTATGTCATATCTTAATTTACATATGTTTCATCCTTTATATTGGGTACTCAACAATAGGATCTTCAGAATTAAATAAGATATAAATGCATCATCTAAAATATCTCGTCCAAAACACCATACTGTAACAGAATATGTTTACATTTAAAAAAGAATGTAATGTCATAATGGGAAATAGACCTTTTCACAAGTATCCCAACAAATATTATTCACATGGGCACTGGAACGGATAATCATGAATAATCATGTAATCTGTTTTCATATTTGAAAACGAATTACTTTATTCTCTCTCTCTCTCTCTCTCTCTCTCTCTCTCTCTCTCTCTCTCTCTCTATATATATATATATATATATATATATATATATATATATATATATATATAGAGAGCGAGAGAGAGAGAGAGAGAGAGAGAGAGAGAGAGGGAGAGAGAGATAGAGAAAAAAGATGGTATTGAAAGTGCAACTGGAGTCTTATTTAAGAAAATATATATATATTTATTTGGTTCCTTTACCGGTTTCGCAGTTCTTCTGCTTTTCAAAAGTAGAGTTGAGATGGCGGGTCTGTGGTTTTTCTCATATCTGGTTGGTCTTTGAATGTTACTTGGTTTATATGGAAAAAAGGGGCTCGAAACGCCAGGTTTTTAGAAAAGTAATTTGATTGGTTCGTCAATAATTATAATAAATTTCGCGCCAATTCGCGTTACAAAGTTCTTCAAACAAGGAGGGTTCAGGTTGTTTTTTCATATATGAGTGTTTGAATTTCGCGGTCATGGGAAGTACTGTTGTCATTATGGATGTTGAAAAATATAAAAATTCTATGTTCTCTCTCTTAAAAAAATCTAATTACTATGAAAGAGTAAAAAAGTACCAGCAATCAAAAACAATGACCAGAATAAACACACTGATTTGTCGATACCAGTAAGACTTAACTAAAAAGGAATGCGATTATTTAACACATTTTGAATACAAAACCAGCAATCTTTACGGACTTCCCAAGATCCACAAGTGTAAAATAATTAACGATGCCTGTAAACAATCCACCAAAGCCTTTGTGATCACACAATACCCCACAGACCTTAAATTAAGACCAATTGTAGCGGGCCCACAACGTGAAACACACAGACCGAGCAACTTTATAGACATACTACTAAAACAAATTGTCAAACACATACCAAGCCTTGTAAGAGACGATCTGGACCTCTTAAA
This sequence comes from Eledone cirrhosa, assembly GCA_964016885.1. NCBI lineage: Eukaryota > Metazoa > Mollusca > Cephalopoda > Octopoda > Eledonidae > Eledone > Eledone cirrhosa. Next base: position 95,780,845 of record OZ024742.1, on the reverse strand, counting down.
CCACCTCCCCCAAAATGTCAACAACGACACTATTATTGTGTCTTTCGATGGAGTGAATCTCTACACAACGATCCCACACCAATACGGACTAGAAGCAATAGGATTCTGGCTAGAGAAATATCCCAATGAGATACCTGGCAGAATAGAAAAAAGCTTCATCACCGAGGGATTAAAATTCATCTTACAGAACAACTTTTTTTATTTCGATGGCAGTACTTACAAGCAAATATCGGGGATTGCGATGGGTACAAAAGCCGCTCCAACTTATGCCAACTTAGTCATTGAATACTTAGAAGTCCAGATATATGAACAGTCCAAATCAAAATACGGATTGAACTTCCACAAATATTTATCAGAGAATTGGAAACGCTACTTGGATGATTGTCTCATTCATTGGTCCCACACACTCGACCAACTGAAGGATTTCAAAAACTTAATAAACGGCATCAATAACCACATCCAATTCACAATGGAATACAGCCAAGATCAACTCCCATTTTTGGACATCTTAATCTTAAAAAAAGACACAAATATTGAAACTGATATACACTACAAACCAACAGATTCCAAACAATACCTGCTATTCACTTCCACCCATCCAAAGCACACGAAGACGAACATTCCTTTTAAACTAGCAAGAAGAATTTGCACAATTGTCTCCAATTATGAAACGCGAAATAAAAGACTTCAAGAATTAAAGGAAATTCTACTCGAAAGAGAGTACCCACCCTAATAAATAATGGAATAGAAAAGGCTAAAGCAATAGACATTGATGAATTACGAAAACAGAAACAAATTCAAGGTACGTCCAATATTCTATCATATATCTCAACACACAACCCAAGAAATGCGGAAGCTTACAACACTATTCACAAGAACATCCCACTACTAAAACAAGACCCAAGAACGAAAAAAGCCCTTGAAACACACAAAATAATAAAAAGCAAAAGACAAACGAGATCACTGAAAACATTACTCACCCATGCCAAATTACCTACCACAAACCCACAACCAACTGTCAAAAAATGTGGTCGCTCTAATTGTGGAACCTGCACTCACCTCATTGAAGGCAACACATATACATTTAAATCAGGACAACATTTTACTGTAAAAAATCACTTCACTTGCTCATCAAAAAATCTACTTTATGCCATTAAATGTAAAGGATGCAATGAAGATTATATAGGACAAACTAAACTCGCACTCAGAAACAGAATGACAGTTCATCGCCAACAATTACGAGATCTAACCACGAGACAGATACCACTAAGCGCACATCTAGACATATGCGCAAGTAATAAGACACCCAAATTGCAAGTCTTCCCATTTTACCTTTGCGCTAACAATACAACAGAACAAATACGAATAAATAAGGAAAATATGTTTATTCAAAAATATAGATCAGCATTAAATATGGTTTAATATACATTATGTCAACACCATAATATGCTAACCATCCAAACAGACACATAAACACACCCATAACACCTGCTACTTTAGAAAATAAAAACCCGAACTAAATAAATCTCAACATACGTTTACGCTGACAATATAACAGAACAAATACGAATAAGTAAGGAAAATATGTTCATTAAAAAATATTCCTACTAAAGAAATCATTTTCCTACACACACACACACAATATATATATATATTCTCTTCATCTTAACATGCTAACCATGCTCCCACACATACATAACACCCATACACACACATAATAACCCCCGCCCCAAACACATACAACTCCCTCCTCCATTTCTACTAATAGAATCACTTTCCTACACACATATATACACACACACAAAATATATATATATTCTCTCCATCTTAACATACGCCCACACACACACACACACACGTGACACCCATATACACACTCACACAACTCCCTCCCCCATTTCTACTAATAGAATCATCTTCCAATATACACACACACACAAGCACACATATAAACATACATATCTTTACTTTCTTTATTTCAATAGAAAATCTGAATTCTGACACCCCAGCGAACTAACCATATTGACTGAACCAGAACAATTCTACCATCCCATTTCTCTTGACCATTATCTTTTGCTTGTCATAAAATTCTCTAAAAAGGCTACAGAATAGATTTTCAAATAAGGGCACAAAATTTAATGAAAACTTGTTCACGTGACAGCCATAATTTCATTTATAACCAATGAAATTACGTTTATTAAAAAAACGTTTTTTAAGTAAAAAGAAATTCAAACACTCATATATGAAAAAAACAACCTGAGCCCCCCCCCCTTTTTTTGAAGAACTTTGTAACGCGAACTAGCGCGAAATTTATTATAATTATTGACCAAGCAATCAAATTACTTCCCTAAAAACCTGGCGTTTCAAGCCACTTTTTTCCATATAAAACAAGTAACATTCAAAGACCAACCAGATGTGAGAAAAACCACAGACCTTCCATCTCAACTCTACTTTTGAAAAGCAGAAGAACTGCGAAACCGGTAAAGGAACCAAATAAATATATATATATTTTCTTAAATAAGACTCCAGTTGCATTTTCGATTTCATCTTTTTTTCTTTATAATTTCACTTGTGTAGGACACCTCGGTTATTTTTCATTTTGTAAAAAAAACCTCACTTTCTAATACATATACATATACATATATATATATATATATATATATATATATATACATATATATACACATATATATAATAAGAAGTTGACGAGACTAGCAAAAGTTTCACTGCTACTACTGGTTACATCTCAGCATACTCAATAGTAGGTAATGTTATGTAAAAATACCAGAGTAGAAACAATGTTATTTGCTTCAATACAACACATGTAAATGGGTCCCTGAAATTTATACCCGTACTAGAGTTTTGGTCACACTTAATGCAGCAAAATGGTTCACAGCATCCACTGTCTGCATTTATTATGCAACAATGCACAATTGGTGCATGTGGGTTCATCAGCAGGTTTCACCTAATCAATAACCAATAGATCAACAGTATTCAATTCCAGTCCGTGTCGGCTATGGCAGTGAATGTGAGAGACAACATAACAGTACATTAACAACTAAAATCCCTACACTTCATCACATGCCATCACCCAATTGGCTACTAGTTCAGAAACTTATGTGATGGTAGAAGTTGAAATTCAAATACTTCCACTTCAGCCATAAGCTCTCGCCGACATATCTCAAACACACATTAACAAGTGAATTAAAAATCACTGTACAGTAGAATGGTATCATTCTATTACCATGGGGAAAATAGTGCGACAGTAACAATGGTAGTGCCTAAAGCCTTTCTGGACATTAAATGCTAACAGGCGATTTGACAGAGATTTAGAATTAGAGCGCTAGTTAGAATTCAAATTCAAGATATTTTGACCAACCACGTGCATAAAGTGGTCAATTTCACAACTTGTAGGATTCAATAGCTGAGTGAGAGAAAACGTATTAGAACACATATTAAACAAAACACAATAAAAAATGTGGAAAATTGTTCAACTTACTCTCATTGGCAATCTGCTAGTTGAGGGAAAATAATAAGTTGACAGGACTAGCAAAAGTTTTACTGCTAGTACCGGTTGCATCTCAGCATACTCAATAGGTAATGCTATGTAAAAATCCCAGAGTAGACACACACACACATATATATAGTGCCAATAGAAAGTGCAGACAGGAAAACAGTTAAATAAGTTACATAATATGAACAAAAACCTGCATCCCAACCTCATAAGCCACCTTGCTGGCAAGCAATTTCATGCATTAGGGTGGTATTGCACTAGTAATGGTTGTTTGTAAAACAATGGAGCACCACATTCTTGATAAGATGATGACAATTTGCAACATTACCATCATAAAGTACAACTATATATATATATATATAGAGAGAGAGAGAGAGAGGGAGAGAGAGAGAGTTTTTCGAAACAGTTGTTTATATATTCATATATACAAACATACATATACATACATATATCAAAATATATATGTACGCATAATGAAATATAGGGAAGTAAAATAAATAATTCTAAAATAATTCTTAATATAGTTGATTTAATGTATATTGTTCCCACTCTCTTTCTTTAAATAGACTTGAATTGGATAAAATATAGAAGATTTTAATGCTTCTCCCAACATAGTGCTACACAAGCACACACATTGAATGTGGCTGTGTGTGTTTACATGAACATATGTATATATCATGTATATTGTATAAATCCCCTATATATATATATATATATATATATATATATATATATATATATATATATATATATATATATACATATATATATATATATATATATATATACAGAGGGGGAGGGAGAGAGAGTGACAGAAGCATGTAATATGTGTATAAATATATTATCTTTCTCTAAATATATATATGTATTTGAATGTCTGCATGCATGTGTATGTGAGAGAGATTGTACACACACACACACATATATATATATATATATCCATACACAAATATGCATATATATACTCAACCAGACACACAATTATAATATATTTTTATCCTTCCCAAATACTATTTACATTTGCTACTGCCATTGATGCAACATATTTTTTGCTGTTATTCGTGCAGTTGTTCTTGTTGATTTTTCATAACTGGGAAGAAATGTTATTAGTTTAATATTTTAAGCACAATAAGAGCTTTAGGCTAACATTTACGAGCTTCACTGACCATTTATATAGCAAATGTAGAATTTTGGGAAGCATATATCAGGCGATAACATACCAACACTTATATGACAATGTTGTACAACTGCCTTCTTTCTCTGCAAATTGTAGTTATTACTGTTATTTTTGGTGTTATTACTACTACTAGGAAGAGTCATTAGAACATTGGACAGAATGGTTTGAGGTATTTTTTCGTGCTCTCTACATTCTTCCTGTTTAATTTCTGCCAAGGCCAGCTTTCCATTGAGAATATAAAATGTACAAGTCTAACATTAGGGTAGATTATTTCTCTATATCTCTTTCACATTTTCTTCCTCTCATTCTCTGAAAGAAATTGGACATGTTCTAACTTGGAAAAGGGATGGGCTCTGACAGGTTTAAGGTGCTCAAGGTGTGCCATATGCCATGATCACCCTGATGAATGTTTCAGGAACCTGGGGTACATACATATTACTAGGGTAGTGAATTGGCAGAATTGTTAAAGTACCAATCAAAAGGCTTAGTGTTATTTGCTCTAGCCCTTTAAATTCAAACCCTGTCATGGTCAACATTTTTTCATCCTTCTCGGGTCATTAAAATCAAGTACCAGTAAAATATTGGAGTCAACTTTTCCCACTGTTCATATTTCTGTCTTCGTGCTTAAATTAGAAACAATTATTATTATTACTACTGCTAAAAGGTGCGGTGGATTGGCAGTACCGGTAGAGAGTCGGAGTCGGACACCATGCTTTCCAGCATAGTTACATCCCTTTATGGTCTGAGTTCAAATCCCGCCGAGGTTAACTTTGTCTTTCATCCTTACGGGGTCGATAAAATAAAGTACCAGTAATGTACTGGATATTTGCTGGCCTTGTGCCAAAAGTAGAAACAATTATTACTACTGCTAATAGAGCAGTGCATTGGCTGGATCATTACAACATTGGACAATATTTATTGTAGTATTAAGTTTCAGCAACTTATCTGAGTTTATATCATGTCAAAGTTACCTTTGCCTTTTCTTTTTCTAGGGTTGATAATATAAAGTACCCATTAAGTACTGGGGTCAGTGTAATCTACTTGCTTCTCCTACAAACTACAGGCCTTATGCCTAAATTAAAAACACTACTACTAATACTACTAATACTAATACTACTGCCACCATCATCAATGTCAACATTACTACCTCTAATGCTATTGTTTCCAGCTCTTTATATTCTAAGTTCAATTAAGGTTGAGTTAAACTTTGCATTTCATCCCCATTGAATCAAATAAAGTGTAAAAGACTAGATCAGAATTACAGATTGCAGGCATTTCTGTGTAGTTAAGACATTTTCTTTAATACCAATCTTGGACAAAATTTGATTGACAGAAACTATGACTCTTGTCAGGGCATCTAATACTGATGGGAGGAAAGAAAGTATCTTAAGACATGAGTGCTGGGCTGAATGCTTATAGGTGGCAGAGTTAAACAGGGTACCAAATTAAGTCTACCATCAGAGTTGGTCCCAGCTTCCCATTATCATGATACTAATTAAGAGCAAAATGAACTGGAACAATTCGTTGTAAACTACATACTCCAGAACCAAATACATGTAACAGAATACAAAATATTTAAGTAGTTAGCCAATTCCCTTGAGCATCTTCATATTGTACTAAAACTACTGCCACACAACAATTGATATTTATTACTAATTGAAAAAATGTCAGCGATACAATTCTCTTGCTGCATATGTCATAAGACTCAACTTCCTTGAGACACCTATTTACAGCTAAATGAACTGGAAATTTTAATTATAAAATATGTACCCCAGAATTGGATACAATGAAGTACAAGCAACATAATACTTGCTTAACCCCTCTGATACAATAATTGTTTCTACTTTTGGCACAAGTCCAGCAATTACCTAGTGCATTACTGGTACTTTATTTTATCGACCCTCTAAGGATGAAAGGCAAAGTTAACTCGGGCGGGATTTGAACTCAGAATCTGATACAATAATGCAGACCTGTCAAATCTCCTCATCCGACTGGGAGATCTCCCAACCACTTCGGGGTGGGTGAGAGATGTCTTCTCTAGTGAAAATGGGTATAGCTTTAATTATGTAAAATCTCCATATTTTGCCTCATTTTTCCACGTTTTGGTGTACTTTTTTTCATGGTACTCCCTGTTTGGAATTTTAGAGGTTGGCAGGTCTGAATAATGTACCACATTTTTCTGGCTCTACAATAAAAATTGCTTCTTGTAAATTCTTTATATTTATCTGAAAATTATCCATTATAATTTTATGTCAGAACTTTTGTTAAGTTGTTACAAACAGCAGATTAATAATGAGAAAGTTAGTTATATCATGTAAATCTTTCCAAATTTTTGATTATTTTAAAAACCATATGAAACATATGAGAAATATAAACGTTCATGATAAATATAGTAATCAAAAGGTTAATTGTAAATCTAGTATTCTTGGAGAACTTTTATTGTATCAAAAGTACTGCCACATAAATAACTGCATTTGGTGTGAATAATTCTGATGCATTTAAAATTCAAAGTGGCTTACCTGACAAATTACATACAGTTGCAAAGTAAAATAGGAATATATATATATATCTGTCTGTCTGTGTTTATGTATATTATATATATATATATATATATATATATTGAAGATTGATTAATATACTTGTGATCAGCTTTAACATTGCCATTAATCTACACCGATCTTATATAGCTGAAATAATTACACATGTTCATGTTATTGCCAAATGCAATGCAATCATAAATTATATTTCCATAAGAACAATTTCTATAGAACTTCTCATGGGAAAGCTTAAATTTGAAAGTGAATTAAATAAAATTAATCTCACCATATTTGATGCAGAGCTTTCTGAATCACTTTTCCTATAATTATAGCTCTCTTATCGTAAATATATTTAACACTTATCATTTATCTGAATCTAGAAATAAATATTTTCGATTTCTGATATTTCTGATGCTAATTCAAAAGCCTGAATTATTTTTACTTTACCTAAGTGGTTTCAGTGTTAATCAAATTTACCTGCATCATTTGCTTCCAATGATTCTGGTAGAGATAATAATTTGTGGTTACTCTTGTAAATTATATTGTTACCTTAATAAATTGAGTAATGTTAACTAACATATCTCTGAAGCTAAATCAAAACCAAAATTATTTTTACGTTGATGGTTTTGGGGTTAATCAAATTAACCTGAATCATTTGTTTTCAATGATGGTGGTTACTATAGGAAATTGTGATTATTGTAATAAACAGCAGTTATTGCATTCAATTATATTTACTGTAGTAAATTGTGTTTACTGGAGTATGTTCTATTTACTGAAGTAAATTACAGATACTATTGTAAATTGTGGTTACTTTAATAAATTAAACTATCTTAGCAAACAACTAAAGAATCTTTTTTGTGTGTGTTCTTAGAATGTGTAATTGCTAAGAACAAGTTACATTCAGCGATTTAGACAAAGACATGGCTGTGTGGTAAAATATTTGACTTTGCAGCCATGTAGCTTTGGGCTCAGTCTTGTAGCAGAGTTGTTTTCATGCCGTATAACAATAATCTATTCATGCGGGATTTAGTTACTTATGACCAATCGTAAGTCATGGTCATGCATGAATATCAACAATTTCCGCCATGCTAGAAGATATTTGCGTTTCTTTGGTTTCGCTAAAAAAACAGTTGCTGCTTTGACATCAAGATGTAAACATCCATGTTTCCTTGCCGTGTCCATACAAAGCAAAATGTAACAGTATATTACAACTCCGGCCTGGTCAGCGATATGTTGGCTAGGAACCATGTTTATGTTACACTAGCATATTTACCCGGCGTTGCTCGGGGTTTGAAATTATGCTAAGAATATACAGCTAGGAAGTAAAAGAAGAACATTATTTGTCCCCAACCTGTCAAAATAAGCAGAAGTCTTCAATAATTAATGCAAACGAATACTTAGTGCAATCTTTGTACACATAAAACTATGCTGATAATGAAGGAAAACACTGAACAGGATGTAGTTATACAAATGATTAAAGACAATACACGTTGCAAACCTGTAAAAAAACAGGCAGTTTTGCTAAAGTACAAAAAGTTGTAATGAAATCAGAGTTGTATACAAACAAAAAAAAACAATGAGAGTAGAATAAGAGAAAATCTATTCTTTGAGAGCATCCTTTGCTGTGTATGGTTACATTTTTAACTTATAATCCCAAATATCCTACATGACATATTCATTGGTATGTTTTGTAATGAGTAAGGTGAAGTCAAGGCAGAGCTGTAATAAGTTTTTTTGTTAACACTAAAGCAGTTCAGGACAGACGATATTCTTTGTTTTTCTTTTCGGAACAAACGCAAAGAGATTATCTCGACTGCCAACTCGTGAGCAGTCAACGTAGAATTGTCCGTGCGAAAAGCAAGGTCCATCCAAGTGAATTCCAGCGACGGACAGAGTTTGACCTTGCGACTTGTTTATGGACATCGCTAGGGAAACCCGAATGGGAAATTGGGTTCGGCGAAAGGAGAAGGGAGTATCCACGCCTGATGTAGTCAGGCTAATTTTTGTTATTATCACATCCTCGCCTTTTCCACATCCGGATAGAATAGTAGCGTCAATACTAAGTGGAGACAGTTTTTTAACCACAAGGCGTGTACCATTGCATAGTTTTGGAGGAGTGATATTTCTCAGCAAAATAACTGGTGTTCCCTCTTTCAGAACCAATGTATTAGGAGGGAAACCAGGAGGATTTAAAGAATTTAGAAATTCAACTGGATAATTGACTGCATCCTGGGGATCCCATACAGTATCAATAGATGTATATATCCGTGGACATCCAGGAAGAAGCTGAAGAAGCTGATCGTTAATACAGCTAACCATGATATTTTTGGGTGCAAGAATGGCTCTTTCGCATAGCCAATCAAGATTCGTATAGTTATCACGCAAGTTCGGGAATGTCTTCAGAAAATGTTGATGACAGAGGGTCCCCATGCAACCTTGCACGCATGTTGGTAGTTTGACGACTTAAGACATGCATTTACCGCATCTGCTCTTGTTCTTTTCGGTATTATAGGAAGAGTATGTCTGAAGTCTCCTGATAGCAGAAGGGTGACACCCCCCATAACATCACTGCAATCCCGTATGTCTTGCAAAGGTTATCTCCCTTTTTTATAAGGATTGTCAATAAAGTTTGTTATCTCCCTTACATCAATTTTTCCACCGATAATTTTGATATCGACTTTTTATTGCTCAACGTGGGTCGATTTGAAAAATGTTTGTGATGTGACAATCTTAGCGACCTGTGCAACGTGCACAGAAAATTTGGTCAAATTCAGTTGGTAATTGTGAAAGCCTTAATCATACAAAGTTGTATACAGACACACACACATCCTCGCTTTTATATATATAAAGATATAACACCTAATTTATTCGTTCACTTTGTTTGGCATGCCAGCTCAACTTTTGTAACCCTTTTGGTTTGTAAATAAATCATGTAAAACATTATAAAGTCTTATAATACTTTTACTGCACCACCTTGGATGTGATATGGAAAAATCATTTTCCCAAGATTTTATCACTATAACAGCAAATCCTCTTCTTTCGTGGTGACAACTTTGCTACCGAATAACAGCTTCAACTTCAATTTAAACGTTACATTCATCTTTCACGGCCAACATTCACTTTCGGCTAACATTGCCACATAACAAAACTTTACATTTCTTGCTACTACAATTTAATAACATATTCCTTTTATGCTTCCACTGCATTAAATGTTATTGCTATACATTCTGCTAAAGTCCAACTGACTGCATGCCACCTTGGACAAATGTCTTCTGCTATAGCCTCAGACTGACCAATGCTTTATGAGTTAAATTTGGGTGATGGAAATTGTAAGGAAGCTCATTATTTATACTTGTGTGTATATGTGTTGAAATTGTGTGCATATGTGTTGACATTGTGTGTATATGTGTTGACATTGCTTAAAAAATGATGTTTATTTATATTTTGGTTGAAGATCAGCAGAATAAGTACCATATTTTAAAATACGTAAAGTGGGGAAACATGAAGGACATCCAGCCTTAGAACACTGGCACAGAAGGTCATGTCTAATTTAAGCTAAAATAGAAAAGCAGACGTGATGAAGATGCATAGTAGTCTAGACAGTAATATTTCCTTATTGTAGACATCAATGCTAACAATTTAATTCTTTTGATACCAAACTAATGATTGCACTTACATTAGAATCCTCCATCAAAATGTTACTTAAGAAATTTTAAAGTAATGTTCTAACAGTTTATGAAAAGAAATTATTAAATTAGTCAACATTTTAGATTATTTCCCAAACCAATTTTTACACATAGGCTGTGTATTTCATCAGAAATATGCTGAAAAAAGCTATTACTTATTTTTATTAAGTAGGACACATCTGCAATTCTCATTACTGATGCCATCAGCATTTGCATCTTTTGTACCAAATTTTTCTAAATACTGATGAAGAATGGATCATCCCTCCTACATTATACTGCTGACTCATATTCACATCCCTACATAATCCTTCAATCAGGTGAAAAGTGATTACCTTCAAAATATTCCTGAAATAATCTATTTAGAAGCAATGATAAATTAATCTCATTTCAAATCACAGATGAATGCTAATGCTTGATTCCAACAAAATATTGAGCAGTGCACTGGCATGGCCTTAACCATGATGGCTGAAACAATCTAAAGGACACTTATACACAATAAACATCTAAATATTTTTGCAACATATCTATATGAGAAGCAAACACCTGAACATTTCTGAGTAAAAAAGAGAAGAATGCCCTATCACAGGAATCTCAACTGTGTGAATATCTCTACAATCTCAACTCTTTAATGAATAAACCACAAATATGCATTTAATTAATGTTTTCTCTTTTTCTTAATTATTTATTTATTTATTTTTTTTTTTTTGCTTACAAATATATATTTAGTTCTGCAGTAAAGAAGTTGTAAGATTAAAATCCGTGAATGAAAAAGGAAGGAGAAAGAGAAAGAGGGGAGAGTTATTTAATTAAAGAAGTATTGAATATTCTATCCTACTTCAAAAAATATAAGGCAGTAGTGCTTGTGCCACAATAAATAGCACCCAGCCCACAATGTAATGTGGTAGTTCTGATGCCATGACAAAATCGCCTAGTCTACTCTCTAAAGTGGTAGTGCATCCCAATAAAATGCGCTTCGTACATACTGTAAAGGGAATCCAGCCATAAAATCAGAGCCAAAAATATAACATAGAATTTAGCCACAGTATGTGACAACCCGTCTGACACATGACTCCTAAATAGATTATTTAAGGAATATTTTGCAGGATTACGTAGGATGTGAATATGAGTCAGCAGTAGAAGGTAAGTGAGATGATCCATCTCATATATACACATATTTATATACGATATAAAAGGATTTTTTCATATTTCATTATTAGGGCATTATAACTATTAGAAGCAATGGTGTTGGTTAGATCATCAATGTTTCAGGGCCTTTGCATCCTCATCATCAGAATTAAATGATGCTTTGTAATAAGTTGCAATATATCATAGGATCGTTTATATAAGTCAGGATAGTACGGATAAGTTTCTATTCCCATTACAAGCAACTTCAATGGGGCATTATTAATTTCAAACATTGGCATAAAGCGACAAAAGATTAAGGTGTGAGGCAGTTAATTATATATACCCCAGTAGGTGATTGCTACTATATTATCAAGTCAGGAAGCATGAAATGCTAACTCACCCATGACAAGATATAAAATCCGAAGAGAAAGTGACATAATTAACCATTTCTTTACCATATTTCTAATGAAATACAATGCATTTTAAATAATTAATGCAGAATTAAGAGATATTTGCTGAGACTATTCATTATTAATATGGAATATTTTAAATAACTTTAAAAATGTTTCTATGTGTAATTATGTGAGATTTTAATTCAAACTGGGAACTTTTACCCTTTATCTTTTGTCAACTTGTTAATGAACAACTAACAATTATTTGTTAACAATTTTGAAAATAATCAAGATTTATAAGGCATTTAGTAATATAACTAACTTTTTCATTTTGAGCAATTCTTAGACAACATTATTATGGAGGGCGGGGGATTGGCAATATCGGTAGAGGGTCGGACACCATGCTTTGCAGCACAGTTACGTCCCTTTACGGACTGAGTTCAAATCCTGCCAAGGTTAACTTTGCCTTTCATCCTTACGGGGTCGATAAAATAAAGTACCAGTAATACACTGGGATAATTGCTGGCCTTGTGCAAAAAGTAGAAACAATTATTATGGAAGGCTTTCAAATAAATATAAACATTTTTGTTTCATAGAAGTCTGGGCAGTCTCAGGCGATCTAGTATCAAAAGAGTTTAAATGTGTGGCTTTGTGTTGTCCACTGTATTGTTTCTGTCAGTCTTGGTAATTTGTTTGCAGGAAAATATCTTCTGAAAAGATGAAAGGTGAATGACCCAAATGAGGCAACAGAGGATATCCAGGACTTGACAACATCTTTTGTATTGGTGTTATGGAAAATGCACCCAGTATAGTTTGTAAAGTAGTTGGTGGTTGAATGGAGACAATGTAGGTTAGAGAGGACTTTCTAAACTTGCCAAGTACATGAAAGATTTTATAGTGTTGGTAGCACGATAAATTTCACTTATTACTCTCTGTAGAGTGGCAGCACTGTGGCTACAGTAAAACACATCTGGTACCCTCTAATCATTGTTAGTGCTGGTTATATGATAAAATACACCCAGTACACTTTGTAAATTGTTAATATTGATATCATTATAATTTGCACCTAGTATACTATGTAAAGTGGTAATGTTGCAGCCACAATAAAATGTACCCAGTACAATCTGTAAAGAGTTATCATTAAAGAGGGCCTGCAACCATGCCAAAATATGAAATGTATGAGCAAGATGTGTTTCTCCAACCTGTCGTTTTCCAGAATGTGATGCCCCTTCCAATACATGCCATCATGAAAAGTGATGTATGATAAAAAAGATAATGATGATGATGAAGATGATGATAATGATGATGATGGTAAAAATAAAGATGATAATAAAGATGTTAATAATGATGAAGATGAAGATGATGATGAAGCAAAATTGGAAAACACTGCATTCCATTCATAGAATAAATAATGATGGGGACTGTTCAACAAAACAGTGTATGGAGACAGTTAAGTCAAAGATTATCAGACTCATCAAAATTAGCCTTCCTTGATATTGGATGTCTGAGAAATTTGAGACAGCATTGAAAATACACAGAAAAAGGTTTACCAATATAAGTAGCACAAACTAATATAGTGTGCCTGTCAGTTGTAAAGCAATAGAGTTAAGTTTATCATCATGCAAATATGATTTATATCATGGCATGCACAACATAATTTTATAGTCAATCATTATTTTAACTTTGATGTGCCTGTGTGTCTATGAATATTTATACATATTACTGGAGTTTATATATGGGAAGAACTATAAATGGGGTATAGGTATGTGTACATGTGTGTTTTTGTGCGTGTGAAAATTTGTGGTTGTTTTATTCTCTATATTGTAAATCCATATAAATATAAACAGATATGTTGATCATATTTATGTTTGTATACATACACAAACACTCTCTCACACACACATATATACAATCATACTCATACGCTAATATTTGGACACGTCATTCACATGTGTGCATACATTTTTGTGTGTATATAAAGAGATAGATATACTTGTTAGACTATACAATTTTATGCTAACACACTCTCCTGCTATATCTATCTATCTTATCTGTGTATATATATATATATATATATATATATATATATATATATATATATATATATATATATATATATATACATATATATATATATACATATATATATATATATATATATATAATTCGTTTTTGAATTTGTTTTGTGAGATTTCTTATCTGAAAATGTGTGTTAAAACAGATATTGTTATACTTTGGGAGGGTCATGCTGCCAATAAAAACACATGCACCTGTTGGTTTTCACTTCAATTTATTATAATTTTCCAGTTGGCTGGTTGGTTTGATAACCAGAAGGTTGTTTACATATTATCAAAGGTCTTTTGTCAAACATTCTGTGACATCCTCAGTGACTAGGTTTATATTTTGTGTCTCTCCTTTGTTCTCTTCTACACCATCTTGTTTCTGTGTGTTGTGCTTAGTTTGTGCATGCGTTACATCCAGGTATGTGTGTGTTTATTCATTTATATATGTGTTTATTTACTTGTCACTAGTTGGTTGTTTGTTCTATGTGTGTGTGTCTGATTTGTTTTGTTAGTTTGGTTTTTGTGTGTGTCTGTATGTCTTCATTTTGTCCTTAATTACTAGTTGGGATGTTGCTATTCCACTCATGTTTTCTGTTTAATTTTAGTTGGAGTTCATTTATATTTGTCACCTCTGTGATTTGTCTGGGCATTGCATCTTTTCTGTGTGTGTGAATGTAATTTTCATCTCTATGCTCTCTAATGTGCCCTTATGTTCTATTTTGGCATGTTGTTGGAGTACTAATGAGTTTTTCCCATCCTAGAGTTCTCGCCAGTGTTCACTTATCATTTCTCCTCTGTTACGGGCTGTTTCACATATGGATATTATATTCCTATTCATATATAACTTACAATAAATTGAAGTGAAAACCAACATTTGCGTGTGTTTTTATTGGCAGCATGACCCTCCCAAAGTATATATGTGTGTGTGTGTGCGTGTGTGTATAAGCTGAAATTACATAAATTGTGAGTCTTAGTTTCACATTTTACTAATTTTAAAGCAACAATAAAATGAATGAAATAATATTACATATGGAATAAAAGATAAAAACTGCAGAATATGCATGTTAACAATCTAAAGCATTTTTATATAGGTGGAGTGTATTATGGTATTGTACAAGTCTGTATGTTCTGGACTCACTAAACTTTTTGATATGTGATGACAGGGAAAAGAAAAAGGATATACAGTGCATGTTAAATAAAGCAGAAAATGCTGATTTGCTTATAGCCTGAAACAATATACTATACAACTATTTGGCTTTCAGATGCTAGGCATTTTAAGAAATATTTTGATTGATGGTGACAAAAAGATATTAATTCTGAACATTTGTTTTAAGATGGAGCTTCAATAACACAATATATCATTTTCCATGACAGGCACAACTATCATTACTTGCTTATAAGGTTTGGCATGTTCCAAGTATTTTATAGTTTCAAAGATTGTTATTTTTCAAAAACCATATGTATTTGGACAAATTTATGTCTAAAGATTTTCTTAACTTTCTGAAAGAATGTTGTTGTTGATCAATTCAGGACTTAAAATGATTCTCAGTTAATCTAATATGGTCTTTAAAAACCAAAAGATCAACAATAAATACTTTTGTATAATAAACTGTTTATTTCAAATGACATGAATTATTTAACCCATCGATTAGCATATTTCTTTTGAAATCCACTATCAATATGTTCCAATTTTATTTTGAAAATAATCACAAATTCAGGGAATATAATAAAATAACATTTTCATTAGTAAGCTGTTGATTGG
Organism: Eledone cirrhosa; assembly: GCA_964016885.1. Taxonomy (NCBI): domain Eukaryota; kingdom Metazoa; phylum Mollusca; class Cephalopoda; order Octopoda; family Eledonidae; genus Eledone; species Eledone cirrhosa. The sequence continues at coordinate 95,764,589 of OZ024742.1, read as the reverse complement.
TGCATTATTTAAAAAAGGTTTTACATACAAATTATGATAGGCTTTAATATAAATATGAACACTTTAAAACAAGCAATTTTATATCATAGGAACAAGGATGGTTTCATATGATTTAATACCAAAAGGTTTACCGGAAGGTGTATAATGTTATGACAGTTGTATGAAGAAGTATGATTGGCTGTAGATAGTTTTTTAAGATTTGTACAATTGATATTTTTATCCCTGCATCACTGTGTAGATGTAAATAGATACATGCATTTAAATTTACTCTGAATGGGGCATTAAACTAAATAATCTTACATTTTAAAAACTTTTTATGACTTAGAATTAATATTATGATTGCTATAACTATTGTTAGCTTTAAACCCATTTTGTATGAATGCTTCATTATAATGAAGGTTTACTTTGTTGGAGAAAGATTAATTAAATAAAATACCAGATAACTGTATAGTAATATGTTTCATTAAATTATTAACAACAACAATCTTAATAAAATATTTGAAAAAGTAATAGTAAGACTTACTGTAGGTTTTTATCTATATTACTAATATAATTTATATGAGGTATTGTGAAACAGGTGGATAATCATTATTTTAGGAAAGCAATTATAATAAAAGTTAGAAATACAAGTGTGCAAACTAGAGTAGAGTAAAAAAAAAAAAATAAATAAAACAAAAACAGTTTACACTTTTAGCTTTCATGTATAATGAATACTTATAGTAAAACCAAACTACTCTATATTCAATAGCTACAAAATTACATATAGATGACAGGTTTAGTTTGACATAAAGCGTAGATTAAATGAAAGGACAAGAAACAAAATTTTAGCTAATTTAGGATATTTTTGATGTATCACCACATGATATTTTTGTATGTTTGCAAAATTCTTTCTTATTTCTTTAAATAAACAAATTCTGAAGTCTTTACATGTGCCAATTTTTGACTAAGTGGTATTTTTATTTTGCTGGTGAATGAAATGGATTCAGCCAGAAGATCTTGCAAAAATAAGCCAGATGCACAACTGTGACAAGTACACTGTTGTTCCTGACAGGATTCCAGCCACAAGTTCACATAAAGTGTGCTTACTACGCTTATTTTGGTATGAAACATGATTACCACGATAAAGCTTAGGCACCACACATGGTATGCATGACATGCACTGAGTATCTGCGTCATTGGACCAAGGGCAAGAAGAATTGTCTGAAGTTTGGAATTCCCATGGTTTGGAGGAAACCAACAAACCATGGTACTGACTGCTACTTCTGCGCTATTGATTTGACTAAAATGAACAAAAAGAACCAGAGCAGCCTCAAGTATCCTAATCTTGAATCAGCACGTCGTCCTGTAGCTCATTGTGATGAATTTCCAGTACCTGTCTTTGGAGAACCTCCTGACATTAATGACGAAGATTCCTCCAGTATTGAAGAAAATGAAGAAAAGGAAGTGGTTCTTGACGATGATGCTCCACATTCTTTTTCCCAAAAGGAGCTAAATGATCTAGTTCATGATCTCAGCTTGTCAAAGTCCTCTGCCAAACAGTTGCCATCCAGATTGAAGGAAAAAAAAAACCTCCTCTCTGACAGTGCTTGCATCACCTTCTACTGCAAAAGACATCCAGAGTACCTCTGTTTTTTTTTCTCTGAAGAGAAAAACTTGGTACAGATATTATGTAGCTTCTGCACAAGCTTGGAGTGCCACAGTCCCAACCCGAAAATTGGAGACTGTTCATTGACAGCAGCAAGCGGTTGCTGAAATATGTTATGCTGAATAGCAGTAACCACTTTGCCTCTGTACCCCTTGCTCACTAAACAACACTGAAAGTGAAGTATGAAGTGTTGGAGAAAATTTGTTATGATCAGCATGAGTGGTTGTGTGTTGACATGAAGATGAACTTTTGTTGGGACAACAGTCCAGGTTCACCAAGTACCCTGCTTTATGTGCATGTGGGAGAGTTTGGTACCAAGCTCGAAAAAGGACTGTCCTGTACGGGAGGAATTGGTGCCTTGCAGAGCAAGTAATGTCGTAAACAACCTTCTGGTGGACACAGACAGGATACTCTTCCCACTGCTGCACATCAAGATCGGCTTGATCAAACAGTTCACCAAATCTCTGGACAAGGATGGTGGCTGCTTCATTTACTTGTGTTATGCTTTTCCAGGATTGACCATGGAGAAGTTGAAAGCTAGCATCTTTGATGGTCCTCAAGTCCGCCAGCTCATTGGAGATCCAGTGTTTGAAACCTCAATGAACGAAGTGGAACTGGAAGCCTGGCAGGCTTTTGTTCTGGTTGTGAAGAACTTTCTTGGCCAGGAACTACGCAGAACGTGTCACCAATATGCTGACTGCTTTCAGAAACCTTGAATGCAACATGAGCATCAAAATGCATTACTTATTGTCGGTTTCCTGAGAATGTGGGATCAATGAGCAGTGAGCAGGGAGAGAACTTCTATCAGGACATGAAAGAAAGGGAGACCATGTATCAGGGATGCTGGGCATTCTAGGTGTTCGAAGAAACGGAAGTTCAAGCTCTGAATTTTGAACACTAATGATCTAACATCCAATTAACATGTACTTACCTTTATCAATCTACTATTCAATGTACACTAATCAACTTTTGGAACATTTAATTAATGAATTGCGTTAGAAAACGATTTTTTTCCTCTTAAAAACCTATTTCAGATGAGAATTATTAACAAAATTCAACCGAAAATGTCACAAAAATGTAATCGATTTAGTCAGCAGATCAGATTTATTTTTTAATAGACTTAGCACAAAAAACCTGCCCTGGTCGAGAGAAACAGAGGTCATATCTGGATTCAGCAGGGCAAAATTGTCCTAAATCAGCTGAAAAAACTTAGACGACTTACAAAAAATAATTTTTGGAACAAAGTGTAATCCATCTTCTAATCAAAAGCGACCTTACTATAATATGAAGTGTCAAACAATTTTGTCATACTCATGTGATATTATAACTGAGGAAGAATGCAGTGGAATTATATTAGTGACCAGGTTGTAAAAGTGGGATAAATATTTTTAACACATTTTATAATAAATTGTACACCATTAAAATCAGATGTACTGTATTATCATCATCAAATGTAGGGCCATATTTCTCTTGTATGTTTGCTGGTGTTGAAGGAAGCTGTTTCAGACAGTTTTTCTATGGCTAGATGCCTTTCTTGGTGTCAATCCATACTTTATTTTTATAGACTGCTCACATTCATTGTCCAATATGCTGTGGGACATATTGTTCAGTGAAATGTTCAATTGTGTCAATATGAAGTCATATATGGTGGAATTGAAACTAGAGCAAGTGGTTTTGAAACAAACTTCTTAAATTCAGAGCTATTCTTGCACCAAAGACACACACACACACACACACATTGTATGTCCATCTTTTCATGCTTGCATGGGTTAGCATGGAAAATGGACATTAAACAATAATAATGAAATTATGATTATATATATATATAACAAATCTATATATATTTACAAATTCATGCAGAAACACATGCACATATATAATATATATACACACACACACACATATATTTATAAATATAAACAAAAGCAGCCAGTACAACCCTGTCAATGTTTTCTTCTCACATCCCTTATCTATAACCACTGTAGACAGTAAGATTTCATCAAACTAATTTCATTAGACATTTTTATTCAGTGAAATACTTTTGTTTGAGCACGCAGTGAAGTTATATATTGGTTATATTATATGATGTTTTATATCTCCTTGTCTTCCTTCTCCTCATTGTTGTTCTTCAGGCTGCTAATTTTTTTTTTTTTCTTGTGCCTCCTATTTCTCTTGCTATTGTTGATATTTTTGTTATTGAAGTTCATCTTCTTCAGTCTCCTTGTTCTCTCTATTGTTGTCCTGGAAGGTCTTCTTCTTTTTCTTCTTCTTATTCTTCTTCTTATTATTGTTATTATTATTATCATTATTATTATTATTAGGGTGGTGGATTGGCAGTATCGGTAGAGGGTCGGACGCCATGCTTTGCAGCATAGAGTTACGGTCCTATGCTCTGAGATCAAATCCCGCCGAGGTTAACTTTGCCTTTCATCCTTACAGGGTCGATAAAATAAAGTACCAGTCACGCACTGGGGTCGATTTAATCGACTTTCCCCTCCCCCATATTGTTGGCCTTGTGCCTATATGAGAAACAATTATTACTATTAATATTATTATTATCACCCTCATCATTATTATTATTATTATCATAAGGGTGGTGGATTGGCAGAATTGGTAGAGTGTCAAACATCCTGTTGTGTGACACAGAGTTACGGCCCTTTGCGTTCTAAGTTTAAATCTTGCTGAGGTTAGCTTTGCCTTTCATCTTTACAGGGTCGAAGAATAAAGCACCAGAAACGCAGTGGGGTCAATTTAATCGACTTTCCACTCCCCCCCAAATTGCTGGTCTTGTGCCTATAGTAGAAATCAATATTATTATTATAAAGGATACGGAATTGGCAGAAGTGTTAACATGTCGCATAACATGCTTTGTGGTATTTATTTTAGTGGTGTATGTTCTGAGTTTAAATCTTGCCAAGGTCAACCTTACCCTTCATCCTTTCAGGGTTGATAAAATAACATGTTAGTTGGGCTTGATACAATGGACTTTCCTGTTACTCTTTAAATTAACTGACACCTTGTACCTAATTAGAAAAAAAATATTATTTCTTAGTATCAAAGTTATTATTATTATCCTTCATCATCAAGGGCAGTGGATTGGCAGTATCGGTAGAGGGTCAGATGCCATGCTTTGCAGCAAAGAGTTATGGCCCTTTCGTATGGCGAGATCCAAACCTCTCCGAAAAAGCACAGCAACTCCGCCCCCTGATCCAGGACGGCTGGGAGATGCATACACATCATAGCCGCCGAAGTTATGTGCAAAGGCTCGTGCTTCAGAGATTCTGGTCTCGCTGATGGCCACCACATCTATGTTTAGTGACCTGAGGTTGTTGAGCAGGTGGCCCTGCTTCCTTGACGCCCCCAGGCCACGCGTATTTATGCTGCCTATTCTGAGTGAGGTCATGTTGAAAAGGAGTGGAAAAAGATGGGAAAGACACTTACCTCACTTCTTGTAGAGGAAGGATGGTTTCTCCATCTTTCTCACTGCTTGTGGCTTCCTCTGGAAGGATGTCCTTATAAATCCTTCTGAAGAGTGTTTGTCGGAAGTCTCCGATGTCCTTGGGGAATTTTTGTTTTAGTGTTGTGTACGTTTTCTGTGTGATGCGAGTGATTTGTATGTGTGGAGGTGGTGTGAATTGTTGGGGTGTTGTGTACTCTTTTACTGTGATGCTGGTGTTGTGTTGGATAGTGTAATAATTGGTTGTTGTTCAAATTTAATGCTGTGTAGTGTGTATCGTCAGTGGTGTTTGGCGTGGAAGAGTCGATTCTGGGTGAATCCATTTCGATGTCACGAGATAATTTATTTTTTGTTTGTTTCTGTTGTCGCTGTGGTGGTGGTGGAGGTGGCAGCTTTAACAACTGCAGTTATTGGTAATGGCGGGAAATGAATGTCTGCATGTGACAAATTTAAATTATTGCCACTGCTTATATTTTTAGTGTTGGCAACCGTAGTAATGTTTACAATGGTGGTGTTGGTGTGAGGTGTTAGTTTGTTAGAAAGGCTGTCAGCTTTGTGTGGCTGAGAGCCGTCCATGTTTTTTTTCAAAGAAAGTTTTTGTTTGATAATTATAAAAGTTTAAATTTTGGGCTCAATGCCCCAATATTATTTACTGTCCTTTTCAGAACTTATAAACACTTAACAACAAAAATTTTCCATTACTGGCAATTTGAAACAGCTCAAAACAACAAACCATTGCGGAGTTCACGATAATACTATTTCCTACGTAGGTCGCCAATAATAATAATAATAATAATAATAATAAAAATAATAATAATAATAATAATAATAATAATAATAATTGCTGCGAAAAGTGAGAGCAGGATACAAGTTGGGAAGGGGAGAGCTTACCATCAATCACCTCCTCTTCATGGACGATCTTAAGCTCTTCGGGAAAAGTGAGAAGGAGTTGGATGTGCTTGTTGACACTGTCCGTATTTTCAGCAGTGATATATGTATGCAGTTTGGTATTGGTAAATGTGGAGTCATTGTGATGAAGAGGGGTAGGTTGAGCAGAAGTAACGGGATCCAGATACCAACAGGTGAGATGATAAAGGAAATTGACTCTGAGGAAGGATACAAGTATTTAGGCGTTCTGGAGGCTGATGGCATAAAGAACAAAAAAATGAAGGAATTGTTAAGAACTGAATACATTCGGAGAGTAAGGAGCGTATTGAAGTCACATCTGAACAGCAGAAATGCCATAAGCGCAGTAAATTCCCGAGCTGTGTCTATTATTAGGTACAGTGCGGGAATTCTGAGATGGAATGTTGCTGAACAAAAAGAAATGGATAGGAAGACTAGGAAGCTATTGACTATCTACAACATGTTCCACAAGAGGGGTGATGTCGATAGACTCTACCTAAGGAGATCTGAGGGTGGAAGAGGTCTTATCAGCATAGAGGACTGTGTTCAGATGGAGAAAAACAACCTATACAAGTACGTGACCTATAGTAAGGAGCCAATGCTCAGAACTGTACTGAAGGACGGGACAGTAGGCCAGGGGATGTCCAAGGAGGAAATAACATCAAGGAGGAAGAGCAGCCTTAAGGGAAAATCCCTTCATAGTACCTTCTTTGAGAAAACTGAATTTAGAGATCCACAGACATGGAACTGGTTGAGAAGAGGAGACCTCAAAAAGGCTACAGAAGGAATGCTAATGGCTGCGCAGGAGCAGGCCCTCAAAACGAAGTGGTTGAAGCACCATATTTACAAGGAGGAGGCTAGCCCACTGTGCAGGATCTGTGGAGAGAGAGAGGAGACTGTGGCTCACATTGTGTCCGAGTGTAAACACCTAGCCCAGACCCACTATAAGGGCTGGAGACACGATGTGATGGGCAGGGTGATCCACTGGCACCTGTGCAAAGTAAACAATTTACCACATTCTGAGAAATGGTATGAGCATAGGCCAGAGGCGGTGATAGAAAACGATCAGGTGAAGGTGCTGTGGGATTTTAGGATACAGACGGACAAGAAACTGGAACACAATAGACCTGACCTGGTGGTTGTGGACAAGGAAAAAAGATCGTGCCTGATTGTGGATGTGGCCTGCCCATTCGACACGAGAGTGCAAGAGAAGGAGAGGGAGAAAATTAACCGATACCAGGACCTAAAGTGGGAGGTGAAAAGGATTTGGAACTGCCGTGAAGTCAAAGTGATCCTGATTGTCATAGGCGCACTGGGGACTATCTCCAAAAGTTTCCAGGGATGGTTAAAGAAAATCGGCCCCTTCACGCTTTTTGGAACGCTTCAAAAGACATGCTTGCTTGGAACAGCAAGAACCCTCCGATACGTCCTGAATATCTGAGGCTGCAGGTAGTGGCTTGATATTCAATTCAACGGACTTTCCAGTTAACCAACATCAATGACTGTGATTCAAGGAATAACAACAATAATAATAATAATAATAATTGTTTCTACTTTTGGCACAAGGCTAGCAATTATCCCAGTGCATTACTGGTACTTTATTTTATCGACCCCGTAAGGATGAAAGGCAAAGTTAACCTCGGCGGGATTTGAACTCAGACCATAAAGAGCCATAACTCGTTGCTGCAAAGCATAGCGTCCGACCCTCTACCGATACTGCCAAATAATAATAATAATAATAATAATATTCGATTAAATAAAACCCAGTGCATTACTGGTACTTTATTTTATTGACCTGATATGAATGAAAGGCAAAGCTAACCTTGGCGGGATTTGAACCTAGAATGTAAAGGACCATAACTCTATGCTGCAAAGCATGGTGTCTGATGGTCTACCGATACTGCTAATCTCCCACCAATATTGCCATTATTGTTATTTAGCAAAGGACTTGAATACATTTCCCCAAAGCTGATGTATTGTGATAATTCCTGACTAAGCAGAGAATGTTTCTGTTTGTATGTACTTGCACATGCACACACACACACACACACACACACACACACACACACATATATATATATATATATATATATTATAGCCCCCTACTATTTATTATTACCCTTCAGGCTATAACAGAGGAGTTCAAGACAGGCTGCCCATGGGAACTCCTATACGCAGACGACCTGACACTCATAGCGGAATCAATGGCCGAGCTAGAGAAGAAATTCCAAACATGGAAGCAAGGCCTAGAGTCAAAAGGACTTAAAATTAACCTGGCTAAGACCAAAGTTCTAGTTTGTAGGAAAGAAAACAAGGCGGCGGTCCCTTCTGGGAAATGGTCGTGCTCGGTGTGTAGGAAAGGCGTAGGTAGAAACTCCATTTTATGTCCTAAATGCAAAGTATGGGTGCATAAAAGATGTAGTGGGATCACAGGTAAGCTAACTAAGAACATAGATTTTACATGTGGCCGGTGTTCTGGTGCAATAAGTAGCAGCAAGTGCCCACAAAATACTAGCTCTTTCAATTGCGCAGAGGGTTCTATAGAAATAGTGGACAGCTTCCGTTACCTGGGCGATAAAATCAGCAGTGGGGGAGGGTGCTCTGAAAGTACTGTAGCTAGAGTCAGAACTGGTTGGAAAAAGTTCAGAGAGCTTATACCACTATTAGCTGCTAAAGGGTTCTCCCTAAAAATGAAAGGCAGGTTGTACGATGCCTGCATACGAACAGCAATGTTGCATGGCAGTGAGACCTGGGCATTGTGTGCAGAGGATATACGCAGACTAGAGAGGAACGAAGCTTGCATACTCCGCTGGATGTGTAACAGTAATATACGTGAACGGCAAAGCATAAACGAACTAAGGAAAAAATTAGAGATAAGAGGGATCAGATGTTGTTTACTCGAGAGAAGGCTACGTTGGTATGGACACGTGATGCGCATGAAAGTCGATAGCTGTATAACAAAGTGCAGGGCAATAAAGAAAGACGGTAGCCACGAAATAGGCAGACCTAGAAAAACCTGGGACGAGCTGATAAACTCCGACCTCACACACTTACACCTCTCCAAGACAATGTCACTGGACCGAGACCTTTGGCGGTACTCAGTAACAGAGAAGACCCGCCTTGCCAGTAGGCATCTCTAACAAAATACACCCCGTCCCGACGTTAAACGTTGATGATGATGATGATGATGATGATTATATATATATTATATATATATGCTAGTGTGATTTGGTGGTAATAGCAGGTGTGGATTTGTTGGTGGTGATGGTTATAATGGTGATGAGTGTGACAATAATGTTAATAATTGTTTCTACTTTAGGCACAAGGCCAGAAATTACCCAGTACATTACTGGTACTTTATTTTATCGACCCCGTAAGGATGAAAGGCAAAGTTAACCTCGGCGGGATTTGAACTCAGACTGTATGGGACGTAACTATGCTAGAAAGCATGGCGTCCAACCCTCTACCGATACTGCAAATTCACCGACAATAATGTTAATAATGGTGGTTATAATCGTATTGTTGCTTATGGAATAGGTGGGTTTGGGTTTTAGCTGTCTTGAGACTCATGCATTTGTGGTGGGATGCTTGATGGACAAGCAAAGGGTGTGAAAATGGGGAGAGTTGAGGAAAGAAATGGGAAATTCTTGGAGAAACCTCAAACACTACTGCTAAATTGATATGTTTTACCAAGGTTATTTCTAATTTAGGTGCCAGGCCAGCAGATGATTGTTAGCTATGAGAGTGATATTGTTCAGAAATAAGATTTTTTACAATGAGAGAGAGAAAGAGAAAGAGAAAGACGCAGACAGATATAAAAAGAGATATACAAAGAGGAAAAATAGAGGGGATTGAAGACCAAGAGGAATGAAGAAAAAGAGGCAACATCATCAAATGTTTTAACCCTTTTGACACTAATTCAGTTGAAACCATCTCTTGTTTGGGAGCAAAAAACATCTAATTTAAAAGAATTCATATTTATAGTCAAAGCACCAATTATAATTTTATTTTAAAATATTATGTTGAATTATTTTCCAGACATCATCATCATCATCATCATCATCAGGTTTAGCGTCCGTGTTCCACGCTTGCATGGGTTTGGACGGGGGTTTTCCCACTTGAGGCAAGAGTGGTTGTCTTGCTCGCATAGGACTGTCTGGCGGGTTTTCTACAGTTGGATTCCCTTCCTAACACCAACCACATTTACAGTGTGGGGCTGGGAGGTTTTTACCGTGTTGCCTACACGGCCACATTACAGCGTGGACTGTCTGGCGGGTTTTCTACAGCTGGATGCCCTTCCTAACACCAACCACATTTACAGTGTGGGGCTGGGAGGTTTTTACCGTGTTGCCTACACGGCCACATTTACAGCGTGGACTGTGTGTTTTTTGTCGTGACACCTACACGATCTCATTTGTTTCGGCCTGGATGTTGTGGGACCAACATAACTTTACATTGAAAGGGGCGGTGTGGGTGGGGCGGGGGGGTGTTTTGATAGAGATGCCTACTGACTGTAGTAGGTTTTTACTTTGTATTTAGGTAAGGCGGGTCTTCTCTATTACTGAGTACCGCCAAAGGTCTCGGTCCAGTGACATTGTCTTGGAGAGGTGTAAGCGTGTGAGGTCGGAATTTATCAGCTCGTCCCATGTTTTTCTGGGTCTGCCTACTCCGTGGCTACCGTCTATCTTTATTGCCCTGCACTTTGTTATACAGCTGTCGTCTTTCATGCGCATCACGTGACCGTACCAACGTAGCCTTCTCTCGAGTAAACAACATCTGATCCCTCTTATTTCTAATTTTTTCCTTAGTTCGTTTATGCTTTGCCGTTCACGTATATTACTATTGCACATCCAGCGGAGTATGCAAGCTTCGTTCCTCTCTAGTCTGCGTATATCCTCTGCACACAATGCCCAGGTCTCACTGCCATGCAGCATTGCTGTTCGTATGCAGGCATCGTATAACCTGCCTTTCATTTTTAGGGAGAACCCTCTAGCGGCTAATAGTGGTATAAGCTCTCTGAACTTTTTCCATCCAGTTCTGACTCTAGCTACTGTACTTTCAGAGCACCCTCCCCCACTGCTGATTTTGTCACCCAGATAACGGAAGCTGTCCACTATTTCTATAGAACCCTCTGCGCAGTTGAAGGAGCTAGTATTTTGTGGGCACTTGCTGCTACTTATTGCACCAGAGCACCGGCCACATGTAAAATCTATGTTCTTAGTTAGCTTACCTGTGATCCCACTACATCTTTTATGCACCCATACTTTGCATTTGGGACATAAAATGGAGTTTCTACCTACGCCTTTCCTACACACTGGCCATTTCCCCGATGGGACCGCTGCCTTATTTTCTTTCCTACAAACTAGAACTTTAGTCTTAGCCAGGTTAATTTTAAGGCCTTTTGATTCTAGGCCGTGCTTCCACGTTTGGAATTTCTTCTCTAGTTCGGTCATTGATTCAGCTATGAGCGTTAGATCATCTGCGTATAGGAGTTCCCATGGGCAGCCGGTCTTGAACTCCTCTGTTATAGCCTGAAGGGCAATAATAAATAGTAGGGGGCTAAGTACAGAGCCCTGATGGACACCAACTTTTACGCTAAACTCTTCACTATATTCGTTGTTAATTCTAACCTTACTGACTGTTTCTTTATACATGGCTTGTATAGCTCTAACAAGCCATTCGTCAACACCTAGTTTTCTAAGAGACCACCAGATAATGGAACGGGGGACTCTGTCGAAGGCTTTCTCCAAGTCGACAAAAGCTAAGTATAGGGGTTTACTTTTAGCTAGGTACTTCTCCTGTAGTTGTCGTACAATGAAAAGAGCGTCTGTGGTACTTTTGCCTGACACAAACCCGACAACAGATTAATAATTGTTTCTACTATTAGCACAAGGCCAGCAAATACCCAGGACATTACTGGTACTTTATTTTATCGACCCCATAAGGATGAAAGGCAAAGTTAACCTCGATGGGATTTGAACTCAGAATGGCAAGAGCCGTAACTCTATGCGTCAAAGCATGGCGTCTAACCCTCTATCGATACTGCCAATTCACTTAAATCGACCTCAGTGCATAATAGTTATTAAATGATGAAAGGCAAAGCTAGCCTCAGTGGGATTTGAACACAAACTTTAGTTATTTTGCTAAATTCCTTTAAATTCTCGATTATTTCCCAATTCATTAGAACACATTGTAAACTTGCATTAGAAATATAGTAATGAAAAGATTAGGGTCATTTATTTCTGCTTAAGCAGAAGATTGTATTGTGAGGCTGCCTGACAGACTTCATATTCATCATAGGGTCCTTTTAGAGACATGTTTTTATGGCCAGATACCATTCCCTGGTGCCAACATATTTCAGTCATCTCTTAAGGCAAGAAAAAGATGAAAAATGTTAAAGAAAGAGAAGTGAAAAAGATATGAAAAGATATGAAAAGATGATGAGAGAAACAGAAAGACAACAGAAGAATGTGTTAGAGAGAGAGAGAGAGAGAGAGCGAGAGAGAGAGAGAGAGAGAGAGAGAGAGAGAGAGAGAGAGAAATACACAGAAAAGAAGGAAAAAAAAGTAAGAATTGTAAAGAATATTATAAAAAATAATATTCTAGGAAAAAAATACTTAAAATGGGTCTTTTTATTTTTGCATTTTATATCATGTGTGGATGAGCGATGGGAGGGAATTTATTAAATGATGGTGGTACATACAGTAAGAAGATATCTAATATGTGGTTAGTTCCTGACTGAGGGAAAAGATTAAAATGGATTTGGATCCGAATCCATGCCTGATCCAATCAAAAGAAATCATATAGCTGTAGAGAGATTTTATTTCAATTTCTGTTTAGTCTTCATCATGTTTCATCCATCTTTTACTTCTTAATGATGATGATAGATTTCTTTAGGTTTTTATTGCCTTTTTCCCTTTATATATATATGTGTGTGTGTGTGCTCGCATGTGTGAGTGTGTGTATATAAAAATATATAATAACAGAGAGAGAGAAAGAGTGAGAGAGAGGGGTGAGAGAGAGAAATGAGAGGAGAATGAAAGAAAGATGGAAAAGCAAACACAATTAATAAGGAAATACATATATTTATGAATACATACACATGCACACACACACACACACACACACACACACAGACACACACACACTGACACATATATATATCATCATTTTAAGTCCTTTTCTCCATGCTTGCATGGGTTGGATGGGTCCCTTTTCAGTACACCATCTCTTCACTGGTCATGTTGCTTTGTCATTTTCTTTGTGAGTCATGGTGATATAAGATCAGTTCTCCCCCCCCCCCAAGTCTTCCTTGGTCTACCTTTACTGCAGCTTCCTTCTACTGGGATTTTTTAGCATTCTTTCAACCAGCAATGATCCAAGATTATTACATGACTGTACCAACACAGTCTCCTCTCTTGCACAGCACTTCTGTTTCCTCTTAAACCCAGTTTCTCCTTCATTTTATACAAGCTCTACGTATATGTGTATAGCTTTGAGCAAGTTATAAATGTTTGAAGATTAAGTTAACTTATTGTTAACTGTAAAACACGTGTTTTTGACTATGAAGACTTTGGGCATGTAAACACTTTCCATTTTTAAAGTTTTTTATCAATCAGTTAGAAATATAAATAAAAAATCTTTTAAGATGAACTATTTGGCAGTATCGGTAGAGGGTCGGACGCCATACTTTGCAGCATAGAGTTACGCCCTTTTACGGACCAAGATTAACTTTGCCTTTCATCCATACGGGTTCGATAAAATAAAGTAAGACACTGGGATAATTGCTGGCCTTGTGCCTAAAGTAGAAGCAATTATTACCTATTTACGTCCTTCTATGTTCTGAGTTCAATTGCACTGAGATTTGTTTTGGCTTTCATTCTTGTGGGTTCAATAAAAGTACCAGTAATGCAGTGTGCTTCAATTAATCAACTTACTCACTCCCCAAATTGTGAGCCTTGTGCCTATATCAGAAACCATTATTATAGTCATTTGAATAAGGGATACACACATGTATCAAATTTATCCAATACAACTTAACTCACTTGGTATCTAAGAAAAGAAGAGACCGATTCCTAACATGTGTCTCTCTCTCTACTTTTTAAGGGTACTTCTATTTTCAAGTGTACTTCACCAATTTTCTCAGATATTATTTATTAGTCATCGGCAACTATTAAAATCATATGCTTTGGGTTGCACATGTATATATGCATGTATGTATATATATATATACATATTTATTAAGATAACAAATTAAAGTTTAAGCAAAGAATCGCTGCTCTACGGTTCTTATATATTTGATATATATTTATCCTTATCAAGCCCTCTTTGGATTTTAGTCTTCACATTTATTATTATTACTATATATATATATATAAAAGTTGTATATTGACTAATATATGTTTACAAATAAACATTTAAAAGCCATTAGTTATGAATTTTAAAGGTGATAACATTGTTCCAGCAGAAGCAAAGGGAAGCAACCGACAGCAATGTTTCTGTCTGATTGACCATTGTCAAGGTCAAGTATCCCCTTCCTTGCCTCATACTGGAACTCAAATGAGATGAAAACGTAATTTTTTTTCCTTATATATATGAGCTGATAAGCCTCATTTGAATATGGAATTTAGGCTGGCAGACTAAATTAGAATTAGGGTGTTCGTTCCTACAAAGCTGTGTAAATATGTTATGTGAACCTTGTATATCGAATAATATACAATGTGTTTATGAATAACTAATGAAAGCCTTTAGGTATAAATTTTAAAAGTGATAACTGATGTCATCTAATTTGTTCCAGCAGACAGTTATGTTGGAGCAAACATCCTGATTCTAATACATACATACATACATATATATATATATATATATATATATATATATATATATGATAGACGTAAAATAAGAAAATTATAAAATTAACTTACTTACTAAAATATCACTTCCAACTAATTAGTTTCTGAAATGGAATAAATATACTTTCCGAAGAAAACATTGAGAATCATTTCGTCGTCA
The DNA here is from genome assembly GCA_964016885.1 of Eledone cirrhosa. Taxonomy (NCBI): domain Eukaryota; kingdom Metazoa; phylum Mollusca; class Cephalopoda; order Octopoda; family Eledonidae; genus Eledone; species Eledone cirrhosa. The sequence continues at coordinate 95,749,569 of OZ024742.1, read as the reverse complement.
GGGAAGACTATTCTCAGCTAAGTATCCAGGCAAAGCGTGGACTCTGGAAACTTATTAAAAAATAATTCAGTGGATAGAAAATAGCAAAGCGTGGACTGAATTCCTAGCCATTGAGAAAATCACTGCCTCTGTGTCGGTGGCAAATTCAAAAAGAATCAATCACGTGACATCGAGGTCAATCAGTGGAAAGTGGTTTGCTAATAAGACAGCGGCCTGCCTGCTACCATAGCAGCAGTCTTGGCCAATATTGCTCGACAAATAATTTGGAGATAATTATAAAGAATTAATATCTAGTAACATATATATACATACAGATGCATATCAATGCTAGCAAATATATAGGTTTTGTCTTAGTAACTTTGTGGTTCAATGCATGGGGTTGCAGAACAATAATATGAGAGACGTAATGTACATACACACGTTTCTTTCACCTGTGTCTTCCCACGATGGGACCTGTACACTTTTTGTTCTCCTATTCCTTTCCTATTTTTTCCCCTTTTCCCTTCACCCTTTCTTCCTCTCTCCTCACCCCCCCCCCCGTTTTTCCTCCCTGACCTTTTGATTAATAAAAGGCCTCGGGTGCACCCGAACTACCCTGATGTCCTGTAATTCAGCGCTGAAACATTGGATCAGGAAACATTTACAGCTGACGATGGGAACTCGTTTCTTCCTTTCTCCTCCTGTTCCGTCCTAACCACCATCCTAAACCTTGTTTTTAGTAACCACACAGCTCCTTTCGTTTCATATCATTTTATATATACATATATATATATATATATATATATATATATATATATATATATATATATATATATATATATGTGTGTGTGTATGTGTGTGTGTACATATATGTGTATATATATATATGCAATGAAACATTCCCAGGATCGTTATGTAACTACCCTCGCGAACAAAACCTGGCAACTAAGGGAAAGTAACCATCAATACATCCTGAAGTGGAACACATTATCGAACGCGCCCCATATCGGAGTGGTACGAGAAGCTGTCGATTATGTGACCTTGGGCTGTTCCACATTTTGAGTTCGAAGAATAAGTTACTCAACAATAAAATCGAAAGATCGATTTATTGTAACTATAGACTCAAAGAAAAATGTTCGCACTACAAGTCCAAATCGAACCCTTAACCTCTTACTACCACCTGACAAACTGCATATACTTAGACTTTCTACCCTCTTATTGTATACAACCCCTTTAATTACTCACATAAACCAATACCTATATCCCTCCCTTCTCCTTCATTCCTTTTCTATTTCTTTTCGTTTTCTTCCTTTCTTCTCTCTCCCTTTTTTTTTGATGTCTTTCCTTTTCTTCTTTCTCCACCGCCCTTCTTTATTTTATTTCTTTATTTCTTTATTTATTATTATTATTTTATATATATATATATATATATATTTATCTCTTTATCTCTCCCCCTCTCTCTCTCTCTTTCTCTCTCTCTCGCCATCCCACCCACTATAAACAATTTAATTCTCTTTAACTCACTACACTCTAAATCGACATCATGTCTACATATATCAAAACTGATCAAAGATTCCACCTATACCCCTCCCTCCATCTCAGTTTGTCACCATACTTCTTAATTCTTCTCCCCCTTCCTCTCTCTCTGTACTACTCCTTTTGTCCCTCTGCTTTCTAATTCCTCTTCCTCTCTCTCTATACTAGCAAATACAATTCCAAAAAATGTTTTTCTCTATATATTAAGAACTTGTTAAAGAGTAACTTATTCACTATTTTGAAAATTTGGACGTGTACAATAATTATTATTGGGTGGCTGCTATTTGCAGTATAACAATATAAGGTTGCACTTACAAATGAAACGGTCGTAAATATCTGAATAAAATCCTTTTTTAGTGCTTACCCGTGTTTTCTCTTTTATCCTATATATATACATATATATATATATATATATATATATATATATATATATATATATATATATATATATAAAAAATAAATATATATAAAATGAAAATGGCGTAGACATACAATACAAGAGGAGGAAACATAATAGTACCACTGATGATGTTGCAGATGTGCAATCTGTATTTTTTACCGTTGGTCAGTCAATGATAAACATTAAGGACCAAATGAATTAACTGTGGAGTTATAAAAGATACAGAAGCGAAAACCAACCAAACAGTGAGTGTGTTCTGTTATTATTTCTGGCAATATTATTACAACAATATGACCCTCCCCAAGTATAACAATATATATATATATATATATATATATATAGTTGTTATATAGTAAGGTGTATTATTGGTTGTGCCAAATGGTCCAATAATTTTTTGTTAGCAATATTAAGTTCTCCACGCTTTTGTATATCTCCAATTCCATTTATGGGAAGAGCTAGATGATGTAAAACGGAGTATTTGGATCAAGGATTTGAAGACAATTCATTTTCACCTGACGAGATCAGTGATAAACGACCATGGTTACAGGATCAATCTATCACTTATTGAAACATGTGTCATGATTAAAATGATTGGAAATTTATACCATGCCTTCGGATCTTTATTTTGATATATATATATCTATTAAAATAACAGATTAAAGTTTAAGCAAATATATATATATATTGCTATATATATATATATTGCTATATATATATATATATATATATATATATATATATATATATATATATATACCATGACTGATTCTTAACCATCTACTATGTCAGGGTATGTCATCTATCATATTATTTTATCTGATGAGGACGTACTTTTGAACTTAACTCAGTAACTCTGAAATATGTATAATAATATATAATTGATCACAAGAATATCTATTTTGTTAATATTTTGAATTATTATTAATAACTCTGGAAATCCTTTTTTGTTGAGTGTTTCCAATCTATTGTAAAACTCATTCTTTGATGTATTCATTGAACCTTGTTTAACACTTATATATATATATATATATATATATATATATATATTAGAATTTGTGCTCTGAAATAACGATGTATGTATGAATGTATATACAGTGGATTTGGTAATACACTGTATACTTAATTAAAAGCATTTTGAAGACGTTACGCTAGCATAAGATCTTCAAAATGCTTTTAATTAAGCATACAGTGTATTACCAAATACACTATATATATACATTTATATATATATATATATATATATATATATATATGTATATATATATACATACATATGTATATATATACATATATATGTATATATATATATATTTTATTTCTACTTTTGGCACAAGGCCAGCGATAACCGCAGTGCACCACTGGTACTTTATTTTATCGACCTCGTCAGAATGAAAGGCAAAGTTAACCTCAGCGGATTTGAACTCAGAACATGGTGTCTGACGCTCTACCGATACTGCCAAAGCACTGCCCTTATATATATATATATATATATATATATATATATATATATATATATATATATATATATATATATATATATATATATATATATATATATATATATATATATATATATATATATATATATATATATATATATATATATATATATATATATATATATATATATATATATATATATATAAAATATTAAAAAAATAATGAATAAAACAATGAAACAGTTCCTTATGTTAAACAAAAAAAGTTCATTATTTAACGATTGTTTCTAGGATATATATGTGTTAGAATTGGCATGCATATTCAACAGATCTATGTACCAAATTATACAAAATTATACAAACTATCAAAATTAAATATACATACCAAACACATATATATGCCGTCTTCAGAAATATATATATATATATATATATATATATATATATACCCAGGCACCCTTCACCCTCCATCTACTTCACGAGGGGCTGCGGTCAGCCAGCCACCCTCTCTCTCCCCCTTCCCCCCTCTCTCTCTCTTAGCTACATATATATATATATAAGATAAATTCCCCTTCATGTTTATTCACTTTTCGCCAATTCATTGCTGCTTCAATTAAGTGCTGTTTTCCTACTACGGTGTACCCATGTAATCGTAACGTACACATTTTTCTATCTACTCCACGCTTCAATTTCGTACCTAGTCCAAACATCCAATCTCGCAAAATCCGAAATCTGTATTTTTTGTTATTTATTTATGTTTAAATACGGTTGTTTTTGTCGTATTGAACAGAACAAATCTTGCAGTTTTGCTTTTTGTTAATCGCTTGTTAAACATTCATAACCTTCCAGCTAGCTACCCCACACCCCTCCCACCACCATTCTTAATACGTGGACCAATCATAAGCCAAAGCCCCCCCCCCCCCCCCACGCATCACCATTATTATTATTACGCGGACCAATCATAAGCCAGAGGCCTATACTATCGCTTGCCCGGTTGCCTTCGATATATGATGGATGGATGGATGGACTGCGGAATCCTGGAGAGTGGAAGGGAGAGAAAAATCTGGACGCTCAGAGCGAAAATGCCAAAGTTAAAGTCAAATTCACCTCGTCGACGAGAATGCGAGCACTCCTCTTTGTTTCGTCCGCGGATGGCTAACATAACCCCATCTCGCCCCGCCCCCCACCGCCCCCACCCTCCAAACGCAATCCAAAACTTCAGAGTTGGTACCATAAATGTAGGCACCCTAAAGGGTCGCGCTAACGAGGTTGTAGAAATGCTTCAACGTAAGGAGGTCGATGTTTGTTGTATTCAAGAGACCAGGTGGAGGGGTGGGTCTGCTAGATTCATTGAGGGTAAAAAACGATGTTATAAGCTTTTCTGGGTGGGAAACGACGATGGGCTGGGTGGAGTAGGAATCATGGTAGCAGAAAAGTGGTCAGATAAGATAATAGACGTAAATAGAGTGAACGACAGAATAATTAAAATACGACTTGTCCTCAATAGAACTACGGTGACAGTAATATCTGCGTACGCACCCCAATCCGGACTGCCCGGCACTATAAAAGACAGATTCTATGAGACACTGATGCTAACTACCTCCCAAATATCTGACAGTGACTATATAATTATTGCAGGCGACCTAAATGGTCACGTTGGACAACATTGTGACGGCTACGACGAAATCCATGGAGGCTATGGGTTTGGTACTAGAAATGAGGAAGGCTCCAGAATCCTGGAATTCTGTGATGCAAATAACCTAACTATCTGTAACACTAACTTCAAAAAACGTGACAATCACCTGATCACCTATAGATCCGGGGAACACACAAGCCAGGTAGATTATATCCTTACGAGAAGACGTGACAGAGTGTCTGTTGTAAACACTAAATCCCTCCGCCATGAAGAATGCACCTCCCAACATAGACTGATAATTAGCGACCTCATAGTCAGGACGAGACGTACTCGACAGCAGAAGAGGACTATCCTCAGGAGAAAAATATGGAAGCTAAAGGACCCCACAGCCAGAAATAAATTTCAAAGCATATTACTTGATGCTTTCGACAGTAAGGAAGAACATTTAGAGTCGGACAATATAGAGGGACAGTGGGAATTTCTGAAAGCAAACCTGCTGTTGGCGACAGACGAAGTCTGTGGCTGGAGCAGGCCTGTAGGCAGGAGGAGAGTAACATGGTGGTGGAACAGTAAGGTGGAGGGGTCAATTAAGGCCAAAAAGCAGGCTTGGAAAGTATGGCGGGATGGGGGAGGTAGAGTAGACTATCAAGTGGCCTGGAGGGAAGCTAGGAGAGAAGTGTACTTAGCAAGAAGGGAAGCTGAGGAAAGAAAGTTCAAGCATGTTCTACAAAGCGATGACCAAAAACGTGAGGTGTTCAGGATTGCTAGGCAATGCGTCAAGGAAAACCGTGATATTGTCGGGGAGAAGTGTGTACTTAACGATGATGGCATACTTGCCATCACCGACGCTGATAAGAAAGTAGCTTGGAAGTGTCACTATGAAAGGCTACTAAATGAGGAGAATAAATGGGAGAAAGACAGTCTCCCCCATATCGACCCAATAGAGGGACCAGCAGTGTTAGTCGAGGGGAGTATAATAAGTAAGGCAATCAAGGATATGAAGACGGGTAAGGCGGCTGGGCCTTCGGAAATAGTTGCTGAGATGCTGAAGGCATCTGGCACGGTGGGACACACCATGGTCACCCGCATAGTTAACCAAGTCGTACAGAATGGGGTTGTTCCAAAGGACTGGCATAGCAGCATCATCGTTAACTGTTATAAGGGTAAAGGAGACGCCCTAGATAGGAGTAACTATAGAGGCATTAAATTAATCGACCAGGTCATGAAGGTCACGGAAAAAGTAATAGCGCAACTAATCAGAGAGAGAATTGACCTAGATGAAATGCAGTTCGGGTTTGTGTCAGCCAAAAGTACCACAGACGCTCTTTTCATAGTACGACAACTACAGGAGAAGTACCTAGCTAAAGGTAAACCCCTCTACTTAGCTTTTGTCGACTTGGAGAAATCCTTCGACACAGTCCTCCGCT
>OZ024742.1:95663152-95738152 GCA_964016885.1 Eledone cirrhosa | reverse complement strand
CACACCCTTCCACCACCTATTTACCCCCCTTTTAATTTCAGTTTATTTTGATCATGCCTTTATTTTTAAATATTCTCATTCCTTGTATTTTGATCATGCTTTATTTTTATTTATTATTTATTATATTTTTGTCTTTATTTGTTAATTTTTCATTCGCACCGTTTCCTTTCGCTATATGTCTCTCCACCACTCCCCTACACACCTTTTGAACTCTCACCTGAAGAAGGGCTTATGCCCAAAACGTCGTCCTCCACCTACCCCCCACTCTCCTGAGCGTGAATTTAATAAACATTTGTCGTACTGTCTCTCTGTTCTGTCCCTGTTCAATTTTTCATTATATATATATATATATATATATATATATATATATATATATATATACAAAACCCTTTGTAGTGAAGAAAATGAACACTAACTCATGATGACATATACACAAACATATATATACATACACATTCATATATATGTATGTATATATATTCAGTCATATACACATTAACACACATATATATAAATATACATACATATGCACATGTGTAATGTGTGCCTGTTTATTTTGTTATGAGAAAGTAAAGCAGAAGTAGAGGGAATTAGAATTCCATGAGAAAAGCATTGCTGTGAACACAAACATAGAAAACAAAACAAAATAACCAAATATAGCCTATAAACAAAATAAAATTCAGAGAGACAAGTACAGAAGTAGAAAAAGTAACAGGAATATTGGTTGTGACAAAGGTAATTGTAAAGTTACACACTACAGTTGACATCACCACAGTTGCCAGCAACATCACCACTGCAGCCATCTTTACCACACCTGTCTCCAGAACCTACCCTACCACCAAAAAATACCACAGTTTCCTTTACTGCTACTTTCAACACAACCTTCACCATGGCCACTAAAAGCATCAACATCATCATTACCAAGAACACCACCATCAGCACCATCGCAACTACCATAACTACCACCACTGCTGTCACTGCAATCATCACCATTATTGACATTATCACCAGCATCACCAACACCACCACCCCTAATGCCACTGATACAATGAATGCCACCACTAATGCTCCTACCATTATAACCACTACCACACACCACCACCACCACCACCACCACACACCACCACCACAACAACAACACACCACCCCACCCCACCACACACCACCACCACCACACACCACCACTGCCACCTCCACTGTTGCTGTCATTGCTACCAAGTGAAGCATCTCACTAGCCAGCAAAAATGAAAAGAATTACTTTTGCTCGATAAGGTATTTGACTCATATCTGAAAGTTTGAAGGCTTGCATCCTAAGCATGGTCAAATCCCTTCATAATTTTGGTCACAAACTCAGGCACTGACACCCAACAATGTTGAGTAGTATAAGATGATTAAATTACCAGGCATTTACTGTTTTCTATTCATGCCAAGTTTCATTGTAACCTACAATGTCCTTGGTTTCCAGACTATTATTTTACTCCACCAAAGGAAGGAACCCCTCAAGGAGGAATGGCTGATGGAGTTGGTATTGTTGGTTGTTCTTCATTGGTTGGATGGGTCTTTACCAGTACAGTTTCCCTTCACCTACTGCATACCTTTGCCAACTCCTCTGTATGTCTCATTGTTTTAAAATCTGCTATCACCACTTCCTCCCATGTCTTTCTTGGTCATCCTCTACTACAGGGAACTCCTGGCACTTTTTCTCCCAGCAGTCACCATCTATACACATTCCATGTTCATATCAACACAGGCTTCTCTTTTGTGCACTGCATTTGATTCTTCTTATATCAGATTTTTGTTCTTTCAGTCCATCCATGTTTTGCTGTTCATGCATATTAACGCCACACATCCATTGAAGTATACTTGCTTCATTTCATTCCAGCCTTTGCATATTCTGTACATTTACTGTCCATGTCTCACTTCCATGTAATAGTGTACGTTGCATGTATATATGAATGTCTTATTATCTAATTTTCTTTGTAATCATGAGGTCCCAGATTTGATCTCCCTGTGTAGAAACTTGGGCAAGAGTTTAATTGACATGTACCCCATGAATGAAACTGAGTTAGTAGACACTGTGGTAGTTCATTGGATAAATTATACCTGTAATTCAAATGACCAGTTTATTCATATACTGTGTCACAATGATTTGGCTAGGGAATTGTGTTACGCATTATTTCATGAATTAGACACACTGTTGATTGACCAACTGAATGCTTATCATTGAAACTGATAGTAGACTCATTGTTTAAATAAATTTAGCCCAATATTAAGAAACGTCATGGATAAATGAACTGCCACAGCTGAATTGTTGAGGAGTTTGCTTTGCAGCTATATGATATTCAGTTCAGACCCTCTGCATGGCATCTTGAGCCAGTGGATTTTAGCATATAACCTCAGGTTGACCAATGCTTTGGACAGACAATGGAAAAATACGAACACATACCTCTTTCCTCAGCTGTCTGCTGGAGATCACCATTTCTAGGCATCAAAGGCAGAAATGCTCCTTCCAGTACACCAGAAATTACAATACAACATGACAAGAGATCAAAATATGGTAAAACCTGATAGAGTGATTCTTTTTATTCAAATTCACATGGCAAAGGTAAAAGGTGCAGATACAATCCATGGTATTTTAACAGAAAACAAAAACCAATGATAACTAGGTAGAGTGTGCAGTATATATAAATAAATAAATATATATATATATATAAATATATATGGGGGGGGGGTATTTGTGTGTATATAAAAACCTACTACAGTCAGTAGGCATCTCTATCAAAACAGACCCCCGTCCCACCACCTCCTCCCCACCCACACCGCCCCTTTCAATGTAAAGTTATGTTGGTCCCACAACATCCAGGCCGAAACAAATGAGATCGTGTAGGTGTCACGACAAAAAACACACAGTCCACGCTGTAAATGTGGCCGTGTAGGCAACACGGTAAAAACCTCCCAGCCCCACACTGTAAATGTGGTTGGTGTTAGGAAGGGCATCCAGCTGTAGAAAACCCGCCAGACAGTCCACGCTGTAATGTGGCCGTGTAGGCAACACGGTAAAAACCTCCCAGCCCCACACTGTAAATGTGGTTGGTGTTAGGAAGGGCATCCAACTGTAGAAAACCCGCCAGACAGTCCTATGCGAGCAAGACAACCACTCTTGCCTCAAGTGGGAAAACCCCCGTCCAAACCCATGCAAGCGTGGAACACGGACGCTAAACCTGATGATGATGATGATGATGATAATTATATGAATGTGTGTGTTTTGTGTGACTGTGTGTGTTTACATTTACTGTTTATTTATGTCCCATAACTTCAAAGGTTTCACCGAAAACAGATTGATAAAATATGTACCAGGCTTGAAAACAAGTAGTACTGGGGTTGATACAACAAGCTAAATCCCTTCAGGTTTGTGCCCAAGAATGGCCATGGCTTAATGACAGAATCTATTAAAAAATAAATGAATCTTAACTGAATTATCTATGTAGGTCATTAGAAACTGCAGAGATTAATGTTTAAACAAGCCATTTTTAATGCTCCACAGAATTTTACCATATCTAATTAAGTGTAAAATATTTTACCATATCTAGTTAGGTACAAATAATGTTGCTTTGTATCCTCAGGCTGGTTTCATCTTATATTCAATATACCAGACCTTTGGTTTTGTGATTAGATGAGAACAATAGTGATGAAGACAATGATGGTGGTGGTATTGATAGTGGTGATGATGGTTGTAATGATGATTGTGTGATTATGATGATGTTACTGACAGTGATGTTGGCGAAGACAATGCTGGTTGGGCTGATGATGGTGGTGGATGTGGTGGTGATATAGGCATTAGTGATGGTGATTTGGGCCAAAATTATGTTGATGGACAGGTTTCTGAAAGTGGCATTAATGATGGTGATGACTGATGAGAAGAGCGGTGAAGATAGTGATACTGATAATAAAGGTGATAATTATGTTGATGGTGGTATCAATAGTGGTGGGCGTGATGATAAATGTAATGGGGTTGGTATTGGTGGTAATGATAGTGAAGATGATACTAATAGTGGTATTGATGATGCTAAGGATGATAATGGTGTTAACAATGAAAATAGTGATTTTGTCGATGATTATGATAATAGAACTTTTATTTTAGGCAACAGGCCAGCAAATTTATAGGGAGGGCAATCACTTTACTGGTACTTTATTTTAGCAGCCCTGGAAGGATGAAAGGCAAAGTTGACCTCAGTGGGATTTGAACACAGAACATAAAGAACTGTAATTATATTTTGCAAAGTATGTTGTCTGATGCTCTACTGATACTGCCATCGCCATTTTTCTAATTTAGGCAACAGGCCAGCAAATTTGGAGGAAGAGCAAAGTTGATAAATTAACCTTAGTATGTGACTGGTATTTTTATATCAGAAAATCAAAGTTAGGAGTCAAACCACAGTGCTAAGGACATCAATGTTGTTGATTCAGATGAGGAATTTGTGCGGGCTTTTGATACCAGATGTCATAAGCTTAATATATCACCTGTAAATACAAAAGAAGAATGAAAGACTCAGGAGGGGAAAATAGTCTAGAAACTGAATATGCCGAAAGGAAAAAGCACTGCGGAACACAAGCTAGACATATTCGGGGACAATCTGCAAAGATGCCTATGGATTAAGAATTAAGCACTCAGGAGTCATGACCAAGATATGAACCGGCCCCCTTAGAGTGAAAAAAGTTGAAGGCCAAAACACTTGCATGAAGCAAGCTTCTACTCTGAAAACCTTCTACTGGCCAGCTCTACTGAAATTTTCTTACAAATATTGACCCCAGAAGGATGAAAGGCAACGTTCAACTTGGAATTTAAAGTGCAGGAACCAATGCATACTGCACTCCACTAATTCTGCTTATTCACTACCCTGATGATTATGATAATAATGATACAGAGTGCAGTGCTACTGTTTTGTAATTCAATTTCCGCAAATCATTTAGTTTACAAGACAGATTCATTACTAATCATATAAACAGTAAGCAATTAATTTGACTGAATGATCCAGGATACTGAACATTGGAAAAGGGATAGGGGCATTCATTCTGTCTCTGTACCTTCTGTATTCAATTCTGATCTAAGAAGGTGTAAAATAGCCTCAAGCAATAACTACCAGAATTTATCCATATGTTCTACACCCTATTTGGCAACTACAGAAGGTAGACATTTTTATCATCTTCATTTTATGTCCACTTTCCTTGCTGGCATGTGTTGGATGGGAAAAAAATTGTCCAAGACCAGGAACCAGTCTTTGCTCATATGTCCTATATTTTGACATGGTTTAAACAGTTGGATGCTCTTTCTAAAGCCAACCAATTTGCAGATCCACTGGGTACATTTTATCATGGTGCTAGCACTAGTGAGGTTGTCAAAAAGTATAAATAATTAACTATTGTAAGCATTCTAATACAAAAAGTTTAAATAATTAAGTATTCTAAGTGAAGATGAGGGTATACTCTGCTAGTTTTGATGATGAACATTCAATTGTTCAATTAATCAAACATCTAATTCATGAACTGATGCATAAGTGGTTGTGTATTCCACAGACATCTGTTCACTTCACCCTTTAGTTGCCAACCCAGCCCAAACCAGCTCTGATTTTATGAAATAAAGCCACCCATATTAAAAGTTTCCAATTTAAATATAAATTTTCCAATATAATTTTATATAAGAACTTTACATTAAGTCACTATCTTAATAATGAAATAATGAATAATTTTAGTAAATCTCTCAAAAGTCTTCATTAGTTAATTACAGTAGAGTATATTTCATTAGTAATGCGGTCATGAAAGGTTTAATGCAATTCTCAAACCAAACCACTATGTGACAAAGCTGGACCTTTTTATTAAATATATACAATCCATCTGATGGGCTTTCACATAATTTATTACTATCCAATTTCACTTGCAAAGAATCTTATGATTGAAATGTGAACTTCTTAACTGTTGAGCCAAAACATGTGTCATTCATAAGGCTTCAGTTTAATTGAGGATATGTTAGATTACACATGTATAAGATGCTACTCAATGAGATCGAACATAGGGTATCATGATTGTGAAGTAAACGTTTTAACCACCATATTAAAAAAAATGTATTCACTCAAAAGACTTGAGTCAAACTGAGTGTTTGGTAAAGACACTTGTTCAAAATGACACACAGCAGGGTTGAACACAGAATATCATGTTTGCAAAGCACACATCTTAACCAACTAGCCATGTCTGCATCTAGCAGTGCATAAATAAGGAAAGAAGGAGGCAAGGAAGGGAAACAATGCTGCTTCTAATTTTCTTCTGATATCCCAAAAGGATTAAGACTGCCTAATAGCAGTTGACAGAGTTTGTCTATAGTTTTGGAAATCCTAATTTAATAAACATTTTTTTCATTCCTGCACCATTGCTCACTGGCATACTACCATACAGATTTATATGAATTTTGGGGAATTAATTGAAAAAGACTTGTCAAGTACAAGGGTGACAAAAGAGCTGCTTTAGATTTGGGGGTTCAGTATCAACTAGACATATAAGATATAATCCCATCATCCTATTTAGCACATGCAACTCATAATACTACTATTACTACTACTACAACTACTACTACTACTACTACTACTACTACTACTACTACTACTACTACTGCTGCTGCTGCTGCTGCTGCTGCTGCTGCTGCTACTAGTGCTGCTACCGCTGCTACTACTACTACTACTACAGCCCCACTGTTACAAATAAAAGCACTCACTGGAATCTGAACATAGAACAGAAATATAAAAAAAGCATAAAGTATTTTGTCACCACATACACATGCATGCACATACACACAGACACACATGTGTATGTGTTGGTATGTATATATATATATATATATATATATATATATATATGTGTATATATATATATATGTGTGTGTATATATATATACATATATGTGTGTATATATGTATATATATATATACACACATATATGTATTTATATATACACACACACATATATATATATACATATACATATATATATGTGTGGGCCAGCTGAAAAGTTCGTAGGCTGACTATGAAGAATTAATCCTGGAGCTGTGAAATCTTGCATGCATTAATTTCAACTCTTCTTATAAATAACTGCATTGTTTCTTTCCAGGGAGTATGTTAAAAAATAAATCTCATTTGGTCATTCCATGAGAGTAACTTGGTCAGCTTATGGACTTTTTAGCTGACCATTGTATTCAATAAATATAATATGAAAGGATTTCTCAATTTATTTCATTCTACATGCATGTTAACAGGTACATGAGAGCCTTACAGTGTAAACATATAATAAATTGAGTAATCCTTTTCTATAGTTATCTTATTGAATAATTTCTCTATAGTTTAAGAATTTATATAATAGTCAGGGGCCCAATTCTCAGACCGAATATCCTTGTTCGGTCTTTGAGTCAGACACTTCTTTTTTTTCACATTGCTATAGTAAATTTAGTTAAAAGCTCAGAGTGAAAAGATGTGGTTCTCATCAGTGCCAAGAAGGGAGGTTAGTGATGAAGAGAATAGCTGAGGAGCGATAGTGGAGGGGAAATGAATGGAATAAGGTGTTTAGTGATTGAAGGGATAGCTGCTTGAGAGAGCTAGAGGATGGTGAGAGGGGAACATATCATCACTGTTTAATGTCCATAATTCCATGCTGTTGTAAGACATGCTAGGTCAGGTGACACTTTCATGTTCATACAAAACTGATTTTGATTTGGTTTCTACAACTGGATGCCCTTCCTAGTGTCAACCTCATTTACAATGAGTACTGGGTGCTTTTTATCGTGAGTGTATATATATATATATCATCATCATCATCATTTAATCTCTATCATCCATACTAGCATGGGTTAGACGGTTTTGTCCCATTTAAGGCAAGTTGGGTCAGATGACTGTGTTTCACTATTATAAGACTGTTTCTGGCTGATTTTCTATAATTGGATGCCCTTCCTAATGCCAACCACATTTACAGTGTGCTGGGTGCTTTTTGCCCTGTTTCTTACACAACCACTTTACAATGTGGACTGGGTGCTTTTTTGTCATAACACCTACATGACCACTTTACAGTGTGGGCTGGATGTTCTGTGGTACCAACATAACTTTACAGAGTAAGCAATTACATTATATATATATATATATATATATATATATAAGTGGTCATGTAAAAGAAACTCCAAAAATCACCCAGCACACACTGTAAATGTGATTGGTGCTAGGAAGAGCATCCAGCTATAGAAAACCAGCCAGAAACAGCCCTATATGAGTGAGACATGGTCACCCGATCGAACTTGCATCTAAATGAGATGTACCCATCTAACCCATGGTAGCGTGGAAGATAGAAATTAATCAATGATGATGATGATATATACACATATATATATATAACAGTAATATACGTGAACGACAAAGCATAAATTAATTGAGAGAGAGACTGAGCATAAGAGGAATCAAATGCTGTGTGCAGGAGAGGCGGTTGCGCTGGTATGGACATGTGATGCGTATGAAGGATGACAGCTGCATAAAAAGGTGCAGAGCACTAGAAGTCGATGGAAACCACGGAGTGGGGAGACCCAAGATGACCTGGGATGAGGTGATAAAAGCCGACCTTACCCAATTACACCTTTCAAAGGCAATGACACACGACCGTGACCTCTGGCGTCACACAGTAATACAGAATACCCGACCTCCCATGGGTACAAGCTGAAGCATATAGACAATATGCCCCACACTCCCCACCGCAAGGTGGTCGTGGAGGTACCACGGCAAAAAAGCACCCAGCCCGCACTGTAAAGTGGACGTGTAGGCGCCACAAAAAAGCACCCAGCACTCACTGTAAATGAGGTTGGTGTTAGGAAGGGCATCCAGCTGTAGAAATCAAGCCAAATCAGTTCCTGTATGAGCAAGGTATGGTCAGCCGACCAGACACTGCCCACAACAGGACAACCCGTCTAACCCATGCTAGCGTGGAAGAACGGACGTAAAACGGTGATGATGAGGATGATGATGATATATATATATATATATATATATATATATATATATATATATATATATATATATATACGTATATATTTACACACACATAGATAGACGTATTCTCATACATAGTGTTGCTGTGCTCAAAGACTTGTGTGAAGTCAAACATATGCATCCATATCTAAGAAATAATTTTATGACAGGCACAATGTGGCATGCCTTTGATAATGATAATGATATACATATATGTATTTTTACACATGTATGTTACACACGAACACACATATATGAGTGTATGTGTGTGTGTGTGTGTGAGTTTTCACATATATCTGTTATTCGGAGGTCCTGCAATTTTTTATTGAAATGTTTTCAAACTAAATCAACATTTTTATGGCTAGAGCTCAGCGTCTGGAAGTTTACACACTGTCAATTCTGAACATTTCTTGAGTGTATATATATATATATATATATATATATATATATATATATATATATATATATATATACGTGTGTGAATGTGTGCGTGTGTGTGTGCGACTGTATATATAGTTAATCCCATATCTAACTAAATGGAACATTAAAGAAAATAAAACCATTAATAGAAAACATTATCAACAAGGACATGAATAAATATAGTAGTAGTAGTAGTAGTAGTAGTAGTAGTAGGGGTAGTAGTAATAGTAGTGGTGGTGGTGGTGGTGTGAGTAGCAATAAAATCGTGCAAAATAAAATGTAATTGGTTATATTCTCTCTCTCTCTCTCTCTCTCTCTCTCTCTCTCTCTCTCTCTCTCTCTCTCTCTCTATATATATATATATATATATATATATATATATATATATATATATAGCTCTCTCTATATTTATGCATGCACTCGCGCATGCAAATATATATGTATACATGCATACACTCATGCACACACTTACAAATACACACACACACACATATATATATACACACACATTGATGCACACAATGCAACATTTTGTATGATTTGTTGTTATAGAGTTGTTACTGTTTGTTTTCGTCCTCTAATTGAATCGCGGAAGACGAAGAAGAAGAAGAAGAAGAAGAAGAAGAAGATGAAGAAGAAGCAGAAGAAGCAGAAGAAGAAGAAGAAGAAGAAGAAGAAGAAGAAGAAATGGAATGAATGGCATGATGGAAGGTGATGAACGGAATGGTAAAAGATGATGTAGATGGCATTAAATTCGAAGGGCAATGAAGATTATCTAAACAAACAAGCAACAACTACACACACCACCACCACAACCACCACACCACCACCATCACTAACAACAACATCAACAACACCTACTACACTACTCCCACCACCACCACCAACCCCAACAACAACAACATTAATAATAACAACAAAAATTTGTCTTGTAGTAGTGAAGCCACCAGGGGAATCGGATAATTCAGATGAATTTAAAGACTTGCCATTTCTCTCCATTTCTTCTTTTATTTTACTTCAATCTATATTCTTTTTGTTGATTTTGTTTTGTAATTTGTTTGCTTAGTGAGGTAAAGCAGAGAGGGTGTGGTAATTATTTTTTTTTTCCGAAAGTCCAAATATATAGGATAAATAATTGAAAGTGTTTTCATTCATTTCCTACCAGCCCCCAAGCCCAATAAAACCCTCCTATCCTTCTTCCTCTAGAATCTCTCTCTCCACTGCCAACTGAATATTTTCCCTGTTCACTAAATTATATATTTTCCTGGGAGTTTGCAATCATTGCTTATAAAAGAAATAATGTAAATGGAAAAAAAAAAGAATTACAGTGCCAATGATAGCAAAAAATGAGGTTTCCTTTCTTTTACTGTCTAATACTTCAATCACACCTTCATGGGTGGAAAGAAGAATATATATATATATATATATATATATAACGGCGATGAATTAATTTTGCGAGGTTTTTTATATGAAATTGTGTGTCGAAGCAAATATTGTTATACTTGGGGAGGGTCATATTTGTGTAATATTGCCAGAATTAATAACAGAACACACTCACTGTTTCGTTGGTTTTCGCTTTTCGCTTCTGTGTCTTTTATATCGGTAACCTAATTTACTCGGTCCTCAATGTTGCCATTGACTGACCAACGGTCAAAAATAATACAGATACAATATAGACACAAACACATATATATAGTTCATCATAAATCTTTCGTTGCACATCTGCAATATCGTCAGTGGTGCTATCGTTTCCTCCCGTTGTATTGTATGTCTACGCCATTTTTATTCAGTCTGTCTATATATTTATTTATTTATTTGCTTGTTTGTTTATTTTATTTTGTCTTCTTTGCGCATGCGTTTGCGTGTGTGTATAGTGTTTTGTTTGATGTGTGATGTGTGTTCATGATCAGCAAAACCTACCCTTTTAAGAAAACCCACTGTACCAATAGGAAATGTATCATATGTAAGGTAAACCCCCGGATAAACTGTAAAACTAGAAACGTTGCATAAGATGTACAGAGGGTACTTGCAGAAACATGACAACAACATACATAGGTGAGACAGCTCGTAGCATAGGTGAAAGGATAGACCAACACTGGGGAAACTAAAAGGACGAAAAAACGGCTCAGTACTATACGAACATGCCAGACAACAACATGACGGTAACATAGACAACATAGAAATTAGAATAATATCTAAACATAGAAATGACCCAGCAGATAGGCAAATCAGAGAGGCCAGCGAGATAGAACTTAGAAGACCGAGACTAAACAGAAAGAATGAATGGAATAACAACAACACCGAAACAAACAACACTGACCTAAGAGAAGTATAAATAAGTAAATAAAATAAAATAAATGAATAAATAAATAAATAAATACATACACAAGCACATAAACACACACTAGTCACCCAATCATGAACACACATCACACATCAAACAAAACACTATACACACACGCAAACGCATGCGCAAAGAAGACAAAATAAAATAAACAAACAAGCAAATAAATAAATAAATATATAGACAGACTGAATAAAAATGGCGTAGACATACAATACAACGGGAGGAAACGATAGCAACACTGACGATGCTGCAGATGTGCAACGAAAGATTTATGATAAACTATATATATGTGTTTGTGTCTATATTGTATCTGTATTATTTTTGACCGTCGGTCAGTCAATGGCAACATTGAGGACCGAGTAAATTAGGTTACCGATATAAATGACACAGAAGCGAAAAGCGAAAACCAACGAAACAGTGAGTGTGTTCTGTTATTAATTCTGGCAATATTACACAAATATGGTCCTCCCCAAGTATAACAATATATATATATATAACAAAGGAAATGTGGTAAGGAACCAGGTGGACCATAACGCACCAGAGTACTCGATACTTTGGGTAGTAGAGTGGGTAACATTTTCATATATATATATATATTTCGTTGACAAATATATCAATATGTCTAGACATGTAAATATATTGCCTTGTTCTGGTGACGCAGCTCGATGGAGCATGCAACTACTGATATACTCATGTTTATAGGCTCTGAAGATTCCTGCCATGGTGTATGGATGAAACACTGTTAGCTAATAAAACAATGTATTTCTAAGCACTCTTTGGTTATTCCTATAACTATATATATATATATATATATATATATATATATATAGAGAGAGAGAGAGAGAGAGAGAGAGAGAGAGAGAGAGAGAGAGAGAGAGGGAGAGAAAGAGAGAATTAGTATATTTGCCAACATATGTGTACAGATGTTCACCTATGCTAGCAAATATATATGTTATGTCTTAGTACCTTTGTGGTTCTATGCAGGGGGATGCAGAATATTTATATGAAAGACGTAAAATAAGGAAATTTAAAAAATTAAAAATCAACTTACTAAAATTTTCACTCCAACTAATTGTTCTGCATCTCCCTGCATAGAACCCCAAAGGTACTAAGACATAACATATATATTTGCTAGCATAGGTGAACATATGTACACATATGTTGAGCAAAACTTGCCAAAATTTACTGCTGATTCATAATACCACCCCGCTCCTAACTGATTAACCTCAGTGTCACGTGATTGATTCTTTAGAATTTGCCACTGACCAGAGGCAGTGAATTATTTCAGTGCTCCGGAATTTAGTCCTCGCTAGCTTTGTTCCATCCACTGAATTATTATTATTTTTATATGGGTTCCTAGTGTCCGCGCATCGCCTGGGAACTTAGCTGAGAATAAACTCCCTGATGACGTAAGGAATTCTCTATAGTTATATTATGTAACTATATTTATCCCCTTACAGAAACTAATTAGTTGGAGTGAAAATTTTAGTAAGTAAGTTGATTTTTAATTTTTAAAATTTCCTTATTTTACGTCTTTCATATATATATATATATATATATATATATATATATATATATATATATATATATATATATATATATATATATATATTATATGTATATATATAAATAGTGAGTCTCGTTACTCCTGAGTAACAAGACTCACTATTTAGCCTTCATAAAATGAATATTAAAATTCTACATCAGTATTGAGTACACTTCTCGCTCAGCCATTAACCATATATATATATATATATATATATATATATATATATATATATATGTATATATATCATCATCACGGTTTTATGTCCATTTCCTATATTATCATGGATCAGACAAGCTTCATGTTCTAATAATGCATTTCAGATTGGGATGGTTTCTTTAGGAGGAACTGGATGCATTTATCATGGCAACAGTATTTTATATATGTGAATATATCAATCTATACATATCGCTCTCTCTCTCTCTCTCTCTCTCTCTCTCTCTCTCTCTCTCTATATATATATATATATATATATATATATATATATATATATATATATATATATATATATATATATATATATATAACAAAGAAAGTGTGGTAAGGAACAAGGTGGACCATAACGCACCAGAGTACTCGATATCAAAATGACCGGAGCTCAGCCATCAGGGACCTGAATCTTTCCCTATATATATATGGTTAATTAGTGACTTGCTTATCCATGAGAGTCACATTGCAATATCTCAATGATAAACAATTGAAAGCAGGTAAATGCACTCCATGTCAGTCATATATATATGCAGTGTTACAATTGTGATATAATGTAACACATTTTCTATGTTTGAATTAATGTTAATAAAGCTGTTATGGTAGTGTTAATATCTGATGATGCCTTACCAGTGCCAGATGCTGTAGTGATGATTGCATATCATTAGCTATACTCTGATTGTCTCACAATGGGACAACTCGTCTAACCCATGCTAATATGGAAAATAGAAAAATGGACATTAAATGGTGATGTGGAAAATCATGATGATGATGATGATGATGAAGATGTATATATAAGTTTATCCTAGGTTCAAACGGGGGTAGCCACAGTAAGTAAGCTTCCTGATGATTTCTCCCAAATGAAACAGTTCTCCCAAATGAAACACACACACACACACACACACATATATATGTATATATATATATATATATATATATATATATATATATATATATATATATATATATAAATAATAAAAACAATAATAATAATAACAATAATAATAACAATAATAATAATAATAATAATAAAATGGAAATTGACTCTGAGGAAGGATACAAGTATTTGGGCGTTCTGGAGGCTGATGGCATAAAGAACAAAAAAATGAAGGAATTGTTAAGAACTGAATACATTCGGAGAGTAAGGAGCGTATTGAAGTCACATCTGAACAGCAGAAATGCCATAAGCGCAGTAAATTCCCGAGCTGTGTCTATTATTAGGTACAGTGCGGGAATTCTGAGATGGAATGTTGCTGAACAAAAAGAAATGGATAGGAAGACTAGGAAGCTATTGACTATCTACAACATGTTCCACAAGAGGAGTGATGTCGATAGACTCTACCTAAGGAGATCTGAGGGTGGAAGAGGTCTTATCAGCATAGAGGACTGTGTTCAGATGGAGAAAAACAACCTATACAAATACGTGACCTATAGTAAGGAGCCAATGCTCAGAACTGTACTGAAGGAGGGGACAGTAGGCCAGGGGATGTCCAAGGAGGAAATAACATCAAGGAGGAAGAGCAGCCTTAAGGGAAAATCCCTTCATAGTACCTTCTTTGAGAAAACTGAATTTAGAGATCCACAGACATGGAACTGGTTGAGAAGAGGAGACCTCAAAAAGGCTACAGAAGGAATGCTAATGGCTGCGCAGGAGCAGGCCCTCAAAACGAAGTGGTTGAAGCACCATATTTACAAGGAGGAGGCTAGCCCACTGTGCAGGATCTGTGGAGAGAGAGAGGAGACTGTGGCTCACATTGTGTCCGAGTGTAAACACCTAGCCCAGACCCACTATAAGGGCTGGAGACACGATGTGATGGGCAGGGTGATCCACTGGCACCTGTGCAAAGTAAACAATTTACCACATTCTGAGAAATGGTATGAGCATAGGCCAGAGGCGGTGATGGAGAACAATCAGGTGAAGGTGCTGTGGGATTTTAGGATACAGACGGACAAAAAACTGGAACACAATAGACCTGACCTGGTGGTTGTGGACAAAGAAAAAAGATCGTGTCTGATTGTGGATGTGGCCTGCCCGTTCGACACGAGAGTGCAAGAGAAGGAGAGGGAGAACATTAACCGATACCAGGACCTAAAGTGGGAGGTGAAAAGGATTTGGAACTGCCATGAAGTCAAAGTGATCCCGATTGTCATAGGCGCACTGGGGACTATCTCCAAAAGTTTCCAGGGATGGTTAAAGAAAATCGGCCCCTTCACGCTTTTTGGAACGCTTCAAAAGGCATGATTGCTTGGAACAGCAAGAACCCTCCCATACGTCCTGAATATCTGAGGCTGCAGGTAGTGGCTTGATATTCAATCCAACGGACTTTCCAGTTAACCAACATCAATGACTGAGATTCAAGGAATAACAACAACAATAATAATAAACATTATCATCACAAACAAACTAAACATTACTGATTTAAATCATCTCTATTATGCATCGGCTAAAGTCACCACTCACTTATGTGGAGTGAAGATGAAAAATCAAAGGAATTCTTACAAGAAATCTACTTGGCAAGAGAACATCAATCGCCAAATAAACCTTCACCGATCTGACATAGAAATTTTAAAAAACTATAAAGTAGGTGAACATGTTAAACAAAATAAACTTAGAAAATTGAAAAGAAAGTACAGTATAAAACCAACAAGTGACATAGGCATGCTGATAGAAATAATCAAACAAAAAGTGTCGGCCAAAGCTGCTCGTATAAGGCGCTTTGAAAAACGATCTAGATTCTATAAGGACAATAATATGTTCAAAACCAACCAAAGAAACTTCTACAGAAAAATTGGTAAGTCAACAATAACTGCTAAATCAATACCACCCAAGGAGGAAGTGCAAGAATTCTGGGAAAAGATCTGGGCCGAAGAAAAAGTTCATAATATACATGCCCCATGGATAGACAGACAAATGAAAGATACAGCTCACCTTGAGGAACAAATATGGGAAAATATAACAGTTGAACAGTTGCGTTTGGCTCTAAGAAAAACCAGCAAATGGAAATCCCCAGGAAAAGACAAAATACAAAATTTTTGGATAAATGCCTTCACAGAGTCTCATGAGCTGTTAGCCCAACTTTACAATGAAATAGTTAAGGAGCCAGAAAAGATACCATCATGGCTAGTTAACGGCATTACATTCCTGCTTCCGAAGAATGATGAGACAAACTTTACAAAAATTACAGACCGATAACTTGCTTGACCACAATGTATAACTTTTTAACATCAGTCCTAACTGAATATACATATGACCACCTGGTAACAAATGACCTATTTCCCATTGAGCAGAAAGGGTGTAAACGAGGCTCATATGGCTGTAAGGATCAGCTTTTGGTTAACAAAATGATACTGGAAGATTGTCATAATAGACACAAAAATCTATCAATTGCTTGGATAGATTATAAAAAAGCATTCGATAGTTTGCCACACAGTTGGATTGAAAAATGTTTAGAGATTTTCAAAATATCCCCCGTTGTCAGGAGGTTTTTGTCATTCAGTATGAAGACATGGAAAACGACACTCCTTTTGAATAGTGAAACAAAATCACTGGAAGCTGGAGAAGTTAATATTAATTGTGGAATTTTTCAGGGTGACTCTTTATCACCGCTTTTATTCTGCATCGCACTCATACCATTAAGTAAAATGCTCAATGAAACAAAACATGGATATAAAGCCTATGACAAAACCATTAATCACTTGTTCTACATGGATGACCTGAAACTATTTGCAAAAAATGATGAACAATTGCAAGGGCTATTATCAACTGTTGAGCAGTTCAGTGATGACATTAAAATGGAGCTTGGACTAGATAAATGCGCCAAAGCAATGTTCACCAGAGGAAAGCTGCTGAAGAGTTCAGACATTAATCTTGATCGAGGGAATGTGATAAGAGAACTTGATCAAGAGGAAACTTACAAATATCTAGGTGTTTGTGAAGGAGACGGAATCAAGCACTCGACAATGAGGGAAAGGATAAGGAAGGAATGTTACCACAGAGTAAGAGCAATCTTAAGAACGGAATTGAATGCAAGGATTAGGATCGATGCCATAAACACGCTTGCCATACCAGTAGTAACCTACAGTTACAATGTCATCAACTGGTCAAGCACAGAGATCCGTAGGCTCGATATAAAAATTCGAAAATTCTTAACCATGCACAGAATGCATCACCCTAAGGCAGATACAGATAGAATATATCTCCCTAGGAAAGAAGGAGGACGTGGGTTAATCCAGTTAGACATTGCGTTGAAAACTGCAACAATTGGATTATCTACATATCTAAGGGAATCACATGATTGGATGATCAAACTCGTTTTGAAACATGAAAGCATCAAAAGATCATACTCCATTACAACAGATGCACAAAGATACAGTAATGGACTACACATTTCAGAAGTCCGATTTATTGCTGAAATGGAAAACACAGAAAAAGCAAAGCAGGTAAAAGTAACTGCAAAGAAAGAACTGCTACAGAAACTGGCTAAGAAATGGCAAGAAAAGCCTCTGTATGGAAAATACCTAGAACGAGCTAACAATCCTGATGTTGACAAAACTTTAACCCATCAGTGGTTGGCATCCTCTGGACTGAAATCGGAGACTGAAGGACTGATTATATCAGCACAAGATCAGTGTCTGCCAACAAAAAATTACCAAGCCAACATAATAAAAATGGATGTAGCCCATTATGCCGTGTATGTAAAAAACAACCAGAGACCATTGACCATATAATTTCAATGTGCAGTCCTATAGCTCCAACCGAATACATAAACAGGCATGACAGAGCTGCACAATACATACATTGTAAGCATTTTGACCTGCCCCATCAAAAGAATTGGTGGGAGCATCAACCACCTCCCATACTTGAAAAAGATCACATCTCAATCTTGTGGAACTTTAGCATCCAAACAGACCGAAAAATAGATGCAAATAGACCTGATATAATATTGAAGGACTTTAAAAAGAGGCTATGCCTGCTAATTGATATGTCCGTTCCAATAGACAAGAATGTATCTATAAAAACATTTGAAAAATTGAGCAAGTATAAGGACCTGGAGATAGAAATTGGAAAAATGTGGAAATTGAGAACTAAAACAATACCAGTGGTTGTAGGCGCTCTAGCAATGATACCTAAGGGGTCTAATGATTACTTATCGCAAATCCCAGGAAACCCGCGTATAGGAGAAATACAAAAGATAGTACTAATGGGAACTGCCCATATACTAAGGAAGCTTCTGTCAATATAAGTACATCACAAGTCTAAGCACTAAAGATGCATGTGTGAGTATGTATGTTCTTTCTTGAACATGGCGGACCTTGTTGTCTCTTGAGGTCACTGGTTGTGACTTGGTGATAACTCGTATGAACATAAAGCAAGATAAATGCAGCTGTAATAATAATAATAATAATCCTAAAATCCCATAGCACCTTCACCTGATCGTTTTCTATCACCGACTCTGGTTTATGCTCATACCACTTCTCAGAATGTAGTAAATTGTTTACTTTGCATAGATGCCAGTGGATCACCCTGCCTATCACATCATGTCTCCAGCCCTTATAGTGAGTCTGGTTTAGGTGTTTACACTCGGATACAATGTGAGGTGCAGTCTCCGCTCTTTCTCCACAAATCCTACACAGTGAGCTAGCATCCTCCTTGTCAATATGGTGTGTCACCCACTTTGTTCTGAGAGCTTGCTCTTGCACAGCCATTAGCATTCCTTCTGTAGCTTTTTTAAGGTCTCCTC
Organism: Eledone cirrhosa; assembly: GCA_964016885.1. Taxonomy (NCBI): domain Eukaryota; kingdom Metazoa; phylum Mollusca; class Cephalopoda; order Octopoda; family Eledonidae; genus Eledone; species Eledone cirrhosa. Next base: position 95,718,843 of record OZ024742.1, on the reverse strand, counting down.
TTTTTAATCAGTTCCATGTTTGTGGATTTCTAAATTCCGTGTTCTTAAAGAAGGTGCTATGAAGAGATTTTTCATGAAGGTTGCTCTTCTTCCTTGTTGTTATTTTTTATTATTTTTAGAACACAATAGGCCTGACCAGGTGGTTTTGGACAAGGAAAACGATCATGCCTGGTTGTAGATGTAGCCTACCCATTTGACACGAGAGTGCAAGAAAAGGAGAGGGAGAAAATTAACCGATACCAGGACTTACAGTGTGGACTGGGTGTTTTTTGTCATGACACCTCCACGACCATTTTGCAGTGGGAGGCATGGGCACATATTGTCTATATGCTTCAGCTTGTACCCATGGGAAGCCAGCTCTTCTGTATTACTGCGTAACACCAGAGGTCTCGGTCCTGTGTCCATCGCTTTTGTGAGGTGCAATTGGGCTTTTATCACCTCATCCCAGGTTTTCTTGGGTCTCCCCACTCCAAGGTTCCTATCAACTTTTAGTGCTCTTCACCTTTTTATGCAGCTGTCATCCTTCATACGCATCACATGTCCATACTAACGCAACCTCCTCTCTACAAGTCCTTTACTCGATTGCTTTACTTGATATTAGCTCCTATAAATGGCCACAGGAAACAAGCACTACCGAATTCTGGGAGGCCTTCTGCTACCTAGGTGACTAAATTAGCAACGGAGCTGGGTATTCTGAAAGTACAGTAACCTGGGTAAAAATGGGATGGAAGAAGTTCAGGGTGCTACTACCACTGCTTGCTGTAAAAGGCTTTTCCCTCAAAATGAAAGGCAGACTGTATGATGCATGCATACTAACAGCAATGTTACATGGTAGTGAGACCTGGGCATTGTGTACAGAAGACTTACATAGATTGGAAAGAAACAAAACTTGCATGCTCTGATAGATGTGTAATAGTAATATATGTGAACGGCAAAGCATAAACGAATTGAGAGAGGGACTAAGCATAAGAAGAATCAAATGCTGTGTGCAGCAGAGATTACATTTGTATGGACATGTGATGCGTATGAAGGATGACAGCTGCATAAAAAGGTGCAGAGCACTAAAATTCGATAGAAACCTTGGAGTGGGGAGACCCAAGAAGACCTGGGATGAGGTGATAAAAGCTGCTAGAAGAACAATCATTCTTAGACAGGGAAAGAAAAAATAGACAGAATAACTTCGATATAACTATGGGATCAAATGATTCATCCCAAGTTACAGACATTGTCGGAATTTATATAGCACATATCTTACATAGGGAATTTGATAACATACAAGGAGGAATTTATAGACACGATACACTACTCTTAGCTAAAAACCTAAATAAATAAAACTTAGAAGGATTAAGGAAAAGATTAGAAAATTCTTTAATAATTTAGGCCTTAAGATCACTTTTGAACTCAACTCTAAAAAAGCTAACTTCTTAGATGTATCGCTCAACCTTAACACAGGATTAAGGTTCCATAAAATTAATGAAAATTTAGCTTACATTGATTATAACTCTAAGCACCCTCGATCCATAATTAACTCCATAGCACATAGTATATCCCTTAGAATCTCGTGCCTATCTTCTAACCTAGAAATGTTTAATGAACACGCTAATTACTACAACATAGCTTTACTTAAGGCAGGCCATAAAGAGAGACTCAAATACATACCAGATACAAAAAATAACCACACACTTAATATTAATAACACTATCCACACCTATAGAAGCAACAAATCTAGGACTAAACATAGAAATTGGCAACAAGCACGTAAATTAATTGAACAGAATACTAATATGAAGACCACTAATAACTATAGAAGATGCAGAGATAGAAACTACTTATGATTCAATCCAGTGTAAAACAAATAAAACTACCTTACACTTTCTTCAAACTGGTTGACAAACACTTCCCTAAAATTCATAAATATCATAAAATATTTAATAGAAAAACTATCAAACTATCATACTCCACTGCCAACAACATAGACTCGCACATACATAAAATTAACTATAAAAGAATTTATAATACAAGTAGCCCGCAAATAAGTACCATAACACCAAATACAAAACATAAGCATATAACATAATCACAACCAAACGCATGTCTGAACACATCACCACAATACATAAACAAACCCAATTCTCAACCCGTACATAGCAACCTACAAAACCATATCGAAGAACCGGCACATAGAAAAGCATCTAAATGAATCTGTCATCTACCTGACAAATCTAAAGCATCTAAATGAATCTGTCATCGCCTAGAGACAAATATAGTATACCTATGTATTATAAATTCCGGTAGCTTAGCATGGCATTACATTGGCTCCACAGCTGGAGAGTTTATCACATTATCATCATCATCATTATTATTATAATTGTCATCATCTATCAATGAACAACATTAAAACCTCTTATATTTACATTCTTAGTTTATATATCCCTATCTTTCACTCTTTATCTCTATATTTATCTCCCTAAATTTATTTCATCTCTGGCTTTTTATTTTATAACTTACAACTAATTAATTTATTTATTTATTGAAATAACCAATATACACATAAATATATTTAACATTATCATATTTATACCTTCGTATCTCTATATATTTTAGCCACTCTCAAAAACCACTTTCAATAATCTTAATATGTTTAAATTTTCTTCACACATTTTTACTTTTTTACTTATTTATTTTCATATTTTTGTTTTTAATTTTTCACATTTTGTACCATTTGGTATCATATTAGATGTAATTTATTTATTTACATTTATTCATGTATTAACGTTTATTCATTTATTGTTGATATCATTATTTTCCCTCTATTGCTCTTTCTCTCCTACGTTATTTCTCCTTATACATGTCTCTCCTCTTTCTATCATCATTTATCCATATATTTTCTTCTCTCTATATTTTTCTCTGTATTCATTTCTCCTTTTTCTTCTTTCTCTTTCTTCTTTTTCTTTCTTTCTTTCCTTTATCTATCTCCCTTTCTTTCTTTTTTTCTCTCTCTCTATCTTTATTATTAATATTATTATTGATGATGTAATTTGAATTTGTAAATTTACCCTTTATATATATTTTTTGTAACAGTTTCTGATGATCTGATTGAGCTAACATCGTATTTGAAATTGAGTGGTATTGCTTCTAGTGTTCAGCCATTTTTAGACAACTTAATCAGGGAAACAATTGTTAGACTAAATAAATCCCCCTTTTTGTACTGTTGACCATGTTATTCTTCACTTTTTCAATTTTATTACTCCAAGATAAACTTACATATGAATACAAGTGAAATCATTTACACGTCATCTACATAAACCTCTTGTTGAGTCAAACAACGCCGCACTCTAAAACTATCCATAATAAGAAGTATTCACAACCTCTAACTGGATTACCTATAACAATATTTTGTTATCACTTATATATATATATATATATATAATTGTTTCTACTTTAGGCACAAGGCCAGCAATTATCCAGTGCATTACTGGTACTTTATTTTATCGACCCCGTAAGCCAAAATTTGAGTCCTCTTTAAATATTTCATTTGAAATTCAGGGTGTTTAAAAACAAGTCTTACTAATAAAAAAGTATATTAACTCTTTTGATACAAAAGCAATTGAAAATGCCTCTGATTCTCTGATCAAATCTGTATTTAGATGTTTATATCTATCTAAAAACCTGCCATTATGATGTTTCTTAAGCTATATTCAAAACACCAACATAGTAATGAGAAAGTTATATTACTAAATTCCTGCAAACTCTTGATTATTTTCAAAATTATTTGAAAATCGTAGGCTGTATATTTCATTAGAGATATGGTAAAGAAATAAGGCTAAATAACTTTTAATGTAACGAAGCAGAGCTAATTAGATGAACTCGTTTCTGGTTTTCCACACTGACTGGTCCAATATTCGTAATTAGATAAGGACTTCTGTTTTAAGTGTTTCTTAACTCTATCAAGATCAGAAAGAAGCAAAAATATTTCTTTTGCTTTTATATCATAGAGGAAGTAATCATATTACACAGCTCTTTGTAGATGTTTTCACATCTAAAGGAGGAATATTAAGTCAGTAATTTATTGCCATTTTATAGCCAAGAAGAGCTGATTAGAAATATTTTAGGCAGCTTTAGAACCCATTGCCATCTGTAAATTTAGGCAATAAGTAAGATCTTAAAAATCTTGTGATACCTATTTTAATAAAGCAACTGGTTATATCAAGTGAAATTTAACAAGATTTACCTCTTTTATATTTAGTAACCTAATGAATGTTTGATTTTTTTTTTCTTTCATACTATTTATCCAATGCTTAGTAGTAAGCCACGTTGATACAGAATAAGGCTTGATCAACTTCAGTCAGATCACCTGGGTTAGGGTATATGTTGTAAGACCTGAATCATACAGTAACACCAGGTGTCCAACTTCAGTCAGGTCACCTGGGTTAGGGTATATGTTGCAAGACCTGAAACATGCAGTAACACCAGGTGTCCAGGGATTTTCATCTGTGGGTGTTTGAAGATGTCTGCTGGGCTGTGGGGAGGCCACCAATATGATTGACTGACTGTTTTTAGACCCTTTTGCCATTGTATCACTATGTATTTTTATACTACTGGCTTTTTGTATATTTATACAGGTTATATAGCCGATAAATTGTTTCGACATAGTCAATCAAGTGACTCTTAGTGTTATACCTATGTTGAGTCACATTATACCTTGTAATGTAACTGTTTTGCAAATAGAGACTCACAAAATAAGCAGCAGACTGAAATTTGCAGTGTATTGTAATTAATTTTTAAAATAAAAATGTTGTAAGGATTTAGTAAAACAATTGACTTTTCCATTAATAAGATGGTACTTGGAAGATAACAAAAGGTTATTATATAAAATTATGATAGGATGTACTAATTTAAATATGAAAAGTTTAAAACTAGAAATTTTGTGTCATAGAACTAGGGGTGGTCTAAGTGGGGTTGGTGTCTAAAGTAGGTAGGATATTTTTTCAAATTATAGTTCTGTATAATTGATATCATTTTTGATATGTTTACATTTCAATCTAACAAAAGAATTCAGCAATTTTATATATACAATTTATTGTTGTTATGAGAATAGTTTAACAGAAGGTTCTATAATTGAAGGTATTAATTTAAATATAAACATTGTAAAATAGAGGTTTGTTATTATAAACCTAGAGGTGGCTTAATCCTCAAATTACCATATTTATAATGAAAGAGACTACTTATGATTTTCAAATAATATGATTTAATAATATCACTAACATTCTCAGTAATAATCTGGTGTTTGGACCATAACATAAGGAAGGCTCTAATATGAAATAATGATGTAAGATTTTAAGATAAATATAAACAATTTAATATATATAATTTTGTTTTGTAAAATAGGAGATGGTTTCAGGTTGTTTGGTATTAAAAGAATTAAATATATTACATTCTACAAGGAATAGAAATCTAAGATTTGAAATTATATATGTGTATATATATAGTGAGACATGATAGTACTATTTTATCACTGTGGCGTAATTTAGTTATGCTTGGTCAGTCGCCAGCCCTTTATGGTTGGTGATGTATGAACGCGCCTTTTTCAAAACTAGCAAAGAGTTGCAGCCTGGTTGTTGATAGGGCAACAGCTCATAACTCACATTCCTACAGTTTTGATTTTTCTCTCCAACATGGAGAGTAGTTCATTAGACAGCATTTCAATGATTTACCATTTATCTGTCAACTTATTTTCCCAAATATTCCAATCCCTTATGGATGAAACATTATTATCATTCCTACAACCAGCTTTGGAAATTTTACCAACTTTAATATAGATAGTAAGTAATGATAAATTAGTGCCAGTCTCACTACCAAACAAACATTTATTTCACTGACATCTTCACAGAGAAAACTTTGCTGCATACACTTTGTACACAGAGTTCAAACAAATTAAAAATAAATTGTTTTTTGTATAAGCTATGCTTTCTGATATATTTGTTGAACCATTTGAACACTTCTTCAACCTCTTCATCTTCCTAAAGTGGTAAGTTTGCTAAAGTGATAATTCTTACTAAATATATATATATATATATATATATAGAGAGAGAGAGATGTAAAATCCCAACTGTGGCACCAAGCAGTTTTGGCTTGTGTGTTCAGCAAGCCTTTTCAAAGATTACACCATTGAAAAGGATTTGTGAATACACAAGCCAAAACCGCTTGGTGCCAAAGTCAGGATTTTACACATCTCTATAACCACTCTACATCTCACCATCTATCGAGTACTCACATGATTAGTGGTTTTCTTAGTCTCAGCACTGCAGATGCTATTAATATATAGGGGGGGGGGCTGTAGTACATATAATCATATATATATGATTTAATCAAGGGTGCATGCATGGCTTTCTTGTTAGGAAGTTTGTTTTATAACCACAACTTCATCTTGCCGTTTCAGCATTTTCGATAATTTGCACCAAACCTATCCTTGGGTCTACTAAAATCATGAAGTTTGTTTGTAAGTGAAGTTTCTCAGCAGTTTCCATGTACCAAATTGCACACATAATCTTCATGACTTTTGTTGATCTAAGAATATAGAAGAGTGCTTAAAGGAAGAAGGAGAGCAAGGAAGACATGGTATGAAGTTGTAAAGAATGACCTCAGGAAACTAAACCTTTTGAAAGGCTTGACACAAGATTGAACTGACTGGTAATATTTCATAAGACAAAAGACGTGTTCATCAGTAGAGGCACTATGAGGCTCAAAGTAAATCTGTTGAAAGATTGAAAATGACTTGGGGTAGCGAAGTCCTTTTAGCCAGCAGTGGACTAGACCACTTCTAGTGCAAAATGGAATGTAAAGTGTGAGACTACGTAGAGTAGTGTGAACATTCTGTATCTGATAAAACAAAAAAAACTCACTAGTATTAGTGCCATGATAAAATACATTCAATACATCTGTAAAGCTGTTAAAAATCGAAAATACACTATTGGAGTAAACTCTTAAGTTTGATAACTTCTTTAGTAATTGTACCATAATATGTACCCAGTACACTGTAAAGTTGTTGGTATTAGCATGAACATCCAGCAGGAGAAACCATGCCAAATATGGAAAATATAGCCAATCATTTTTTCCAAAACCGATCTGGTCTCAGACCACAACAACTCATCCAACACATTCCAACATGAAATTGGATATAAAATAATAATAATAATGATGATGATGATGATGATGGTGGTGATGGTGAGGTGATGATGGTGATGATGATGATGATGATGTACTCTGCTGCATTATAGGTTCAACCATAAAAATGCTCGAACAATTTAACCATTTAAACCCCTATACAAATGAGACACAGTCACCTGACCCAACTTGATGCAAATGGGACAAACCCATTTAACCCATGCTAGCCTGGAAGATAGATGTTAAACAACAATAATGATGATGATAATGATATACAGACAGGACTTTTGAATAAATCTCTTTTACATTAGCTTTGAGTTTACAAATATTTTGTGAGTGAAATTTGGTGGATAGTAACTACAAAATTCTATTGCATGTGTGTGTGTTTATCTACATGCTTATGTGTTTATGTTTTCTTTAACTTAGTGGTTTGGTAAATCAAAAATAGGTACCATATAATCAGTTACATACCTTCAAGGCCAATATGGACACATTCTAATGATTGATACAAGTAAAACAACATATATATAGGCACATGGCTTAGTGGTTAGAGCATTGGGCTTGCATTTGAAAGTTTGTGAGTTCAATTCTCGGACCGGGTGATGTGTTGTTTCCTTGAGCAAGACACTTTATTTCACATTGCTCCAGTTTACTCAGTTGTAGAAATGAGATGATAGGACTGGGGTCCCTATCATTCCACTGCAAAAGTGGTCTTGGAGGTGCCATGGCAAAAAAGCACCCAGCCCACACTGTAAAGTGGACATGTAGGCACCACAGAAAAAAAGCACCCAGCCCTCACTGTAAATGAGGTTGGTGTTAGTAAGGGCATCCAGCTGTAGAAATCAAGCCAGAATCGGTTCCCATATGAGCAAGACAAGGTCAGCCGACCGGACATTGCCCACAACAGGACAACCCGTCTAACCCATGCTAGCTTGGAAGAACGGATGTAAAAACGGTGATGATGATGATATATATAGAAAAACAGTCAGGACCCTGATGGCTGAGCTCCGGCCATTTCGGCAGCTTATATATATATATTTGTGACTACAGATTGATTTTTCTCAAGTTCAGATGATCCCGCTTAGGGTGAAAGCAGAAATATTTTGCTTAAACTTTTAATCAATAAATATTTGTTCTATGAGTCCTCTTTGGATTTTGGTCTTTGTATTTAGTATTACTATATATATATATAATGATGATGATGATATATACATATATATATATATACTTAGTGTAAGATGGCAACAACTTAATGCCATGAATAAAAATACTTTGAGGAATTTTCAATCTTATTTGCCTTCCTTTATGCCCAGTTGACTATGTCTTCCATTCTCTTCCAAAGCCAATAAAATAAATACTAGACAAAGTACTAGGGTCAATATAATCGACTAAAAACACTTAAAAATGGTGCCGAAACAGAGATACAGTCCAATGATTAAAACCAATAAAAGAATAACTATGTTTTTCAATTCATGTATACTTGTACAGACCTCTCTGTGTCTCTTCTTGTCTTTATGCCTAACACATCACCAATATTTTTCTAAACTATGAGCAAATATTTTGAAACATCCTGCAAAACTTCTTCTATTCAGGCTGTTGATCGGTTCAGTGAAACAGAAGAATCTCTAACTCTTTTGTTCCTATATTTCTAGCAATATTCATTTCATGATTTTCAAAGTGTGAATATAATCACGAATTCGAAGGATTTCATAATATAACTAACTTTCTCATTATTAACTCTTAATGTTCATTTCTTTATGTTTGAGTGCAAATCCCACTGAGGTCAACTTTATCTGACTAGCATGCCAGGTGCTTTTAGTATCTTACTGGAGAGTCTGACTGACATCAATATTTTCATATTCTGAATCACTTTGTCAATCATACTGCTTTCAACTTTTATGGTTGGTCCCTCATTATTCTCTTCATTCATCAGTCTCTCATAATAGGATATCCAAAACCTCTTTCATTTTGGCATTAGACAGAGCAAGTACTCCACTATCATTTTCAGACACACTTCTCTCCAACAATGTCTTGGCTTTTGCTGGCACACTATTATAACCTAGAGCAATTCATTATTAAACCAATTGTTTACAATGAATTAATTAGCTACTAAACCTTATTTGCTTCCATTGTTCAACTGTATGACTGAACATACATACTTTTTCTAAAAACAATTTTTGGGGGCTTTTTCCTTTACTTACTCTCCTCTATCTTTCGATTTCTTCTTTTATTTCTCATTCTATATTCTGATTTAGGACTAGCGTCCAAAAGACTAAGACTGTTTTCCTTCTGTATCAGACATTAAATAAATATATATCTTCATTGTACTGTGTTATTTTCCATTTACGTTTTGTGTATGGCAACTTGTATATTTGTTATTTCTGTTTACCTTATATATATATATATATATATATACAGTAATCCCTTGCTATATCTCGGTTCACTTTTTGCAGTCCCGCTACATCGTGGATTTTTCTTTGGAACATATCTAATTTCCTATCATGGTAATACTCGCCACATCGCGGATTTTTCGTTAGGACATATCTATTTTCTTATTGCGGTACATGCGTAGGAATAAAAATTGTTTAAAATTTAAACTTATTAAATAAGTTTCGATGTGATTGAAGGTATAGCATAAGGAAGGGGTAACTTAAGGCTTTAACTATGAAAAGATGTATTTATTTTTCATTCCATTACAGTTTTACTAATTGTGTTCTTCTCTAATCTACTACAAACCCTTCATAGATTGACAGGACATGTCCAGTGTATTACCAAATGGCTAACATGGTTGGCAATGGTCCTCATTGGTGGTAGTTTCTATGCGATCGTTACTAGCTATTTATATGTAGTCAAAGAGTGTAGGAGAGGTATTTTAAGGGTTTCACTATGAAAACAATGGTTGTCTTTATGATCTCTCTAGCTCGCGAATTTTCATTTATCACGGCTGGTTCTGCAACGTATCGTCAGCGATAAACGGGGAATTACTACATATATATATATATATATATATATATATATATATATATATATGCCAACATCATCATTATATGTCCGCTTTTCCCTGCTTTCAAGGGTGAGGTGGCAACTGATTCTGGCTTGATTTCTACAGCTGGATGACCTTCCTAACACCAAACTCATTTACAGTGAGTGCTGGGTGCTTTTTTACTGTGGTGCCTACACGTCCACTTTACAGTGTGGGCTGGGTGCTTTTTTATATTGCCGTGGCTCCTCCAAGACCACTTTGCAGTGGAATGATATGGGCCCCAGTCCTATCATCTCATTTCTACAGCTGAGTAAACTGGAGCAATGTGTAATAAAGTGTCTTGCTCAAGGAAACAACACATCACCCGGTCCGAGAATTGAACTCATAACCTTTTGATTGCAAGCCCAATATATATATATATATATATATATATATATATATATATATATATTAAAATAACAGATTAAAGTTTAAGCAAAGAATCGCTGCTTTCACCCTTAACGGTTCTTATATATTTGATATATATTTATCCTTATCGAGCCCTCTTTGGATTTTAGTCTTCAAATTTATTATTATTACTATATATATATATATGTGTTTGTATATATATGTGTATGTATATATATGTCAGTTGGTGCTACTGGTAACATGTATCCCAGTACAACCTGTCTCATGGTCGGGTCGTTGGCGACTAAACTGGCAACCCCACCAAGGTTTCTTGGTGAGGAGGGTGACTTTGGACATCCTGCAGGACTAAAAACAAAACCTGTCAAAGGGCAAAGGAGCTCTTAAGAGTCAATGGCCATCCAAAATCACCGGGAGAGATGACCCCTTAGCCTTTGTCAAGGCAGAATTCTAGGAGAAGGAAAACTCTGATATAACACATGCAACCCTGATGGTATCCAATGATGTTGACTTGTTCTTCTTTTTGGTAAATATCATCTTGGTTAAGAGAGTGGGACTGGCTTTGTGCAGTGCCTTTGCTCACTATAAAAGCTTCACGGCACAGGCATTGCTTTATATCTGGAGATCTCTCTGCACTTGTCGTCACATGGTACCATGGGCCCAGCACTATGTGTCAATAATTGTCACAAGTGTAGTGTTTGTACCAGAGTTTTCAAGTCGCTGGCTGGACTAAAAAGTCACAGTCGTTCAGCGCATCGGTAGGGGTTCTCCTACATGGATATAAAGTAGTGGCCGTACTCGAAAACGAGTTGGCAGCCACCATGTATATATATATATATATATATATATATATATATATATATATATGTGTATGTATATATATATATGTATGTATATATATCTATATATATATATATATATATATATATATATATATATATATATATTTATATATATACCCCAGTCCCTATCATCTCATTTCTACAGGTGATGTGTTGTTTCCTTGAGCAAGACACTTTATTTCACATTGCTCCTGTTTACTCAGCTGTAGAAATGAGATGGTCATGGAGGTGCCACGGCAAAAAAAAGCACCCACCACTCACTGTAAATGAGGTTGGTGTTAGGAAGGGCATCCAGCTGTAGAAATCAAGCCAGAATCAGTTCCCATCACACCTTTGCAAGCAGGGAAAAGCGGACGAAATGATGATGATGATGATGATGATGGTATATATGTAAGCAAAACACGGTCATTCAGCCTGGAACTCTCACAATGGGACAGCCCATGCTACTATGCTAGCATGGAAAATGAATGTTAAATGATGATGATTTTATATATATATATATATATATATATATATATATATATATATATATAACGTGTGTATCCCAGGTTCAATCGGGGGGTAACCACAGTAAGTAAGGTACTCAATACATAGTAGAGTATATAATGTTTAATATCGAAATGGTTTCTACAGGACTAGAAATGTTTCATTTGAAGGATATATACATACATATATATATATATATATATATATATATGTATTCATGATGGCAGCCCCCTTGTTATCGAGTAGGGCCATTGCACGATATACCATTACTAATAATTATTAATTAATTCTATCCTGCAATGCCTGCGCATGAAGATATTTTTTAAAGAGAGGAAAGACTGTGCACTGAGCCAATCCCACTTTCTGAGCAACAGTAGCTATCGCCCGAAAAGAAGAAAAGATCAACATCATCGGTAACTACTGAGCCGTAGGTTTTATATCGAAGTTATCCAAGTTTCCTGATTTGCCTTCTCCTAGAAGAATGCCCAAACAACGGCTAGGGGTCCTTCACTCCCAGTGGTTTAACCGCATAATCGGGTGTCCAGCCCGCTATTTCTATGTCCCCGCACATATACATACACATACACCCATGCATATACACATATAGATATACACACACATGTACATGTTTATAAACATATTTACACACTTTGGGATGGCCGTTGACTCTTATGAGCTCTTCCGCCCTTTGCATACATACATATATACATACATACCACATTATTGGAGTTACAGATTATATACCAGCCCAGTTGGACCAAAGTATAACTGAACTTGGATTTGTGGACAAAGACCGCAGCTCCCTAATTCATACAAATGGTTGCGATAGCGCACCTTCAAATTTTGCAAAAACATTCTTGTGATTGAAGGGATGACAATTTCTTTTCTTTTACAACCTTGCCACCAGTAAGGTGGCCGGTCAAAAATGTACTCGAAACTAAGAGACAGAAACATACATATATACATATACATTCATACATACATATATACATACATACATACATATATACATATGTGTGTGTGTGTGTGTGTGTATGTATATATGTATGTAAACACCCATGTGTATATACAATATATATACAAATGTATGTGTATATATAAACACATGCACACACATAGTGACCTTATTAATCTACCTATATGCACTGATTTAGCAGTTAATAGTTGAAGAAGTTCATACACAACATATATCTATCTATACATCTAAACTTTCACAATCATACAATCATGTTCACATCTATACACATCTACACTTTCATAAATACACAAACACATACTTAGCTACACTTAAGCCCATACACAACTTCACATATTCACATACACAACATACACATCTACATTTTCTTCAATACACAATCACATACATATTTATACATTTATAAGCACATACCATACACATATATACACATCAGATGTCATAAAAGTCACTGAAAAGTTAGAATTTATTATTAACCTGTTTTTAAAGCAGTAAATTGCAAATGTTACTTTAATTAATCAATATTTGTTTCATAATTAATTAATTAATGAAAAAATTAGGTTCAAATGAGTAATAACAACAATGGCATATCTAAATTTGTGATGTGAGTTATTGTGGATATTTCTGGTTCCTGGCCTTTTAACCATATCTTCTCATTCTTGAGATTATTACTGTTATGGCAGTGTGGTAAGATGATTGTTCTGGAATCATGTGCCTTCAGCTTCAGTTCTACAGCCAGGGAAAGCAGATATTAAAATGACAATGATGATACACAAGTGGTCTGTTTGTGGGTGTATAAATATATATATATATATGTGTGTGTGTATATATATATATATATATATATATATATATATATATATATATATATATATATATATGAAAAAGTACGACCCCGACGGCAGAGCTCAAACCGTTTCGATATTATAAACACACAGACACCCATATACATGCACAAAGTATGGAAAGGACACATGAGTCCACTAAGACAACCTCTCTAGTGCGAGTGGCACAAAGAAAAGCACTCAGTCCATGCCCTAACGTGGTGCTTGTGATAGGAAGGGCATCCAACCAGTATATTAATGCCAAAATTTATGAGCACAACAGACAATATATATATATATATATATATATATATATATATATTTATATATATATATATATATATATATATATATATATATATATATTATAATATATTATAAAATAAAATAATTAAGTCAAATATTTAAAATTTGGCTTCGTTTATTAGAGGTGTACTGCTATATATATTTCGGTGACAGCCATCCTTGGCTGTGACCTCTTCAGGCAGTCCGATTTGGTGTGGTAGAGACAGGTACACATGTTGTTGAAGTGTTTAACTCCGTCAATATTCCGATATACCCAGTTCCTGGTTGTGTTTTTATTTCTCTTAAATTTATATATATATATATATATATATAAATAATTAGAATTGCCGCTCTGAAATATCTATATATATATATGAATGTATATATAGTGTATTTTGCAATACACCGTATGCTTAATTAAAAGCATTTTGAAGACCTTTTGCTATTGTTTTAGAGTAGTGACAGACTCACTTACTTTAACTTTTCAGCAAACAGGGGAGATAAAGCTGACAGAGCTATGTTTCGTACTGATTGGTACTTATCTAAGGCAAGTACTATTTCAGAGTGCCAATTCTAATTTTCAATTTCTGCTTGACCGGCAACCGCTCTGTATAATCAGTTCCTGATTATTACTAGAATTTCTATAAGAATCAAACATTCATGATTTTCAGCAAACAGGTGGAGTGCTTGGCTTTGATAAGTACCAATCAGTACGAAACATAGCTCTGTCACCTTTATCTCCCCTGTTTGCTGAAAATTTAAAGTAAGTGAGTCTGTCACTACTCTAAAACAATAGCATAAGGTCTTCAAAATGCTTTTAATTAAGCATACAGTTTATTGAAAAATACACTATATATATCATCATCATCATCATTTCATTTTACGTCCGCTTTTCCCTGCTTGCAAGGGTGGGACGGGAACTAATTCTGGCATGATTTCTACAGCTGGATGCCCTTCCTAACAACAACCTCATTTACTGTGAGTGCTGGGTGCTTTTTTGCCGTGGCACCTCCACGACGACTTTGCAGTGGAATGATATGGACCCCAGTCCCTATCATCTCATTTCTACAGCTGAGTAAACTGGAGCAATGTGAAATAAAGTCTCTTGATCAAGGAAACAACACATGACCCGCTCTGAGAATTGAACTCACAACCTTTCGATTGCAAGGCCAATGCTCTAACCACTAAGCCATATATATATATATATATATATATATATATATATATATATATATATATATATATATATATATATATATATATATATATATATATATATATATATATATATATATATATATATATATATATATATATATATATATATATATATATATATATATATATATATATGTATATATATATATATATATATATATATATATATATATATATATAATAGGAAAAATGATACATTTAGTTTACATGTAATTATGTTTTATTGTGTATCAACCTGTTACATGTGCTTCACAGAGGATTAGTTCAAGGCTTCCCATGGAAGTTATAGACCGAAATCAATCTGCTTGCCACACTGGTGATTGAACAAAAAATATATACACACACATATGTATATATATGTATATATATATAAATATATGTGTGTGTGTATGTATGTACATATATACTCACACAAACTGGCAACATTCCATTCTATAATACAGAGATCTCCCCTTCACTTTCAAGGGGAATGAAGCAGCACAAAGAGGATGACTAACCTTTACCAACCTCAACTGTAAACCAAAAGAAGCAAAGAGGTAACATGGAAAGCTAGTTTGAACTTTGACTGATTCATCTACCCTGCTGAAACTTTGCACCATCACCACTTTACTAACTCCAAAAAACCTACCACAGCCTTAAATGACAGATTTTACCCACAAATGTCTTCCTTTTAGGCCATCAAATGAAGCTGGATAGACCTCACAATATATTGGACACCATCCATTAGCTTCAAGGCCACCACCATGACCTCCCCTCCAGAAGTGCAATGTCTGTAATCTAACCCCTGCCTAGACCAATGCTGTAATAATTTAGTACTAGTACCATGACAAAAGCCTCTGGTCCACCTCCTTGTAAGTTGATAGTGCTGGTGCCATGATGAAAATCAGCCAGTCCGTCAGATAGTGGTGGTAGTCACAATAAAATGCTCCTTGTATATGCTGTAAAATGGTTGGTGTTAAGCCATAGAAAACATGCCCCCAGTACACACTGTAAAGTGGTTAGTGCTACAAAGAGCAAATAATTGTTTCTACTATTGGCACAAGGCCAGCAATTATCCCAGTACATTACTGGTACTTTATTTTATCGACCCCATAAGGATGAAAGGCAAAGTTAACCTCGACGGGATTTGAACTCAGAATGGCAAGGGCCGTAACTCTATGCATCAAAGCATGGCGTCCGACCCTCTACCGATACTGCCAATCCACAAAGAGCAAATAATAAGACTTGAAGATGCACCTTTTTCTTTATGCATACAACAAAAAGTAATTAGTCCATACAAGATAAATTAGTGTTTTACGAAAAGGTGGAGATTGCAGCAAGAATTATTATCTAATTTGTCTTTGGCTGGTTTATGCTATAGGTAGCTTTTCAAAGCTTCACTGAGCCTTTACATGTAATTATAAAAGAAATAACTTTCAACTCTTATTATCTTTCATCGTTTAATGTGTATCTTCCACGCTACCATTTATATATATATATGTGTGTGTGTGTGTATGTGTGTGTGTGTATACATACAAATATATATATATATATACATGCACACACAAACATAATATAGGGTTAAATGTATATAGAAATATCCATAATTATGGTTAAATTTATGAACAACTTTAACTTTCATTCTTGGAAACGAAGTCATCATCACCATCATCATAGTCATCAACATCATCCCGATTAGTCCCATCATCTTCACTATTATGACCATCAACATCACTACCATTATCACTATCAACATGATCATCAGCATCTCCATCACTATTAATATTATCACATTTTTTATTAGCATCATCACCATCCCTACCATCAACCTCATCATCATCAGTAATATACTGGGTTTAATATCTGTTACACAGAAATCCTTATGATGAGTCAATTACCAATTTTATTGATGCCTTACTAATTCTATGTAAATAAATGCCATACTAATTCTATATCTGATGATTCATATTAAAAGTAATCTTACTTCCCCCACCGACATCACTTCCCTTAGTTTCTACATCTTTCTTTCTTTCATTCTGTCTGTTTTCTTTTTCTGCCTCATTCAATCATACTCTTTATATATTATACTCTGCTTTCCATAAACACACACCAGCATACGCACAAACCAAAACACACATACACACAAACAAACTAAAACCAATACATACAAACACAAACCCACATATAGAAACACACGCACAATATTACTTTCATTCTCTCCATCATATACTACTTCTCTTTTGTTCTGCTTCTCAGAGACTTCCTCTCTATTACATAAATTCTCCCATTATCTCTCTCTCTCTCTCTTTCTTTATCACCATCACTCTCTCTCTCATTCCCTTACATTGTTCTTTTTCTTACCACTCAGTCTTTCCTCTTTTTCCGTTACAACTGGGTGAAGTTTCTCATATAACGCTTGGTTTCCCTCCATTGGTATGTAACTAGCACGATTCTTCACAAGACAAACAGTCGAAAACTAAAACAAAAACAAAAAAAAACACCCTCCAAAAAAATTAAACAACAACAGAAACAGAACCCCCTTCCCCCTCAAAACCCAAAACAGACATTTATATTAAAGAAATCCACTTGATTAATATCTTTTAATCTAAAACATCTATTACCAGAATATTTTCTTCATCTGACGATATTATGACAAGATGAAATAGATTAGTCGACTAAGGATTCTGTAACAGAGGCATTTAAAGAAAAGAAATTATATGAAGTCTTTAATATATATTCTTCTCAGGATTTTTAGCCGCCTCTTTGTCTAGTTCTAACAATAACAACAGAACTGATTCTAGGTGCCCTTTCTGGACCTTTCTGCTACTATATGAAACCACTAACTAGCAGCTAAACTACAGCCATCACTCACAATCGAGTAGGATTTGGTGGTATGTACCATGGTTTTACAAAAGAAGGTTTTTATGCTGTCCATGAAGTTTCAAGCACACACACAGACACCTTATCACCACCCACTTCCTTAATCTAATGGAACAATTAGTATATAGGTGACAGCTGGAAGGAGTAAGGGCTGTACCAGAAATGGGCTAGTATTTTCTTTATTGACTCTGAAAGGATGAAAGGCCAAGTTGGCCTTGGCAGGACTTGAACTTTGAATGGAAAGATCTAGAACAAATATCAAATGCTCTAATAACTCTGCCACATTGACAATTTACTGCTAAATAAGGATTGTTATTAGAATTAGTTCAGTAATGAGGGCTCTTATCAGTATATAGATTGTATTGGGTGCTTTATCAAAAATATTGATTTCTAATTTAGATACATGGCCAGCAAGTTTAGGGGAAAGGTAAAGTTGATAATTGTCAAGTGCCAAAAGATATACTGCAATAGCATAAGTTTTGTTAGGGATAATAAACATTCAGTTATTTGATTAATTCAACTAACTCCTTATTAAATCATAGTATAAGTGGCTGAGTATTCCACAAACATATGTGCTCTTAACATAATCCTCAGATAGAATTGGCAAGACAACACTTGACCTTGGAGTTATAGGTGTACTCCATATGACAATCCTCCACATAGTTTTTGTTTAACCAGTTTCACTCACATTACTTGAGTCAAGCTGTGGTCATGGTAAAAGACACTAGTTCTATATGCCAAGTTGTGTGTTCAAACTTGGGGAAATAAATGATAGCAAAGTGAACTTCTTAACCATTTAGTCATGCTGAGTCCACTCTCTGATGGGCCTCAGAAAAATATTACTTCATTACAGAACAAGAACAAGTTTTGTTAAACCAATAATTGTTTCTATTTTAGGCACAAGGCCAGCAATTACCCAGTACATTACTGGTACTTTATTGTATCGACCCCGTAAGGATGAAAGGCAAAGTTAACCTCGGCGGGATTTGAACTCAGATCATAAAGGGACGTAACTCTAGCTTCAAAACATGGTGTCCGACTCTCTACTGATACTGTCAAATAATGGAGCTTCAATGTAGTCCTTTTGCCTGCTGGAGATAGTAGCCAAGTAATTCTCACTGACATAGCTGCTTTGTTAAATCAATGCTGGAGCTTCTATCTTGTTACCTCACCTGCTAGAAATAGTTGCAAGTATACCTCAAATCTTACACTAACAAGGGCAATATACAGGGCTAGATAAACCATTAAGTAAAATAAGCATGTGATTAGGTCATCAAGGAAAGAAGGCCACAATTTTATTCAAAATAAATATATTTCATTTCAAAAAGCAATTTATTTGTAGAGTTTATATGTGGAGTGTAAGGTGGGTGACATCAAATATTTAAAGTGCTGAGGGCTTCTGAAGGACTTAATACAACCCTGGTAACAGATAATTGTTTCTACTTTTTGGCACAAACAGATAATGCCAATCTTGAAGGCTTTTGCATTAATCATTAACACAAACCCTTCTTTCCCTGAATATCAACCCTCTGGAATTCCCTAGCTGTTCATAATTTTCATGCAGCTGTTGACTTGCAGATTTTTACAAGGAGCATAAACTAGCAATATTTCTAGTTTTAGAGGTTTTGTGAATGCCATGAGTTGGCCCCTTCCTCAAGGCCAAGCCATAAAGATAAAAATGAAAATGCCTAAAAAAATTCCAAACTAATCATGGCTGGGACAAATTTGAACATGGTTTACTTGGATTGCATCAGGACTGACCATGGGTTAAAAAAAATCACTACATGCATTGTTTTGTTTTACTACCTACCATATACCTTGTTCCTTCACATGCAACTATATATTTCTTAGCTCTGATGTAAACAGTTCACCTTCATGACAACAGTAATTTTCACTGCAGATTATAAATTATTCTCTCCATTATCACCTGACTTGCTGGAAACAGGAGCCAAATCTCCAACAAATCATACCTTATCACCTATGAAAATAGGGAAAGATAACAAATAATGACAGAGATCATCTAGAGAAATGAAAGGACACATTGGATAATGTAGTTCTATTTACACCTAAACAGATGGAATGATCATGTTTTAAATATTTTTGATGAAAGGTTTGATTGAACAGGGATGTGCTGGAGTTAAACAATGAGCCATGCAGTAGTTTCTATGTGGTTAAACCCGATTGAACCTTGGACCCATATATATATATGCGAGACAATCCATAAATTCTCCATCTCCATTTTACTTTTGAAAAGAATAAGAACTGTGAAACTGTTTTTGATTTCTTTTCCTTATGAAGGACATCTCGTATTTTTATAAAAAAAAAAAAAGCTCATTTTATATATATATATATAGTTGTTATTTCATGTTAATTAAAATGTGGTCGATTTCACAGTCATATACTCCAATAAATAAACTTTAGTGTAAGCAGCTAAACCACTCCATATCAGTGTACTTTTCTTAGCATGATATGGGATCCTGCAGGTCAGTGTATGATGGAATATTAATATAATAATGAATTAGAAGGCAATTAGGTTTTGCTTCATCACATTGAATTTATTATGTAAAAGCTGTTATACGTATTTCGAAGGCATCTGCTTAAGGTTATGTAAACTAGATATGTGGACTTGATTTTGTCAGACAGCAACTAATTGTATAAATTATGGAGATATACTGACTGGTTGGTTTTTCTGGTTGTTAATTGATTCATTAGTTTTCACCTTTTTCTGCTCTACTTCTTTTTTGTTGGTGTAGTTTTGCCAGAAGTCATTCAATAATAATCAAGGATGTCAATGATACCTTGTATTTTGTATCCTCCTCTGTTAGCAGAGGCTCTTTCACATTTTTAGTTTAATTCAATAATTGATTTTGATTCATATTCTTACATGGAATTCATACAACAGTCGTTTCCAATTGTCTTCTGTCAGTTTATATTTGGTTTACACCATTTGACAATGTCATAAAAGACACCTCTTGACAATGGCAGATTTGTTTTTGGAGGTACATTCTCCTAGTTTCTTGATTTATCTGGTAGACTGGTTCATGAGTCATCCAGGCATGCCAACATGTAGATAGGGATTTGTGCTACATATCTATGGGCCAATCTTCCTCAATAGCCTAAGAAAGTTCTGCCTATGCCCCTGAAGACATTGTTAAAATGTATTACCACTGGGAGGTATTAAAGCAGATATGATGTCAAAATGGTTATATACAGGCAGGAGAGATGTTCACTCAGTTCTCCTTTCCCAGAGATCCTGCCATCCCAAGGCTGTATAATCCATTAAGCATAACAAGCACAGGCTTAGAGAATCAAGGGAAGAGGGGTACTATTTCATTCAAATTTGTTGCATTTTTCATTCCCCAAAATATATTTTGCAGACTTTATATAGGGTTGGGTGACACCATAATTCTTTTAGTGTTTAGGGCCACAAAATACTTAATTCAGCTCTGTACTATCAAGTAGAAATAACTGAACATGAGAAACATCTAGTACTACCATTAACACAGTGTCACCACACAATACACTAAGAAGTTTTAGATATACTATAAAATGTTGATCACAACAATAATTGCTGCAATTTGGGCTAACCCAAATTTAAACAGCAAGAACAAGTTCAAATTTAACCTCAACTGATTGATGTGGGATTTATCAGAAGTTCAATATCATTAAACTGATTGAAAGAGACATTCTTCTATCTACATGATATGAGTGTGTTTTACTGTTGTAGATCTATTTGGTTTTTTACCGAGACTAAATGCTTCTACTGAAATAGCACACCATTTATCAGAATGCACATCTGACATTCTGTCTAGGAATATTTGAATATCTATTTGACTTTCTCAATAAAAACAACTGGCCAGTTATGCTGTTATTGTTCTGCATGAACTTGAATATATATATATGGGTGTGTGTATATATATATATATATAAATGTCTGTGTATATATATATATATATACACACACACATTTATATCCATATATATATTCATCACCATCACCGTTTAACGTCCATTTATCCATGCAAGCATAGGTTACACACACACACACACACACACACACACACACACACACACACATATATATATATATATATATATATACATGCGCACACAGATAAATAGATTGATAGATAGACTGTCAGAAATTCAAGCCTCTAATTTGATAAATTGCGAGCTATTTCAGAACATCTAGTTTTGGTAAAAAATTGATCTGCCGTTGTAGAATACAGATGGTCATATTGTGAAGATGAGAGGATGTGCCAGAGCCTTGTGTAACGCCTGTAGTAATCATAGTTAATAATGATAATAATAATAATAATAATAACAATAATAATTGTACTTGATCACCGATTAATGATGAGCACCGCAAAGTGGAGCTGCCTTAATATGGGCCTATCTTTCAACCACTGACTAAAGAACTATCTCTTCATCATGGTTTCTCCCCTCACACACACTGTTTCTCTCTCTTTCTCTCCTAATTTAGGGCCCCTGCAACTGAAATCTATTTCCCATCTTCACTCTTCGCAAACGCAACATCCCACCCAACTGCTCCTCTCTACCACCAGCCATGATTGATAGGCCAAAAAAACTGGCAACCTCACCAAACCTGCTTGTTGAGGATAATATTTTTTTAATACTCTGGGTGACAAAAATATAAATATATATATATATATATCACCTCAAATAATTTGATTGGTATGAAGTTTTAGATATACTATAAAATGTTATATTGCAGCTACAACTTAAATTTATACCTAACGTGGCCAGTCAATGTTGTAAAGTGGTTGTGTAGATGACACAACAAAAAGCACTCAGCACACACTCTAAATGTGGTTGGCGTTAGGAAGGGCATCCAATTGTAGAAACCAAGCTAAAACTAGCCCCTGGTGAGCAAAACCAGAATCTTTACCAAAGGGTCAGCCTGTTCTACTCATGCTAGTGTGGAAAATGGACGTTAAACGATGATGATGATGATATGTATATATAAATCTGTGAATGGGTGCAAGAGATGTGGGTATATGCATATGTGCACACAGGGATAGACATGGAAACCTGACACTCAGGTTGTTCAATGTGGTTAGTGAGAGCTATATTCATCTATGAGGGTAA
Source organism: Eledone cirrhosa (assembly GCA_964016885.1). Taxonomy (NCBI): domain Eukaryota; kingdom Metazoa; phylum Mollusca; class Cephalopoda; order Octopoda; family Eledonidae; genus Eledone; species Eledone cirrhosa. The sequence goes on along the minus strand of OZ024742.1, from coordinate 95,695,692 downwards.
GTCAAAAAGTTTCCAGACTAGCAGCTCTTTATTTTAAAAAGATTTTAATTACATAATTTATTTGAAATAGACCCCTTGCACAGCAATGCACCAATCCCAGCATTTCAGCCAGTCCTGGTATGCAGCTTCAGTGTCATCTTTGTAAGCTTCTGGAGAACTGTGTTAAAACTGCGACTTTTGAGCTTGATTTTCATCTTCAGGAAAAGGAAGAAGACCGAAGGGGTTAAATCCGGTGAGTGTGGTGGGTGCAGAAGCAATGGTATGTTGTGCTTAGCAAGAAACCGATGATTGATGAGTTATGGATGACAGGGTGCATTTTTGTTACAGAGAATCCAGTTCTTTGCATGCCATAGTTCCAGTTGCTTTCAATGAATGTTCTCCCACAAATGCTGCAAAACTTCGCAGTAGAACTCTTTATTGACGGTCTAGCCCTTGGTGAACAATGCCACAGACGTCAAACAAGACGATTAGCATACTCTTGATTGAACAGTGGCTCTCTCTTGCCTTCTTCGGTTGTGGAGATAATGGACTCTTCCATTGCGTTGACTTCTGTTTTCTCTCTGGATAATACCTGTAAACCCAAGACTTGTCACTGGTGAAGAACCTCAACATTAATGCTGGCTCATCCGCTGCACTCTGAGTTTTTGGAAAACTTTGACAGAGGACAAACTTGGCAGTGACATGCTGCATGTTCAGTTCAGACTTGAGGATTGCTTGCACTGACACATACAACACACAAACAATGTTAGCAAAGTTGCTGATCCTCCTCTAACGATCCTCATGCAAATGTTGTCTAATTCTTTCAACATGTATGTGATTGAAGCTCATTGAAGGTCTTCAGAAGGCATATTGTCTTCCAGGAACGTTCTTCCACTGCCAATGGAAACATTATGAAGGACCTCATAGCCGTAAACTTTCTGAAGCATGGTCAATGGTCGATTGTCCAAGTTTAATGCAAAATTTTACGTTGGCTCTTTGTTCCAGCTTGAGCTCCATGATAATCATTGACTTGCGCACAGACATGATCAGAAAACACACCAATTTAACAACTCACCATGTAAAGACAATGATGTCACTGACTTATGACACAGCTAACTAACACTGTGCACCCAATCCTGTGCTACCATATGTTAGCATGCTACAGAGCTAGTCCAGAAACCTTTTGATACCACCTCGTATATGAGAGTGCTTCCCATAGTCAAGATTGTCATCTTAACATTTGGTGCCTATGATTGACTTGGCAGAGCTGATATTAATGCTAGCAATGTATTTCTGACATTATCACAATCATGACTAAAATAATCAACATGTTTGCGATGATTTCCTTCGTAATTGCAATTTATTTCATGTAACACCTTCTTTTCCAATACTAACAAGTCATAGGCACTTATATTTGGCACATATGTCACCATGGTAACCGTGTGGAAATATCAATGTAACATCAAATATAGCAAAATATCACTGTTACTTACATTGTATTATGTAATTGATATTTCTATAAAATAAACTGAGTTTCGAAAATTTACTAGGAATTGTCGGGGAGCGATGGTTCTTTGAGTGGATTTTGAGGTGGGGTTGCTGTGGGATAATTCCATTTTGCCATGTTCATCATAAGTAAAAGCATAATAATAATGCGCAGAAGGGGCTCTCTAGTTCTGAAATACAACCCTCCCAGGTGACAGAATCTCCAAAATCAAACCAGGATTACAAAAGTCCTTTATACTTAGGTGGAAATCCTGTTAGTGATGGTGTCATAGATGAATACCAGTTGTTGGAAACTTTAAAGCACACCCCTGAAAATTAAGAGAAAAGGGAAAATTACAGATGAAGTAAAAAATAACGTCGTGAATAACACAGGAACCATTAATGGTTAAGGTGTTACATCTGGAACGAGCAGAATTATGATAGACCGAAGAGAAACTATGGTATAGTAAGAAAGGGGCTCTTGATTTTTAGAAGAATTGAAACATATAATTCCAATGAAAGCAAAGTTATCCAGATCTGAACGGCAAATTAATCTCAACAAAGCAAGCTGTTTAGGATGGATCAAAAGAAATGCTACCAAGATATTAATGGAGGATTAGCAGGAGTAGTTGGGGCACTTGGTACTGTAAGTATCAGAATTGAAAAACTATTTAGGGGCCCAATATCAGTGTGGGTTCCTCACAAAAAACAATACTACTAGGAACTACCAGGATACTCAGAAAAATGCTTGACAATTGAAAATGCTACCTTAGCCCACTGGCTGGGGACAACTAGCACCACTATTACATCACCAGCAACAAATGCTGTGTGAAACTCGTAATAATAATAATGATGATGATGTATATATATATATTCATGCAGTAAACTTCAAATGGTGTGAAGAATAAAGAAAGAGATTAGTGTGGTAGGTCGTATTAATGTAACACTGGAATAATATATAACCAGCAGATGGACAAAAGAACTTATTCAATATATTAGGAAACAGGATATGTTTGTTTAAGAAATGGAGGTAAAGTGAGGTTGAATGGACTAGAAGAATTTTTTTAAATATTTATAGAGAAGGTTTTGAAAGAATTGTTCAAATGAATTATAATAGAATATCCATATTCGATGATTATTTGTTAAGTATTGAACAGTAGTGTTAAATTTCTTTTGGTTGAGATGTTTGCTGTCACTATATAAACTGATTAGGTTCTGACTGTTTACATACGATATGAGTTTCTATCTTATTCAATTATAGCAGCAGTTATATGTTATAATGATATAGACATGAACTTGCAAATCTTTAGTAAATACTATAATAACAATAAAACGTAGTTTTTTCCAATAAATTATTTTATATGGTTCAATAACTAGTATTGATTATATATTATAATGAAAGTCATTGCCTATGGTTTTCAAATAAATTTGGAAATAATGAAACATTTCAAGGGATTTTGGTAATATAACTAAGTTACACATTATTAAGGTTGTGGTTGGAACAAGATTTCTTATACAGAATGATGACTGGGGTTTTTAGATAAATATAAACATTTTAAAATAAACAGCTTAGTATCACAAAACTAAAAGTAGTTTCAGGCGATTTGGTATCAAAAGATACATTTTATATAAGATTTAGATATAAAGAAAGATTTTTAAGAATACACTAAATATCTGAAAAATATACAATCGTTGTTGCGTAAAAATAACTGTCATTTGCATTTAACAACATATACACTGGTATATACAAATAATAAAAGCAACTAGAATAACAAACAACGTTATCAAATAACAATATTCGATTACAAAAATATAATCATTTAAGAATATAGAAGTTCTAATACAATATATTTTAAGTTAAGTTTTGGTTGTCGTTTTGCAATCATATTGTTTCAGGTTCAGTCACACTGTTTGGGATTTGTTACAATAGCCTCAGTTTGACCAATGACTTGTGAGTGAAATTTTATACATGGAAAGTGGTGAAGCCTGTTGCATATATATTATATATACATATATATATATACGGGTTAGGAGGCGAGGCTGTGTGGTTACTGAAAACGCAGTGTTAGAAGGTAATCGGGACACAAACAAGAGAAGAAAAGAAAAGTTTCTCTTCGTCCGAGCTGTTTACTACAGATCTTAGATGTTTCGGCGCCTCAAGCAGAACATCGATCGGTAGCGCGCTATAGCCTTTTATCTATAAAAAGGCCATGAGGGGAACACGTGATAGTGAAGAGAGAGGACCAAAGAAAAAGGGAAGAAAAAAAAAAAGGGAAAAACGAAGTGAATATACCGATAGAAGGGGGAATACAGGACAATGGCACATGTATGTAAGTAACCGAAGAGAAAATAGATCAAGTTATACCAAGCCGATGGGTATAAGCCCGGTAGCCATAATAACAGAGGAGCTAGGTTTTTCTGTGATGATTCACAGTAAAGTGAGTGTAGGGAGAGAGAAAGATGGAGAAACCGGAAATGAGAGGGGGTAGAGGACAGAGAGAGAGAGAGAGAGAGAGAGAGAGAGAGAGAGAGAGAGAGAGAGAGAGAGAGAGAGAGAGAGAGAGAGAAGAGAAATGGAGTTAATCCAAGAGGAGTTTACGACGCACGAGTGACCAAAGCCGAAAACAAGCAAATGGATAGGGTGGAAGAGAGAGAGAAAGAGGGATTCGATTCGAAAGCGTGGTGAGACATAAGTCCGGCCAGGGACAACAAATTGTGCATGACACGTAGAGATGATGTCACAGCAGAAAATACAAAAATACGAGTTAGGAGGCGAGGTTGTGTGGTTACTGAAAACGAAGTATTAAAAGGTAATCGGGACACAAACAAAAGAAGAAAAGAAAAGTTTCCCTTCGTCAGCTGTTTACTACGGATTGTGGATGTTTCGGCGCATATATATATATGTGTGTGTGTGTATGTATATTGTTAAACAATGAAAGAATTTAAAAAAAAGGCGAATTACTTAAGTAATTTGATGCTTTACAATTGTTTCAGAGAGCAAGATTATCGATGTGTAGACTAATTGAAGGCTGTTATGCAACTTCATTAAGACAACCTTGAAAAATCACTATTACTCTACCGTCTATCCACGGAAACAATGCATATATATATATATATATATATATATATATATATATATATATATATATGTGTGTAAATATGATAATAATGGAGCTGCGGTGTTGCAAATGGGTTACATATGAAAAAGTTTGTCCTTCATCAGTGATCTTCCAACCATCATAGGCATTTCATCGCTTTAAAGACCATATACCTCCGGTTGGTGCGAGCAACGGCTAAAAAAAGTCGTTGGGACACGTAAATAAAGGGGACGCGAGGGTAAACAAACAAAATGGTTTAAGCACTCTCTCTCGTCTACGATTTCACAGAACTTATGTTTACCGAATTCGCAGACCAGACCCCTTCTTCCCCCTGTTAGGCCTGTGCGAAATTCCTTCCTTGCTCACATTTCAACCAGGTTTGATGGTCTTTATTCTCTCGTACACGATTTCACCGAATTTAAATTCATAGAAATCTGGGACTTGTCTCTTTCTTCATCACTTTCTGTTGCTTAAACCATTTTGTTTGTTTACCCTCGCGTCCCCTTTATTTACGTGTCCCAACGACTTTAGCCGTTGCTCGCACCAACCGGAGGTATATGGTCTTTAAAGCGATGAAATGCCTATGATGGTTGGAAGATCACTGATGAAGGACAAACTTTTTCATATATATATATATATATATATATCTAGGGCGGGTAAAATTCCCGAGATCCATGGACGAGTTCTCTCCAGCGGTTTCTGTCCCTCATTATCGCTGCCATGTCATGCGTCTCCAACAGACCAGTGTCTGTCCTTAGGGCATCAACATACGTTAACCTTGGTCTTCCTCTTCCAGTGTGTCCATGTAGGGGATCCCACAGGAGCACTGAGTGCAATGTCAACTCTGGATGTTGATGAGCATGTCCAGCTAACCTCAGTCTCCTCTGTGTCACTTTTGAGCTGACGTTTGGGAGGCTCCCATACACCTCTGAGTTTTTCATCCTCAGTGTATACTGATTAATGTTCAGAGCCATCCTCAGCATTCTCGTGTAGTACCCATATATATATATATTATATATATATATATATATATATATGATATATATACAAGTTAATATAAAAAAATATATGATCAACACTAATGTGTTTTTATTGCAAATTGACAATAATTTAGCCAGATAGAAATACCTTAATTCAAATACATATAGTCTGCCTGTATTGATCTAAAAAATAATAAATCTATACTCACAGACGTATATCGGCAACTGCCCTGGTGCCTAGACAAGTTTAAATTCCAAAATTCAAACCTTTTCAGCAGATCAGTCCGAACTTCAAAAAATAAAGCTGTTTCACAAAGGATGGTATACTACTGAAATAATTAATTAATTGTGGAATAACTATTTATGAGATAATTATTAGTGAAATAATCAATTTTCTGTGATTCTCAATAGGCATCCATTTGCAATAAAAACACATTAGTGTTGATCATATATTTTTTATATTAACTTGTATTGTACTGCTCAGAAATATTTCTTAGAGCTAAATAATTGTATTTGACTCCTGAGTGAAAACTCTAAATTATATTATATTAAATTATATTATATATATATATATATATATATATATATATAATACATCTCTAATTATAACCACAGTCATCGCTCTACAGTAAAACTAAATATGTGCAGTCTGAACAGGTGATTGCGGCTACATAATTGCAATTCACTAGATTTGTTGAGTGAGGTAGACTCTAGCCGAAGGAAGCTGTATTTATACCACCGATTTTCGTTAATATATATATATATATCAAGTAAGAATATATATATATATATATAAGTATTGAAGTTTCCGTTGAAAATTGAAAAAGTCATAGGAGTGAAGAGCGCTCTATGTAAGTTACAGAGCTAAATTGAATGTATAATAAACAATACAATATAATTACCTCATTACCAGCGGTTTCCCGAATAAGATGAATACAAGAAACGTCCTCATTCGTTCATCAGACAGGGCAATTTAAAACAGTGAAATATTTGAAAAATCTCCTCAAGGAAGGCAAAAGTTTAACGGGCAAAAAAAAAAAAATATAAATAAAAGTAATACAACAGATATATAAAAATAAAATAAGGAAATATAGTAAGGGTATGTGTATAAATGTGTGTATATGCACCTACAAATGTACATATGTGTGTATGTACAAATGCATGTGTATAGTGAGAAAATGTGTGCGTAAGTACATACATGAGGGCAAGCATATCAGTGTATGTGTGATCACAAATACGTATATAATATAGGTTGAAAAAGAAATTGTAAGATAATAGAGTTAGCGTACATACAGACTCAGGGACTAAGGATTGAAATATATACACATACAAGTATGAAAAGCACGCGTATAAACACGCACACACGCGCAACTACATACATGCATGTGATATATACAGGGAAGGGAGTGTATCAGTCAAAGCAGTGTCAGGCTGAAGGTCGGTACATATATAAAAAAATAAAATATGAAAATGAAAAAATGAAAATATATATGAAAATAAAAACATTAAATCAAAGAGAAAGTAAGAGGAAGGTGTTATCAATTAAAAGGTAACACTAGAAAAAATAGAAAACATACAGAGGTTCGTACAAACACATATATATATATAAATATGTACAGACAAAAGCACATACATGCGTACATACAAAAGCGCGCATACATACACACGAAGCATATATATACATACATGTACATCTAATCATACGCAGGCGACCATATATATACATATATATATACACACACACATAATATATATATATATATATATATATACATATACATATACACACACACACATATATATATGTAAAAAACAGATATAAAAACACACATACACACACACATATACACATACACGCGCACATACGAATGCATTCGTATACATATACAAACACGTATACACACATATGCACACTTACACGCATACATACAATATAAAAAACAGCCGTATGAATAAATGAGTACAAATTATACGCAAGTAAACATACATAAAAGCGGCTGAGGGACAACAGAATATATCTGGAGTTGAAAACGCAATTGACAGTGATATCAGGTAGAGAAAGAAAAGGGGGAAGTAAAATATAAAGTAAGTGAATCAAAAAGAAGGGGGTGGATGTGAATTAAAAATAAAGTTAAAAATAAAAATAAAAGTAAATCAGAAAGAGAAGTCTGTAAAGAAGGTAAGTTAAGCAAAGTAAAGAACAAGAGTTTGTGGAGGATAAGTATCTGAGAGTGAGTTAAGTTTATATGAGCTGGAAAGCAAGTGTGATTTCACGTGTGGGCAACTGTTGAAGTTTTCTGTTTTTGCATTTAGGTAGGTTTTTGGTGATTTAAGGTTCTGTAAAATCGAATATTTTTTCACTTATGCAGAGTACGCATCTTCTTGTTCCTCTTGCATATTCTTTAGATTGGTTCAAAATTGACAAATCTAATTAATATTGGATACCTTGGTTTTTCAAATCCCATATTCTGCTAGCCAGAGCTGTTGTAAATCTTTTTTCAGGATGTCGAAAAGATGCGACATGTGAGTAATAACGCGTTTTGAATTTGTCTTGTGTCATACCCACATATCGTTCGCTGGTGGCTGGTAGGTTGTCACTTTAGCCGCATATACAAAGGCTTTGGTATTGCATTTACCTTGTAATGGGCATTCACTTTTGACTCTACAGGAGCAATTTTGATGTTCTCTGGGTGATTTTCTTATTGAGGATATAAGATTTAATAGGGGGACCGCAGGAGTAGCTGATTTTGATACAGTTTCTATTGAAGATCTTATAGTATCTATGTGTTCTAGGGAAATGTTTATCAAAGAGCTCTAGGAATTTTTTGCCTACATTAGTTTTAACTGCTAAAGAGTAGGGGGTGTGAACCAGATTATTTTTCTTTTCCTATTATTATGTTTATTATTATGTATATAAATATGTGTGTGCTTCGTGTGTATGTATGCGCGCTTTTGTATGTATGTACGCATGTATGTGCTTTTGTCTGTACGTATATATATTTATATGTGTGTGTGTACGAACCTCTGTATGTTTTCTATTTTTTCTAGTGTTACTTTATAATTGATAACCCCTCCCTCTTACTTTCTCTTTGATTTAATTTTTTTATTCTCATATATTTTTTCATTTTTTCATTTTCATATTTTATTTTTTTTATATATTTATCGACCTTCAGCCTGACACTGCTTTGACTGATACACTCCCTTCCTTGTATATATCATATGCATCTATGTGGTTGTGCGTGTGTGTGTATTTATACGCGTGCTTTCATACACATGCATTTGTACATACACACATATGTATATTTGTATGTGCATATACACACATTTATACACATACCCTTACTATATTTCCTTATTTTATTTTTATATATCTCTTGTATTACTTTTATTTATATATTTTTTTTGCCCGTTAAACTTTTGCCTTTCTTGAGGAGATTTTTCAAATATTTGACTATGTTTTAAATTGCCTTGTCTGACGAACGAATGAGGAAGTTTCTTGGATTCGTCTTATTCGGGAAACCTCTGGTAATGAGGTAATTATATTGTATTGTTTATTATACATTAAATTATATATATATAAATATATATATATATATATAAATATATATATATATATAAGATTATAATGTGCTATTTCACTATTTTCATTGATAAAATAAGTTAAGCTCAATGCCCTCTTTTATCCTTCGTTCTTTAGGAACGAATAGTTATAGGAGCAGAGCATTTATGATTCAAGATTCAGTAAGACCAAGGATAAATATTATTGTTATTTATTTATAGATCAACGAACGTTTCAAGGCAATTATTGTTTTATTGTATTTTTTAAAGAGATACAGCTTGGAGTAAAGCACCTATACGGGAATTACTTAACTGAATTATTCTGTTTTTCAGGTTGCATTGAAACGTTTGTAGAAGTATAAACAAACACCAACAATATTAATCCTTTTTCTTACTGAATTTTGAAATATATATATATATATATATATATATATATATATATATATATATATAGAAAATGGATTAGCTTTCACCGTATTTTTGTCTAAAGAAACTTTAGCCTGATAATGGGGTTTAGAACCCTCAGATAAATGGAAAAAGATGAGTATTGACGTACATGGGAGTCGAAACACATCTTTGGTTATGCAGACTCCCATGTACGTCAATACTCATCTTTTTCCATTTATCTGAAAGTTCTAAGCCCCATTATCAGGCTAAAATTTCTTTAGTAAAAAATACTGTGAAAGCTAATCTATTTTCTAATTTCAAACCTGCTCAATGTTTCAAAACATACTTACATATATATATATATATATACGCGCGTGTGTGTGTGTGTGTGTTCGTGTCCATTTCTGTGTTTATGTCTTGTAACTTAATTGTTTAACAAAGAGAGACTGATAAAGTACTTATTAGACATAAAACATTAAGTACAGGGGTCGATGTAACTGACTAAATACTTTTAAGGTGATGCTCAAACATAGCAGAAGTCAAATAACTGAAACTAGTAACAGAGCAAATGAATAAAAGAATAGTCAAATAAATGGACAAGAACAACGAAAATTGGTCAGAAAAACAAAACAAAACAAAGAGAAAATAATGCTCACTATCTGAATTACACACTTCAATAGCAAATGCTGGAGTTGCCTTTTAGAAGTGTTTAAGGTAGCCCAAAACACTTAATGCATTGTGGGTAAGACTGCAATGCTGAAACAGTGAAGCAATCGCACGAGAATCACATGATATTTATGTTAAGTGAGCTACCAACACTGATCAAATTTTTTTTACTCAACACCTACGAATATTTCGAATGTCATGGGAAAAATTTGAAAAAAGAATTTCAGATTTGGAAAGACAATTTTGGGGAAGAGTTTTGATTAAAATAATTCTTTTTAGATATTGGACGATATTCGATTTATTGGATGAAATGTTTTCAAAATCAATCAATATGAAATCTTTAACTCCCTCTAGTGAATCATAAAGCGACAAGATACTTTCAACATATTAAATTTAAGAAGATTAACACCTCCATAAGTAAATCTTTCATGAAATATAATACCTTTTGGTTTCAGTTAATTTTTTTCAATAATTGATGATGATGATGATGATGCTGATAATAATAATAATAATAATAATAACAATAATAATAATAATAATGATAATAATAATAATAATTGTTTCTACTTTTGACACAAGGCCAGCAATTACCAGTGCATTATTAGTACTTTATTTTATCGACCCCGAAAGGATGAAAGGCAAAGTTAACCTCGGCGGGATTTGAACTCAGAATAGCAAGAACCGTAATTCTATTAATAATAATTATAATAATGCTTTCTTTATTGGCCACAAGGGCTAACATGAAAAAAAAAACATTACAGACGGCACAGAACGGTACAGGACGATACAAAGTGGGTTTTGGCCGTGTAAAAGGGTTATAACAAGAAGATAGAAATGTGTAAAAACAAATAAAAAAAATTCAAACAACAAAAATCCCACCGAAAGGGGGAAACCTCTGAGGGTTACTCGTGGTGAAACCACACAAAAGACCATAGCCACCCTGACTACCAAGGCAAGGACCTTCTCCATTCTGATTTTCCTCTTCAAGTGAAATTTGAAAAAGTTAATCAGGGATTCGCCGAAGAGGAAAGTCTTTGATCCTTTCAACCTTGTCCACCATACAATCTCTTTCGCCATGGCCACCAGGCAGATGAAAACTGTTTGACCTTCCTCTCCCTTAAATGAGGATGGCGGGGCTATCTGCACAATGGACTCAGTCGATAACCGGATCCGTCTTACACGTGACAGAAAATGTTCGACATAGCTCCACAAGTCAGCAATAATAATAATAATAATAATATTTCTACTTTTGGCACAAGGCCAGAAATTACCCCAGTTCATTACTAGTGTTTTATTTTATCGACACGGTAAGGATGAAAGGCAAAGCTAACCTTGGTGAGATTTGAACTCAACTCAGAACGTTAGGGGCCATAACTCTATGCTGCAAAGCATGGTGTCTGACGTCCCTTGCATGCCAGTTTCTGTTTTCCACGACACCGATAGAGTCCAAGGGAAAGGGAAAGACTCATAACGACTGTCACGAGTGACGTCACAATTCATATCCAGCTGCGTGGGCAGGAGTAACCTGGAATAAAGAGCCATGCTCATGGACACAACACACCACCCAATCCGAGAATCAAACTCATAATCTCATGAATGTGGAATTTCTCTCTCTCTCTCTCTCTCTCTCTCTCTCTCTCTCTCTCTCTCTATATATATATATATATATATATATATATATATATATATATAGATAGATAGCTAATAAGCTTGAAACTAGTACATCGTTCCTGTGTCAGTGTTGAACAAAAAGGTGACGTGGTTGCCTAAACACTGTACGGCGTAATTCAGGCTGTTTGTTTGTTTACAAACGAACAAACCGAGCATTATAATAAATGTTCGGTAAACTGATACGTGCATATATATATGTGTGCCTGTATGTATATATATACATGCTACTGTACGTCTGTATACATATATGTATGTACGTATACATACATACTTACATTTAAGTAAGTGCCGTACTAAGAGTGAGAAATGAAATTTCGTTTCATTCTATTCCATTTATAGTTTTCGGTGCGCCTGGCCGACTGGACTTACTCGATATGCAAATTAGGCTGCTCAGCCGTTAATTTTCATAAGGAAAGTATATACTTTCGGACGTTCAACCATCTGGCAGAAAGGTATACGGTGCTGACGATAGCTAATAAGCTTGAAACTAGTACATCGTTCCTGTGTCAGTGTTGAACAAAAAGGTGACGTGGTTGCCTAAACACTGTACGACGTAATTCAGGCTGTTTGTTTGTTTACAAACGAACAAACCGAGCATTATAATAAATGTTCGGTAAACTGATACGTGCATATATATATGTGTGCCTGTATGTATATATATACATGCTACTGTACGTCTGTATACATATATGTATGTACGTATACATACATACTTATATATATATATATATATATATATATATATATATATATATATATATATATATATATATGGGTGTGTGAGTGTGAGTGTGTATAATAATAAACTAATAAATTTCAAAAAGCGAGTAGAATGTGGTAGAAATGAAGCAAAATAAAGTAATGTTTTGCCCAGTATATTTCAACACGAACGATGTGTTCTTCTCTAACTGGTTTATGTGTTTGAATTACGCATGTGGGAAATTATTATAGCAGACAATCTACTTCGTACATTTTCCATCTGTTATTCATTTGCGTCTTTTTTTTTCTGGTTGATGATAATGGCTTTATCTAGGTCCCAGCCCACTACTCTAAGAGAACTACGTTAAAAAAAGTAATATGCATCCAATGAGACAAAATTAGAGAATTCTACGTCATTGAGCAACTAGCGCAAGAACACCTTAACAACATCACTGTATATAGTAGGGTTAAGAACAAGATCTTACCTAGTCAGCTGGAAATCACTATTAACACTTGCTGGACTAATATATTTAACTACAGAATCTCCTTAGTAGAATTAAACGCATGTTCATCACTTAAAACAGTAAGCTCCCCACCTTATATCATCTTATTAAAACACACAAAACCGGGCCTAAGTTAAATATTAGAGCTATTGTTTCCAGCATAAATGGTATTTTCAATAAAATTTCCTGGCTTCTATCAAGACTTCTCAAAACTCTCCTTCACAACCCTTCGACACGTAGACAGCTCACATGAAGTAATCAACAAACTAAAATAACCACACTTAGACAGAGTAGATACCCATTTAGTTTAGACGTAGTTTCCTTCTATAACTCAGCCCCGTCCTGGCCATTATCTTAATTACATCATCGCCTATTTTGGGCTTACTGCTGCTGATATCCATGAGCTGCTCTCTATCGTCATGTACAATATATTTTTCCAGTTTGAAGACTACGCTAGGAAAAACAAATTTCGCAACATCCGAATGGGTCAAGTCTCTCAGTTGGGTCGCACAGCATTTACTACCTGTTGCTCTTGCTCCTTCCTCAGGTACGTGGATGATAACCTTATTTTCACTTCATTACGTGAAGAAGCCGTCAAGATTTATAATATCTTTGAAAACATAGACGCTCTTGAAATTTGAGGTTGAACACATTGACACCATTGGATCCCTTTCTCTCTACTCGACTTTACACTAAAATTCACAGAGGAGGGATTCATATACATCAAATTTTACAAGAAGAGTGCATGTGGAGATATTTTTGTGCACCATGATTCTGCCCTTCCCTACAGAATCAAAATAGCTTATATATATACAATAGGATCTCGCAGATGCGCAACAGATGGAGCGAAGGTAGTGACAAACATACCAGCATGGTGGAATTCCAGAGATTTCTTCCCCAGAATGGCTATCCTACTACTACTCTCTCTCTCTCTCTCTCTCATCAAATACTAAAATGCTTAGGTAGCAATGCTAAAAACAACAATAAGAACACGTGCTCCTTGGTGTAACATATGCTACCTAAAGCTACCACATTTTAGTGAGATGACCACAGCCATCAAACGAGCCATAGGAATGGTTTGAATAAACAGTTGGCGCACTCGGGACCGTTATTGAGAAGAATGCTCCACAGACACCAATCTACATATAACGATATATGCACACTGCTTAATTATCCCATCAACAACGCAAAAGTGTGCATAAGAGCATGTGATCTAGAGGGTCACATGTAACAAATGTAGCGCCTCGCACACCAAAAGTACCCCCCTGGGTGCTGCACATAAGGATCGAGAAGGATATGACGAGGAGGGCATGTGTTATAAAATATCTTGACAGATGCCATAACCAAAACATTGAGGTCACCATAGATGCGACGGAAAGTATTGTGGGCTATTTAAGAATAAAGAGCTCATTATCTTCAACGAGAAATAAAACACAGATATATAATAGTTTGAAAATACACGAAGTAGATTGGCTTCTATAATGACTTCACACATGTGTAATCCAGATAGGTAGACCAGTTAAAGAAGGACACATCGATCGTTTGCTTTTGTTTTATACTGTTTCCGTTTCACATTTGAAAAGGGGTCAATAGACCAGAAATGTCATGTTGAAATACTTTGGGTAAAACATTATTTCGTTTTGTTTCATCTGTCGTCCATTGCCTGTAATATATTTCCATTACATTGTACCGGCGTTTCAAAAATTATTAGTAAATTATTACATATCTCACAATGATTCGTATTAACTATAGTAATATATATAACTATAGTAACACACACACACACACACATACTCACGCACACACGCACGCACACACACACACACACACACACACACACACACACACACACACACACACAAATACATATATATATATTGTTATATTTGAGGAGGGTCATATTGTTATAATTGTTTCTACTTTTGGCACAAGGCCAGCAATTATCCAGTGTATTACTGGTACTTTATTTTATCGAGCCCGTAAGGATCGAATATTTCCAGAAATAATAATAGAACACACTGTCTGGTTTGGATCGGTTTTCGCTTCTGTATCTTTTATATCTCCATAGTTAATTTATCTGGCAATCAATGTTTATCATTGATTGACCAACGGTTAAAAATACATACATATATATATATATATATATATATATATATATATATATATATATATATAGTCTATCAAAGTTCTGTCATCACACATCTGTGACATCAATAGTGGTACTATTATGTTTCCTCCCGCTGTATTGTAATGCCTACGCCATTTTTATTTTATTTCATTTATTTATTTGTTCTTGTCTCTGTCTCTGTTTATGTATATAAGTAAAGAAATATTTAATTTGCTGGTAATTCAACAAATTTATTTATTATAACAGATTCGAAGCACTCTAATAGTTTCCTTTAATATCAATGATATTAAAAAATGGAAACTATATTTATAAAACCATATTTATTTTATTATATATATTTCAAGGGTACCAAAAAAACTTTGGTACGCACTCATCAGATAAAATACAAAATTTGTTTTATAAATAATGACATACCCGATAAACCAGACCTTAACGGTTCATGGAACCTGAACCGTTAAGGTCTGGTTTATCGGGTATTTCACTATTTATAAAACAAATTTTGTATTTTATCTGATGAGAGCGTACCAGAGTTTTTCTGGTAGCCTTGAAATATCTATATATATAAAACTGAGGATGTCTGTCTGTGTGTGTGTATCTGTGAGTTTGAATCCCTAAAACTCGAGAAGTACCCAACCGACTTTTTTTAAACTTTACATGTGTATTACTTATGTTTCAGAGAGTGTTATGCACATACAAAATTCAACTTTTTGATCCCCTAGGGCCCGCATTAGGTGAAAAACTTCATTTTTTCCGGCTTTTTATGGGTTTTTTGAGGCGTTACGTCAGAGCGATTTCCTTGAAAGTGTAACTATGTATTAGTCAGTCTCTTCTTCATACCGTGATTAAAGAAAATCCAACATTTTATGGCCTAGGGCCCGCATTAGGTGAAAAACTTCAATTTTTCAGTATTTTAGGGCTCTTTTGAGGCGTTACGTTTTTGAGCCGATTTTCCCGAAATTTCAAGGCATATTATGCACATAAAAAAATTAATTTTCTTGATCCCCTAGGGTCCGCATTAGGTGAAAACCTGCATTTTTCCTGCTTCATCGAGGCAAATCTTAAAGATTGTCCAGCCATCAGAGTATTCGGTTTATTTTCTTTACATATTGTCGAGGCATGTAGTTTGTCCACGATTAGGTCTGTTGGCGGCCCGCCTTCCAAAATACCTTAGCCAGGTACCACTGCTTGTATATAATAAAATAAATATGGTTTTATAAATATAGTTTCCATTTATTAATATCATTGATATATATATATATATATATAATCAGGATGAGCTAGATATATTCTAGATTCATCAGAATCCATGCCATGTTGACATTTGTCACATGATGATGATGGATACTCAGACAATTCCTGAGTTAACCTTTTAAAAGTTGAGTATTTTACAGATGTGAACCCCTTACTATAATTCTCAGGTATCACCAGCTTGATATATGTAACAAGGATGGACCT
This sequence comes from Eledone cirrhosa, assembly GCA_964016885.1. NCBI lineage: Eukaryota > Metazoa > Mollusca > Cephalopoda > Octopoda > Eledonidae > Eledone > Eledone cirrhosa. The sequence continues at coordinate 95,679,083 of OZ024742.1, read as the reverse complement.
TTCAATTATAAGTACAAACCATTTATCTTACACTGTTGGGGACAACCTGAAACTAAAGTAAAGTCTCTTGTCCAATCTGCCATGCAATGGGATCAAACCTGAGACTTCATGAGTTCGTGTTGAACTTCTTAACCACTCAGCCTTGCCTGCGTCGATACTCCTCTGACACATATTACAGTACACATGACTACCAATAGGAAACAAAGAATAAGATTTCTTCTTTCAGTTATTGTCATTCTGATTGGTCCAACCAATTTACTTTTGTAAATGGGAGAATCTATTTCATACTTCATTATTTCAGAGCGTTAATAATTAATATTCAACTACAAAATTGTATTTAATCTATTTATTTCATAGTAATTACGATAATAAAAAAAAATGACAAAATTTTATGAAATTTTATGATTTTTATTGTCTTTAGTGTGATGAACTAAATATATTAAATATGATTCTATAGTGTAATTTTAATTACTATTGCAATGAAATAGCAAGATATGAAATAGATTCTCACTCTCACAAAAACAAGATAGTTGTACCAATCTGAAATATTTGAGATTTTATTAATTTTAGATATAAATTCAAAACCAGAAATAAGCTTTGTTGATTAAAGTTAGTAGTTTAAAAGTTTAAAAGAATAGGCAATAACAAGACAGGGGTAGAAAAATCATTTATGAAAAGTAATTTGAAATTGGATAAAGATTGTAAAGAAATGTATTGTGAACAATATTATAAGATTGTGTCACCTAATTTTGAATTATTAATGACTTAAAACAAATATAACTTAGAAAAGAAGAATATTTTACAATACTCAACTGTATAAAGGAAGACATGGGCCCATAGAGTTAGGGTGTTTGATTCAATGTCATATAGTTATGAACTCAATAACTTGATTGAGCACCGTGCTGTGGTTTTGGGTGAAATATTTTATTCCACATTGCTCCTTCTACCATGAGTTGCAACCAGCAAATAGTATCAGCAATGGGAAGACTAATGGAAATGAAAATCAGAATTTGTGAGGGGAGAGTATGTGTGATAAAGAACTGATATAAAGTCTAAGATTGATATAAGACTAACATTTTGAAATACCCTAAGCTATTGTGTGTATCCTATTTAGAATAGGCACACTCTATCCTTTCATGGCATTTGTGTTGGCTAAAAGGATTCGAGAATATAGCCTTAAGATGCTTGTTTTGTATATAACTTATCATACAATAGAGTTTACCACAAGAATCTAAAATACCAACAAAGGCATCTGGTTGTAAAACATTGCCTCAGAAATGAGCCCCCTCGATGAATATAAAATCGTTCATGAAGCCTGCAAGACTAATCCCAGCTATAGCAGAGGAAAAATAGCCTTAAAACTCTTGTGTTGTATATAAGTTATTATGAAATAGCAGTTACTACAATAAACATTATTATAATAAATAAAGTAGTTATTTTAATCTTGAGTTACTTTTGAACTGGGATTATGTGAAAAGTATTAGTGCATTTAAAGGATAATAAAATAAGATAATGATTTTTTTTATTTAAACATTGGTCATGAAAAAGAAAATAAATGAAGTGGTAGAACATTAATTGTATCTTGGGTCCCAGTGTATAAGATACTATAGAGTAATGTAGAGAAGCTAATTGGCAGTCATTAGACCATTGGTCAAAGTGTTTTGTGGTATTTGTTCCAACTCTCTGTGCTCTGTGTTAACATCCTGCTGGGGTCATATTTGTTTTTCATTCTTTCAAGGTGGTCATTAAATAAAGGACCAGTTTAGTGCTGGGTTTCGTTTTCACTCTATCTCACTTACTTATTTTTCCTCGGTGGAAGGAATTGTTTATGTTCAGATCTGGCAAGGTATGGACTGCTCCAGGTTTAAATGCCAAAGACCTGTTGTATACCATGACAATAACCCTATGACACTATTCGAAGGTCATTACCCATAAATGGATGGATAATTTGATTTATAAAGATCAATGCTACTTAAACAGTTTATCTAGAGTTGTAAAAATGGATTGTACAAGTAATGATGATATTTTTGTGGTAACAATATTTCCTATCTGGATAAACAAATATGGGAAATTAAGAAACTCAGAAAAACAACTTGCTAGAGTTATGAATATGTCAACTACTATTACAACATATTTTCTAAAGTAGAGTAGGTATTAAACATTTATTATCCTCCTTTACTCTTATCTAGTATAATTTACTGACAAAAATGCTATATATACATAGCAATTAAGCTTGTGTATATGATTTGTAGCTCTGTGTCTGTTTGGTTAGTTCATCTGTTCAAATTTTCTTGTAACATATGTCTGTGAGTAGGAGAATGTTATCTGTTTTGAAAAATGATTCTAAGTTTGGTTATAGCACTGCCAGGTGTCAAACGTGTATGCTGACAACACTTTGTATTAGTTCTATGGTGTATGGTTCACAAACACACTATTGTGGGCGATATCACATAATGAGATAGTTTAGTAAATCTGAAGGATAATTTGACAGTAGCATAGCTTTTCTATTATGTGTGCATGCTAAGAAAATCTAGCTTAAAATGAATTGGCTGTTAAAATTATGTAAAATGTTGACATCAAATTTATATTGATAGTGTCCCCAAAATCAATTCTTTTGCTATGGAATTGCTTTGGATGAAAGAATTATTGTTGTTTGTATAGTTAGGCATGTAAAGGTTGGAAAAGTAAGTTTTAATTTGGTTATTTTGGGTGAAAAGCTTGTAGGAATGACAATATTTGAAGCATTTAGCTATTAGCATTGCTACTTCTGTGTAGCAAATTGGCAGAGTCCTTAGAACGGTGTACATAATGCTTTGTGATATTTATTCTGGCTCTTTGCACAATTTGAGTTTAAACGCAACCAAGTTCAATTTTACTAATATACCTGTCGAGGTGAATTTAAAAAAAATGCTAGTTCAACTGTTGGATCAATATTTCCTCTACTTCTCTTCCTCCCTTCCTCTCTCTCACCCATGTTCTCTGGGAAAATGCAGTTGTATTCTGAGTAAATGGGCTCCACCAGGTTTAAAATGCCTATGATGTATGTCATGATTGTACCCTTACAGATCAATACATACATTGCTACTTGTAAGTTATATGATGGATTATATGATACAAAGGTATTATGAATAATATACTAATGATCATGAAACAAGCAAACATATATTGATATATTGAAAATAGATGTAAATTGGTATAAAGGTGCATATAAATTTAGATAATACTAAATGTATAGTATATGAATAAACTGTATTATGAAATGTAACTGGATAATGTGTTTAGACTTAGGCTCAATCCTCAATCAACAAAAGCTGTGGTCAACTTTGCCTTTCATCCTTATATATATATATAACATTCATTTTTCCATACTGAAAATGGTTGGATGTGTTATCACAGATTAAGTCTGTAGTTAATCATAGGTTCGTAATCTCTCTTCTATATGTTCCCAAAATCTACACAGTAGACACACACACACAACATATCTATATATACAAATACTGGTGTAATAATTATTCAAGTGATATATATGTGTCTGTATTTGTTATAACTACCACTCATAACTACACACAACTCTTTTCACAGATTGAGTTTTCTTCACATTTTTGGATATTCTAACGACTACTACTCCTACTACACATTCGCACTCAACACATACGTAGATGTGTGTGTATGCTTGTGTTTGTTTCCATAAATTTATCAAGTTCCAATTATGAAAAGTTGATATATTAATATATTTGTACAGACAAATTAATTGACATTTAAGTTTGTAATTAAAATGATCACAGTGGAAATAAAGTCTACAAAAGTGACACACACACACACACACATATATATATATATATATATATATATATATATGTGTGTGTGTGTGTGTGTGTGTATGTGTGTGCGTGCATATATATATAATTAGAGAGAGGTGAACAAAAACACAGGTGAAATTAAATGAAAGTATATTAGAATGATAGAATAATATATTATAAAATGTTACAAGATGAGAAACAATTGTGAAATAAGTTATTAAAATAGAAATATCTTTGCTGTTATCATCATCATCATCATCATCATCATCATCATCATCGTTTAATGTCCGTTTTCCACTCTAGCATGGGTTAGACGGGTTGTCCCATTAGAAGCAAGCTGTTTCTGGCAAGATTTCAACAGCTGGATGCCCTCCCTAACGCCAACCATGCTTACAGTGTGTACTGAGTGCTTTTTGTTGTGACATCCAGCTCACAGTGTAAAGTGGTCATGTGGATGTCACAACAAAAAGCACTCGGTACACACTGTAAGCATGGTTATATATATATATATATCTGTGTGTGTGTGTGTAGATTGTGAAGGATAATAGCAGTTTCTGATGAAGAACTCAGTAAAGATTGAAACTCAAATTATGTTACTCATCATTTTCAATCCACAGAGAAATACATAAATAAGATATCTAAATATGCTTAAAAACATATAAAATGTGTTTAAATTACTTGTTCCTTGCAGCTGTCTATAAAGGTATGAATTTATAGTCTTCTTTAGCTGTTTAGTGAGCGATTTAATATACAATTTGTAAAGTGGTAGTGTTGGCAGCATGACAATATGCACACTACATTCTGTAAAGAGATAATGCTGATACAATGATATAATGCAACTATTGGACAGGCATGTGGGTTGGTGGTAGGAAGGGCATCCAGTCATAGAAACCATGTCCAAATAGAATTATTGGCATGGTGTGATTCCAGCAAGAAAATGTTGATGTAAAATGACAAAGATGATGAAATGTTTGAAATGTCTATATCATTGCTGTAGTACTTACTTATATTTATAAATATGAAATGAAAAGGTGAAAGGAAGACTAAAATAGGACATTAATATTAAAGTATAGCATACTTGTCAGTGATTTAAAAGATAAAATGTGGCAGACAGAAAGACAGAAGTAACAAAATATCAAAACAAATTACCAAAAGTGAATTTTTTCGACCTCTACTAAAAGATTTCACTACTGCTTTAATCTTTTATCAAGTAATCTTTTAACAGCTACTTCATCAGCATCTGTTGACTGGTGAAAATCATCCATTCTATCTTATACAACCATTCATATCATACATCAATATATAGGTAATATTTACATACATAACATGTACAGATGTACTTATATACATATATATTTCATTTCACTCATTTCATTTCATTTTACGTCTGCTTTTCCCTGCTTGCAAGGGTGGGACGGGAACTGATTCTAGCTTGATTTCTACAGCTGGATGCCCTTCCTAACACCAACCTCATTTACAGTGAGTGCTGGCTGCTTTTTTGCCGTGGCGCCTACACATCCACTTTGCAGTGGAATGATAGGGAACCCAGTCCCTATCATCTCATTTCTACAGCTGAGTAAACTGGAGCAATATGAAATAAAGTGTCTTGCTCAAGGAAACAACACATCACCCGGTCTGAGAATTGAACTCACAACCTTTCGATAGCAAGGCCAATGCTCTAACCACTAAGCCATGTGCCTCATATATATATATACACACACACACATATATGTATGTGTGTGTGTATATATATATATATATATATATATATATATATATATATATATATATATGTATATATATATATATGTGTGTGTGTGTGTGTGTGTGTGTGTGTGTGTGTGTGTGTGTGTGTGTATGTATATATGTACAGCCACCGGAAATAACATCTGTCCTTACCAGTGAAATAAACAACTCTATCTATCTGCCTACCTAGCTACCTCACCCCAGTGAAACAAACAACCCTTAAGCCACCAAAATAAAATGCCTACACAGCGGCTAAACATCAAACGATTATGTTTGTATAAATAGAGTAGTTCCAAACGCTTTCGCAAATCGACCTTTGGCAGAGTCAGCTCGCGTATCATTGTTCCTCTCCTCTGCCACACCTGTCACTCACACACGCCTGGTACCTCTGTATCGTCGCTTCATGTATAGAATAAATCGCTGAACGAATCTACATCTCTTGCCTGCTCAACCTTTCAACTTCTTCCTTCGTCTGTTCATCCTTACTGTATGCGATAACAGTCCTTTTAAGGGCTATTCTCAGATCCGATCAGAAGTAGTGACCAGACCCACTAACCACGTCACTACATATATATATGTGTGTTTGTGTGTGTGTGTAACTTCATTGTATTAAGTGCAAACAATCTACATAGTTGCTTGTTATCAGTTAACATTAACATTTGTCACACCAATCTGCCTGAAACTCCCTCTGCTTTTGTAATACTAATCCTGTAGTTTAAAATATTTACATTCAAATTGCAAACCTGTTATAATTTTGTGGAAGACACTTTTGAGTCGTTCCATACACCTGCTTAAGAATGCAAATATCACTTATTTTACTAAATCTTTGCAATATTTTAAAACAATATTTTAAAGATTAATTAAAGCACATAAGCAGTGTGATAGTGTAGGGTGAAAATCTCATAGGCTGACTATGAAGGAGGGATGCAAGAGCTGAAAATCTTGCATGCCTTAATTTCAACTCTTATTATTAATAACTGTATTGTTTCTGTCCAGGGACTATGTTGAAAAATAAGCTTCATTTGGTCGTTCTATGAGAGTATCTTTGTCAGCCTATGCCATTTTCAGCTGACCCTTGTATTTTATTAGAAATAGGATCAGAAATGATTTCAATAATATTCTAATTTTTAACATATAAGGAAATATTTGGAAATAAAAATAAAAATATGGTAATGAATATAAAGATAAATTAAATATTAAGTATTAAAAATCAAATCAAATCTTGAAAGGTATCAGCAATACCTTATTTAAATTAAAACAATAGATGCTATTCCAATCATGGATTCTACATTTTCGGTTGGTTAGGAACACGAAGGAAGTTCGTGTGATGTATAGTGACATGAGTGGAACTACTTTGTAGTGTGTCTAATATTCATTGAGTAATAACACAACACACTCATCCATGCATTCACCAGACTGTTTGCTTGTCAATAGATATAAATGTCACTCTTTCACTCTCTTGATTATCATTACATATCAATTCATGTTGCAGTTATGTATCTAGGGTTTCCAGATTCATTTCAACTGTCACATACCCTTTTCCTTTCATTGTGATAACTACCATTTTTTATAGTCATGTATAAGTCTACTCCATATATATTCAAATTCTGATTTGCTTTGTAAATATACTGATTTTTTTTCATAGAGCTAGTGTGTAATATGACCTTAACATTTTAGCTATGTTGATATTTCAGTATTGAGTATAATTTTAGATCCATTTTTTAGCAAATTAGTATCTATGCAGTTTAACTAATTTCCAATAATTTAACCATGTAAAACCTGGGCATTTTATGGGTTCTGTAAGCCAAGATGGGAGAGGGTCCTCAGACCGCCTACCCACTGGGCTTTATTCCTGAACCGCCTATGCTATGACAATGAAACTTGCCACAAATATAGACCATTGATAGACAAACATGTCTACATTGCAATAATGTTGCTGACATCATCAGTTTTACCCAGATGTGTTAACATTTAGTACTTTTATAGTGTTCAAAAATTTCCAAAACCACGGAGGCTATGACCATGAAATTTGTAGGGATATAGGTACTGCATATAGATACTGCCATCTTCCTTCTCTTTGCATTGTCTGCTAATAATTATTTCTTTATTCAATAATAATGATTTCTTTATTTCTGCTAATAATGAAATAATAACAATGCAATGCAAAAACATATGCAAAATGGATAAACAATTATTGCTAGTGTAACCATGTGGTTGCCATACAAAATTAGCTGAAGCAACCATTCTAGGACACAATATGCTTAGCAACATTTAGAGATGATGTTCACAAAGATTCTTTATTCTGTCACAATTCATATCATCATAGTAAATCAATGGAGATTTGTTTCCTAATTTTAGCATGTTAAGCAGTAACTTGACCTGCTAGAATTAGGAGATAAGTCTCCATCAAATCCTATCTCACTATCAAATTGGCAATCTTGTGCCTCGGTTTAAAAATCCTTTTTATCATTTTTATTCGTGGTAATAAGTTATGACTTACTATGTTCTGAGTTCAAATCCTGTTGAAGTTAACTTTGCTTTTCATCCTCCTGGGGTTCATAAGATAATGTTGGAATATTTTAATTCAACTCTTTCAATAGCAACCCACCTAATACCACACCTAATCTCATGATAAAACAGTTCATATGTAAGTTAAAAACCTTCCATCATAATTGTATGTAAGAGCTTTATTTTGATGTTCTTAACACCAAATTAATGAGAAATTAATTTTTGAAAATTAATTGAACCAATTATTCATGAGAAATATGTGCACGAAGGGGTTAAAAGGAAACCCAATAAAATGGGTAATTTTGTTTTATAGATACAGAGATGGTTTTGTCCATGTTGTGAGCAAAAGGGTTAAGTGTTTTACTCTTTTGCAATGCCATTGTTCTGGCATCACTGCCAAAGTTGGTGAATAATAATTATATATATAGAAACTAACAGTACCATTTATTATGGTATACTTCTGTGACTCCAAAGGCATTCTTAAGAGAGAGAGATAAATCTCATAAAGGAGAGTATGCTCCATGATAAAGATGAAATGGTGTTAAATAGTAACAGATGGATGTACTTGTTGTCAGATGGAGTAGGAAGTGGTTTATGGTGGGTAACGAAGAAGGAAGCACAGAACAAGTGAGACTATTGGAGAAGGTGAAGAAGGGGGAAAATGAGAAAATAAAAAGAAATTCTAGAAATGGAAAGAAATGAAAGAAATGTAGGAATGCTAGAGAAAAATGTGTAGGAGAGAGGGGGGGAGAAAATGGAGTGGAAAAGAGAGAGAGAGAGAGACTTACCAAAATGAAAAGAAAACTAAAAACACTTAAAAGAAAACAAAAAAATATATAATAGAATAAAGAACACAAATAAGATAGATGGAGAAGAATGTGGTAGAATATATAATAACAAAAAAATAATATCAATAAAAATAATAACAAAAATCATAATAATAATAACAATAGTAAAAATACCAGCACTTAAAACAGTCAATACATATTGTGTTTGTTTTTATTTTTCATTTTGCATGTATATTTTTTGCACTGGGGGTGGTGGTAAATGATTAAAGTTGACAGAAGTCTAAGGAAAACATGATGAAAATTAATAAGTAGCAAAAGATGGAATTTCTTTATGGTGCAGTACCAGGGCTGGTGATAGGTGATGGGGAGGGGGAATTAGAGAGGGATGAAGGTGGAAGGGAAGGCGATGAGGGAGGGGATTGTATATGGTATATGTAAAGAGTGTAGGGTATATGTGAAGGATGAAGGGAGGTGAAGAAACAGGAATGTCATAGCTAAGGGTATGGTCAAATTCTTCACACCTCACTTACCCCACTCCTATCCTTTCCCTGCACACCTTCTCTACCACACCCTCTCAGAATCCAAGGGCTGGTTTGTATTCTTGCACATACAATAAAAATGAAAAAAAAACAGAATAAAAGAAAAAATACTTTAACCACTCTCCTTCCCACCAAAATACAAAAGAACTGGTATGCTGAAGATGGGAGGAGGAAGGGTAGGAAGAGGTGGAGGAAATAATAACAGAAACGCTCTCTGTGAGGAAGTAAATATTTTGATGGTAAGCAACACTGTCGATCATCATCATTTCATTTTACTTCCGCTTTTCCCTGCTTGCAAGGGTGGGACAGCAACTGATTCTGACTTGATTTCTACAGCTAGATGCCCTTCCTAACACCAACCTCATTTACAGTGAGTGCTGGGTGCTTTTTTGCCATGGCACCTCCACGACCACTTTACAGTGGAATGAGATGATAGGACTGGAGCAACGTGAAATAAAGTGTCTTGCTCAAGGAAACAACACATCACCCGGTCTGAGAATTGAACTCACAACCTTTCGATTGCAAGGCCAATGCACCACTAAGCCATGTGCCTATATTTATGTTTAATTTTTTCTTTTGTTGTTATTGCTATGTTTCATAAATATTTTCTGGGGTCATTTTTCTTCTTTTTTGTATATATATATATATATATATATATATATATATTTCTTTATCTGAAATCGTGTGTTTAAACCGATATTGTTATACTTTGGGAGGGTCATGTTGCCAATAAGAAACACACGCACCAGTTACTTTCACTTCAATTTATTATATATTTATAAATTTACAAATCTACAAATTTATAAATTTCTGGTTGGTTGGCTGGTTCCACAACCAGATAGTTGTTTATATATAGTCATAGTCCTTTCGTCACACACTCTGTGACCTCTTCAGTGACTGGGGATTCCTTTCTTTGTTTCTGTGCCTTTCCTTTCTTCTGTCCTACGCCATTTTGTTTCTGTGTGTGTGCTGTGTGCTCAGTTTGCGCATGCGCCACATCCGGGGACATAAATGGGACCTGCCCCTTGTATAGGAGCAAATTTTGGAATAGAATAGAAAGAACTAGGAACAAGGCCAATAGAATAAACTCATGGTATGATAGCAATAAATACCAGAGTGTAATGTTCATCGATACAACCCCTAGAGGCGAACTAGCCTACAAATTTAGAAGGGCCCTAAATAAATATAAACTCAATATTAAGATAGTAGAAAGACCAGGTACCTCCGTAAAAACACTTATTAGCAAGACATACCCGTTTCAAAGACCCTCATGTATAGATAAGAAATGTATAACCTGTAAAATAAGCCCCCATATTAACTGTAAAACTAGAAATGTAGTGTATAGCATAAGATGTACTGAAGGACAATGTAGAAACAAAAATATAGTGTACATAGGTGAGACAGCTCGTAGTATAGGGGAACGGATAAATGAACACTGGCGAGACCTTCAAGATAATAAAGAATCATCTGTACTCTACCAACATGCTAAGATAGAACACAAGGGTAAATTAGAGAACATAGAAATAAAAATAGAATCTACACACAGAAAAGATGCAATGTTTAGACAAATTACAGAGGCAATAAACATAAAAGAATTACAACCAAAATTAAATAGAAAATATGAGTGGGACAGCAACATCACAACTTACAATTAAGGACAAAATGAAAACACACACACACATAGAACAAACAACCAACCAATAACATGTAAATAAATAAATAAATAAACAAATAGATAAATGAACACAAACACACACAGACACCCGGATGTGGCACATGCGTAAACTGAGCACACAACACACACACAGAAACAAAATGGCGTAGGAGAGAAGAAAGGAAAGGCACAGAAACAAAGAAAGGAATCCCCAGTCACTGAAGAGGTCACAGAGTGTGTGACGAAAGGACTATGACTCTATATAAACAACTATCTGGTTGTGGAACCAACCAACCAACCAGAAATTTATAAATTTGTAGATTTGTAAATTTATAAATATATAATAAATTGAAGTGAAAGCAACTGGTGCGTGTGTTTCTTATTGGCAACATGACCCTCCCAAAGTATAACAATATATATATATATATATATATATATATATATATATATATATATATATATTATATTATATCTATATAAATATATAGTGATTAATTGAGACTACGACAATGTGTATATAAATTTACATATTTTTAATATGTAGATGTATAAATATGCTAGAAAATATGAATTTCCCTATAAATTAAAAAAATGATAAACACCTTTAATTGATTTTTGTACTTTCATCCAAACAATCATACATATACATATATATACCTCACACTGCTTGTACAAATTCCCTTGACTCTCTCTCACCATCTAATTCTATTGTTCATCATATTTAGCAGATCAGGCAGATTGTAGTGTATGTCATCATAAATGTGCTTGATTTCGGTCTTGGATTGTCATCATCTGCTAGCTTTTCCTAGTGTAGGGTCACACAAAAGAACTTCACTAACAAGTTTGTCTTTAGCTCTCCAGCAATTCCCTGTGAATCTATGCTCTATGATGATGTTTGATACTGGATGATATTACCATACAATCGCTCGTTGGTCAGACGATCTCTCCAAGTGACATTCAAAGCCCCTTGTAGCATGCAAGTGTAGGCTCCATCTAATCTTCTTTCCAGTTTTGAGGTAAAGGTCCATGCTGAGAAACCATACAATCGAAAAGAGGTAACAGTTGCTTGAAATGTGGAATGTATTTAATTTGTGGAGTCCAGGATTGGTTACCATATGTACCTGTGTAATGAACACTTATCTAACCATATGTACCTGATATATGAACACTTATCTAACAAGGAAATTTTTGGTTTGATAAATTTAATGTTTTTGTAAGGAAATCCTATAGTCTATGTTGATTACTGAAACTTGGATGTGATTAATGTTAAAAATAATATTCTAATAATTGTTTCTAGTTTTGGCATAAGACCAGCAATTACCGCAGTGCAGTACTGGTTCTTTATTTTATCAACCCTGTAAGGATGAAAGGCAAAGTTAACCTCGGTGGGATTTGAACTCAGAAAGCAAAGGGCCATAACTCTATGCTGCAAAGTATGTTGTCTGATGCTCAACTGATACTGCCTATAATATTCAGCATTTACATACAGGAGTAAATGTATGAGTAACTTTTGAAAAAATAACTATTTACAGGGACAAACATAGGGTTGGAACCCAGGACATTCTGACTGGAAAGTGAACTCCTTGTTGTACTAACATGATTGAAAACAAAAACACATTGTGAATACGTGTACATTTTTTAAAGTTACATATAAAAATACAAATTCACATGACATATTATTTTGTTTGATATATACATATATGTATATAAGTGGTTGGGTATTCCACAGACATGTGTACCCTTAACATGACAGTGTAGTTGACAAGGCAGGACCTTTGGATTAGAGCGAAAAATCCATCCAAAATGCTTCAACTGTTTCCCTCTACCCAATTTCATTCACAAGATTTGGGTTGACCAAAGTAAAAGAACATGCCTAACATATTACACAATGAGATAAAATGCAGGACCTTGCAATTATGATGCAAAACTCTTAATTACTTGGCCATGCCTGCATCCACATCAAACATGCAAATAAAGAATGCTTTGAGATTGTGCAAAGAATTTAAACAAGTTATACAGAAAAAATTTCAACCAACAGTTTAAGAACAGTTTGACAATCATTGATCTATTGGTTTTGCCTGCAAAATTATTTAGTAATTCTTTAATAATGTATTCTAAGGTGGCAGAAAATCGTTTTGGGGGTGGGTTCAGATTGGAAAGGTTTTTGTCTTGCAGGTCAAGACCAATAAGAAATTAAACACTATGGAAACAGCTTTCTTTTTGTAATTAATTGAATAGTTTTTTAGCTTTTGTGTTTAATGTAGAATAAAATATTTCTAACTGTTGATGTAAAGAATAACCAAAAGAGCAGCTATTTCTTAATACAATAGCATCATTTTAATTATAGTAGTAGATATATTTCTTTTGCTAAGCGACAGTGGGTTCAGTAAATCAACACAAGATAATAAATATGAATGAATTAAAACTGAAAATAACTCAATACTAGAATTATGACATTATGTGTACAGCCTGATGGAAGAAAAGCAGCCACAATTGGTGTTATTTAAATTTTTTCAAGACAAATACTTTAGCCTCAATATATAATGTCACAAGGTAAAAATTGTTTCAGTTTGTTATCAGTTTGGATAGATTTGTACTATTATCCATGTAAAAATATATTTGTGTGTGGAAAAATAGCTACCAATAAAATATCACCAGAAAAATGCCATACCACTAAATATTTTAGCATTTTTGCAAGTTTATATAAAATTCTAATAATCTAAGAGCCAGGTGGAGAAGGGCTGCTGAGCTGCTAAAATGAAGTGCAGCTAATTGCATTAAATATGTGAAGTGGTTGTAGCATGTGACAACATTTTAAATGCATTCATGTATGTAAGTGTTTATGTAAATAAATTAGGTACATGTTAAATCATCATCATTTAATGTCTGTTATCCCTGCAAGCAATGGTTGGAACTTATAAATAAACAATACCCTGCAGTCAAAAAACGGGATCATTAATATGTATTAATTGACATTTTTCGTTAGGGTAAATATGACAACAGCCAGTTCACCTAAAGTGGAAACATTTACTGTTTAAAATCTCACAAATGGACAAACTTACAATGTTTTTAACAACTGAAGAGATTTCAGTTTTTTCTTTTTCTATTAATATATATTATTGATTCATTTAAGACCATTTCAAGAACAAGACATTTTTCAATACTGAAAGATTAAAGAAAATATTGCTTCCTTCATAAAAACTAACAATTGGCTATATTCTTTAAACCATAGACTGGTACGGAAAACAAAGAATGTTTATATGCAGCATTACATATCCAATAAATTTTGTGGGCTGAAAAATATGCTGTAGTGAGCCAAATTTAGCTCATGCGCAATGTTTTCAACCCTATGTTTGATCAAATGATTGTTTGAGGAATACATCTGAGTCTGTTGACAATTGGTATGAACTATAAACTATAATGGTATCTAATTTAGGTACATGGCCTAGTAGTTAGTGTATTTGACTAACAATCATAATTGTTTCTACTTTTGGCACAAGGCCAGCAATTATCCCAGTGTATTACTGGTACTTTATTTTATCGACGCTGTAAGGATGAAAGGCAAAGTTAACCTCAGCGGGATTTGAACTCAGATCATATGGGAGGTAACTCTATGCTTCAAAGCATGGCGGCCGACCCTCTACCGATACTGCCAATCCATAAAAAAAGCACCCAGCACGTACTGTAAATGAGGTTGGTGTTAGGAAGGGCATCCAGCTGTAGAAATCAAGCCAGAATCAGTTGCCATCCCACCCTTGGAAGCAGGGAAAAGTGGATGTAAAATATATAATAATAATACAAAGACGATTTGTTATGGCGTCATTACATTTATTGATTGTTGAAGCCCGTTTCACTTTTGATCAGCTCAAGGTTCGATTTGTATCAATTTGGCCTGACTCTGGACTCAAAAGCTTGTCGGGCCTCTGTTGTAGTAATGACAATGAATATACATGGCAAATAAATGTCTAATGTTCAATGTTGGTCAGTTTATGTTGTTTTAATTGGTTGTTTAATCATGGGGAATGTTTTGGCAAGTATGATAGGTGGTGGGGTCAGTGTAGTGATGAGGTAGTGGTATGGAACAGTGGTTGATGTGAGTTGCACAGTGTGGTGTTTTGGCTAGCCCTAGACATTTTGGCATGTATGTGGTGAGGCGGAGGTGCTGTGTGTGGTGTGGATATGGTAGGGCTGTGCATGATATGAGATGAAAGAATGTGGTGTTGTACTAGGGGTAGGGGGTTTATGCTGGTCATTGGTTTGTCACACGGTAGTAGGTAGGTTATCCTGTTTAGAAATTTTTAAAGGGGATATGTGCTATAAGGAATTAATGAGGTGATGCAAATGCTATGAGGTTAGTGTATAAAAATATATATAAAAAAATATATATACAAAATAGGAATTATGGTATGAGGCTAATGTTTGTAAAGACCATAGAAAAGACTATAAGGAAAAATTTTATAGAAAATATTGTTCCTAGAACCCTGTGTGTATGGGCAAGATACCTGTTAAGTGCATATTGTGTGGAAATAATATTAAAAGGAAAATAAATAAATAAACATGTGTATACATGCACCTAGAGGCATATGTCCATGCATGCAGATCCACACAAGCATGAATGTAAATATATATATATATATATATATATATATCACCCCACATAGGTACACTTGGAAGGTACACGGAGACAGATGGGCATGCCTTACTATATGCAACTGCTCATGGCAGGGGGTATGGAGTTTCCATACTGGTCATCCTGTACTCCCACACTGGCACCATAGGCTCACCTACATATCATATGAGTTATATGTATATTCGGACACATCATCCCATGCACATATTGTACATATATCTGGGTCCCTGCATGCATACACACTAATGAGATAGGCATGCTCACAG
>OZ024742.1:95598152-95658152 GCA_964016885.1 Eledone cirrhosa | reverse complement strand
CTGTAAATGAGGTTGGTGTTATGAAGGGCATTCAGCTGTAGAAATCAAGCCAGAATCAGTTCCCATCCCACCCTTGCAAGCAGGGAAAAGCGGACGTAAAATGATAATGATGATGATGACATATATATATATATATATATACACATACACACACACACACACATATATATATATATATATATATATATATATATATATATATATATATATATATATATATATATATTTATATATATATATGTTATTATTTGCATGTATCACTATATATATATATATAGTGATACATGCAAATAATAACATAAAATTAAAAATATAGCCATTTATTTTGGTAAAATCAACAATTTGTGCTTAAACTATTGAAGCATTTTACTCGTTTAAGAAGTCTATATGTTGAATAAATTGCTATGAACTATATGTGCAGTGCAGGCATGAAAGGATGAGTCAGAGTATTATTTAGTAACACATTTTGTAAATACCATTTATTATTTCTCTAATATACACATAATTGGCAGTTTCATAAGTTTGTTGGGTTTTTAGGCTCTTAATAAGATTTATTCATGATATCAAATTGTGTGATATAGCCCTTTAGTTATCAACGACATGCCAAGTTTTAAGTACTAAACTTTCTGCTATTTTGTTTTAAGGAAAAGTTGCTTTGGTAGTAACGTTGCTGTCTAGCCTATATACAATCATAAAGATAAATACCATAAATGGTAGCCTTGAAAACTAATATTTTGATGAGGCATTGTCTTTCGAGAGGATGACACAGGCTCTTTTTCATAATGACAGATTCCCTGTAGGTTTCAATGATGATCAACTGAACATTAAACTGAACATTCAGATGATGAATTAATGTATAAATGGTTGAATATTCCCAACCTGAATCACCATGATAATATGTAATGAGGCTAAACCTATGAATCATGGATATAATCAATCCAGCAGGTTTGTACACAGTTTCTGTCTACCCAAATTTACTCACACGCCTTGGGTCAACCCACAGCTATGGTAAAGACATTTTCCCTTGAGGCCACAAGTGGGATCAAACACGGGATCTCATGACTGAGAAGCAAACTTCTTAATCACTCTGACATGCTAGCATTCAAATTTGTTACTAGTGCAGTTACAGTTGGATCCAGAACTTGTATTATTTTGGTGACTATTTCTTAATTTGTCTAGAATTCATATTTGTATTGTTTATATAAAATAGCTTCTATTTTCTTTCAAACCTTAATCTTAACTTCATATTTCAAAACCCAGGCATTGATAAATCAAATACCAGTAATACATCAGGCTAGATCCTAACGACTATGCGTTTCCCTTACAAAATCTTTGATATTGTGTCCAAGAAAATATTTTAACGATATAAAACAGTACAACATAGTGAGATAGAAAATGAATGCATAAAACTAAATTGTGTATCAACCATCAGAGCAGTCAGGAGTTCATTTTCTGTCATTAACATTATGCAATGTCAACAATATAACATTTTGCAGACAATGACTTTTAGGCCAGTAAAACTAATGTGATTTGAGATGGAACTGAAAATCAGTGACAAGCCACATTTCTAGAACATCACAGATTCATATCAGTTAGTCGTTGTTGTCATCGTTTTAACGTTTGCTTTCCTTGCAAGCAAATGTTGGACGAACCTACAAAAACCAAGTCTGTATTGAAGTGGAACTACTGATCTCCCAGAAAGGCCAGGGATCTGTATCTTGCTTATGTATTATCTCACCTTGCACAGGAGAGGTTGGCATGTCTTCAACATAATGGAGGGTCCTTCCTTGGCAGGATTTCTAAGGCTGGATGCACTTCTTATCATCAACCACTTTACAGCATATACTGGGTGTAAGAGTTGTTGAAATTTAACAATTTTAAGAATAAATTGATTTTAAAAAGTTAATAAACTTTTCACTTAACTTTGTCGCAGATTAATTTTGACATATATAGAATTAAAATTATACATTACCTTTTTTTAAAATACAAATGCTTAATTAATACAGAAAGTTTATAACAGCCTTGGATGATTGATGATGATGGCTGTGGTGGTTGTGTGCATGAGATGGTGATGATGGTAATTGAGGTGGTGAAGGCTGTGGCTGTTGTTACTGTTATTGCTATAAAATGCCAAACAAGTTTAGAGTATGCTACTTAAAATACTACTCTAGGTAGAGGTCACAAATGAAACAATGAGTTATTGACAAGCAATTTGTTTGTTTAACATTTTCATTACCATATTTCTAAAGAAAAACACTTCCTATGCACTTTACGTAAATTTGAAAATAGCCAAACATTTAGGGATTAAATAAAATAACTAACTTTGACATTATGTTGGTGTTTAAAATATATTGTAACCAAGGGCTCTACATAATGTTTTGATCGAAGTTTTTGAAATAAATATAAACAATATAACATGAGAGATTTTTTTTATCATAGAATTATGGGCAGTTTCAGGATTATTGGTATTAAAAGGGTTAAAATAATAAGTTTAGTTTTATCCAGACACAGTGTATTTAAAACCCAGTTTAGTGGTGTCTGTTCCCCAGAGTTAACAGGCCCTATTCTGAGACGCTTCTTTCTGTATCATGTATATTATGTTATTAAACATCTCACTCCAGGCACTGCACTATTTTCTCCAATTCTTCCTTACCAGAACACCTGCCCTCTAGATTTCTCTTTCAGTTCATTTTTCATGCGGCTATCATTTTGTAATTGTTTAAATATTCCATTAACTCTTCTGATACCAAACTGCTTGAAACTGACATTGGTTATACAATACAAATTTTCTCTTTTTAAGTTTTTATATTTATCTAAAAATCATTATAATTTCATATAAGAACCTTTATTGAGTGATATTCCAAGCACCCAAAATAACAATTGTTTCTACTTATTGGCACAAGGCCAGCAATTATTCCAGTGTATTACTGGTACTTTATTTTATCGACCCCATAAGGATGAAAGGCAAAGTGAACCTCGGTGAGATTAAAATAATATTGTTTCTACTTTTGGCACAAGGCCAGCAATTACCCAGTGCATTATGGTGCTTTATTTTATCGACCCCATAAGGATGAAAGGCAAAGTTAACCTCGGCGGGATTTGAACTCAGATGGAAAGGGCTGTAATGACAGTTAGATATATTACAAAATTCCTGTAAATTCTTATTTTTAAAATTATTAAAGTAGTTATATCCACCTAAAAACCTTCTATCATGATGTTATGTAAAGTATTTTTGTTAGGTTATGTTCCAAATATCAGCATGATAATGGGTTTTACTTTAGGCCCAAGGTTAGCAATTTGTAGGGAGGAAAAAATCAATATATAGCTTCTTTATTTTATCAAACCTGGAAAGGTAAAGTTTACCTTGGCAGGATTTGACAGAACATAAAGAGTCATAAGAGGAATTCACAAAGCATTCTGCTTGAATCTATAACAATTTTGCTAATATACCATTCTAAACATCAGCTTAACAATATAAAATATGTGTATCTTATTAAATTCCTTCAAAATTCTTTATTATTTTCAAAGTTGGATAAAAAATTGACAGTGTCTCTCATTAGAAATATGGTAACAAAGGGGTTCATATTTTGGAAACATACATAAATATAAACATAAACTACATTAATATATGGAAACATACAGAAATATATGGAAACATACATTAATATAAACATAAACTACATTGATCGATGTGACCTTGAAACAAGGGCTTTCTTCGCAGAATGGTCGACATAGTAGGTATATCAAAATCTGATAGATTTCATTTTTTCCTTCTCTATTTTTTCTTTTCTACCTTATCTAGCTCATGTTCTGAGGCCATGCTGGGACACTGCCATTGCTGTTATATTTTCTATAGTTGTCCTTTTTGTTGGCCATTGATGTATAAGTAGTTTTATGGTGCCATTCTTATTTGTGCTTCTTGGTGTGCTGTGGGCTCATCTTGGATCTTAGATGAATGTCAAGATACTTTTATGTTAGTGTTCTAAGTTCAAGCCCTGCCAATGGTGGCATTCATATTTTTCAACCCTGCCTAACCTACACACCCATCCACATTTCTGTTCAGTTAATTACTTCTAAAATACTCACTGATATTCAATTACCAACACATTTACTTTCTTTTAAATTTAATTTCGATTTTAATTACTACTACTACCTCTACCACTGCTACTACTCTCACTGCCACTATCACCACTACCACAGCTGTTAACATCACTGCCACCATCCCAACTACTATTTTCCCCATCATTAACAACAAAACCTCTACTACCATCACCGCTAACAATGCCACTACTTCAACCACCACCACCACCACCATCATCATCATCATCATCACAATCATTACAACCAACACCACGATCACTATAAGCCATACCACTCTTATCACTGCCACCATCTCCGCTATCAGTGTTATTACAATCACACTGCAGCCACCAACACCACCACAACAAAAACAGCCATCATCACAACCACCACCGTTACAACAACCATCAATGCCACCATCAACTTTACCATCATTAGTACCTCCAAGTCCACACCACCCACCATACAGGACATCATTTCTATTCAATCTACCTTCTTCCGTCCACTTCTCTGTCTGTTTTCTCTCATACAGATGTTAAGTTCGTCTGAGTGCAATATTTTTCTATCATGCAATCAGTTGAATTTCAAAGCATCCTGCAGACTTCTTTGGCATTTTATAACAACAAAAGCAACAACATCCACCATCATCAGCATCATCCTCAAATTCAACATAGTCATCTTCATTTTATCTATCATCACTATCACCATCATCATATTGACAACAACCATCATCATTGCTACCAGCACAATTGCCACCACTATCATCATTATAACCACCATCCACACCACCACTACCATCTCCATCAGAACCATCGTCATTGGCACTGCCGCCAGCACAGCTTGTGTCATTATTGCCATGAGAGCCATCATAATTACTGACATTACCACCATCACCACCATCACCACCACGACCACAATCAACACCCTCATTATTACCACTACAACCACCACCACCATCATCATCAGCAGCACCACCACCACCACCACCACCTCCACCATCACCATCATCACTATCATTACCATTGCCACAATTGCCACTACCACCACTAACATCACCCTCATCATTATCACCATCATCACTACTACCACCATTATACACCTCCTTATCATTAATACATAGTCCTTATAAACTTCTTGTACAAATTAAAAATGTGTATAAATTTAAATCTATATACAGTTGAATTATACTGTGAATAAGATAAATGAAAGAGTGACTTGTGATTAAACTGGCCACCCCCTACCAGACACTGGTTTGGGAAGAAAGGTAAGTAGAACCCAAGCAGCACAAACAGCGAGAGCTCTATAAAGGGTGGATGAAATCCTTAGTGTCAATGGGCATCACACAAACTATGGGTTAAATAGCTTCATCAACCCACAATTGGCCAAGCATAGTGAGTGTGGTTCCACCATTGATATATCTAGAACCAAACAGAATGCAGTGGAGGTCAACTAGGGAGGGATTCCTCCAACAAGAGTGAGAAGGCCCTGGATTGTATTGGACATTATTACTATATATACAGTGATATGAATCTGAAGTTTTAGCTGATAAGACTCCCAGAAAAGTAATTCTTCTTCTTCTTCTTCTTCTTCTTCTTCTTCTTCCAGGTCTTTGTTGGTCTTCTACTACTGTGGCTTCATTCCACTGGGATTTCCTGGCATTTGTCCATGAGCATCACATATCTGTACCAATGCAATCTTCTCTTCTGCACACCACCTCCAATTCCTCTTAAAGCCCAGCTTCTCCCTCAGTTCATCCAAGCTCTGCCTTTCTCTCACACTTAAAATGCACAAACAATGAAGCATGGTGGCTTCATTTCTCTCCAGTCTAAATAATAATAATGATTTCCAATTTAGGTACAAAGCCAACAATTGGTGAGGAGGAAAATTTGTGAATGATGAAAGGCAAAGTTGACTATGGTAAGATTTGAACACAGAATACAAAAAGCTGGAATAAATACAGCTAAGAATTTTTCCAACACTAACGACACTAAAATGATTTAATTTTCCACAATTGTGCTAGTTTAATAGGACATTATAATGACAGATTACATACATATTAATGGTAAGGATGATAAAAAATATAATTGTTTCTACTTTTAGTACAAGGCCAGCAATGACCCAGTAGATTACTGGTACTTTATTTTATCGACCCCGTAAGGATGAAAGGCAAAGTCAACCTCGGCGGGATTTGAACTCAGATCGTAAAGGGATGTAACTATGCTGGAAAGCATGGCGTCCAACCCTCTACTGATACTGCCAATCCACCGCCCTGGATGATAAAAAATATAATAATGGTTTCTAAGGTACAGAGCATGAAATTTGAGGGGAGAGGAAGTCGGTTGAATTGGTACCAGTACTTTAGTAGTATTTCCTCAATCCCAGAATAATGAAAGGCGAGACTAACCATGGGGGATTTCAATGCAGAACGTTCAAGGCCATAAACTCTATGCTGCTAAGCATGTTGTCCAATGCTTTACCAATTCTGCCAATCCACCGCCCAAATAATAATAATCAAGGCCAGCAATTTCTTGGTGGGGAGGGGAAAGTCGATTAAATCAACCCAGTGCGTGACTGGGACGTTCTTTTATCAACCCCGTAAGGATGAAAGGCAATTTTAACCTTGGCAGGATTTGAACTCAGACCGTAAAGGGCCATAACTTTATGCTGCAAAGCATGGTGTCTGACTCTGTACCAATACTGCTAATCTACTGCCTATTTATAATAATAATAATAATAATAATAATAATAATGGGATTCAGAGATCCACAGACATGGAACTGGTTAAAAAGAGTAGACCTTAAAAAAACTAAAGAAGGAATGCTAATGGCTGCGCAAGAGCAAGCCCTCAGAACGAAGTTGGTGAAACACCATATTGACAAGGAGGAGGCTAGCTCACTGTGTAGGATATGTGGTGAGAGAGAGGAGGCTGTGGCTCACATTGTATCCAAGTGTAAACACCTAGCCCAAACTCACTATAAAGGCTGGAGACAGGATATGATAGGCAGGGTGATCCACTGCAAAGTAAACAATTTACCACATTCTGAGAAGTGGTATGAACATAAGTCAAGAAACTGGAACACAATAGACCTGACCTGGTGGTTTTGGACAAGGAAAAAAGATTGTGCCTGATTGTAGATGTAGCCTGCCCCTTTGACATGAGAGTGCAAGAGAAGGAGAGGGAGAAAATTAATCGATACCAGGATTTAAAGTGGGAGTTAAAAAGGATTTGGAACTGCCATGAAATGAAGGTCGTCCCGATTGTCATAGGTGCAGTAGGTATTATATCAAAGAGTTTCCAGGGATGGTTAAATAAGATTAGTCCAGCCCCGCTTTTTGGAACACTTCAAAAGGCATGCTTGCTGGGAACTGCAAGAAACCTCCGATATGTCCTGAATATCTGAGGCTGCAGGTAGCGGCTTGATATTCATTTCAACAAACTTTCCAGTTAAATAACATCAATGATTGAGACTCAAAGAACAATAATAATAATAAGGCCCGCAATTATCCCAGTACATTACTGGTACTTTATTTTATCGACCCCGTAAGGATGAAAGGTAAAGTTAACTTCGACAGGATTTGAACTCAGACCATAAAGGGACGTAACTATGCTGGAAAGCATGGCGTCCGACCCTCTACCGATACCGCCAATAACAACACCAGCAATAACAATAACGATATGGTGAAATAATCATTATAATATAAAAAATACTCTGTGTTGTTGGTAATATAATGAGTCAATAGACACAGATGGAAGTGATTGTATTTTATCTATTTAGCGAATACAATGTGAGAAATTTCTCAACTGAAAGAAATGATGAGATACGTGGAAAGTTAAATTATCTGGAATAGTTTTCTACTGTATCAACCATAACAACAGCATTAGCCATCACCACAACTGTTATCTAAGCCTAAGATATATATATATATATATATATATATTTATATATATATATATGTGTATAAATATATATATATATATAGTAATAATAATTGTTTCTACTTTTGGCACAAGGCCAGCAATTATCCCAGTGTATTACTGGTACTTTATTTCATCGACCCCTTAAGGATGAAAGGCAAAGTTAACCTTGGCGGGTTTTGAACTCAGTCCGTAAAGCTTGGCGTCCGACTCTCTACCGATACTGCCCTTTATAGTAATAATAATAATAAATTTGAAGACTAAAATCCAAAGAGGGCTTTGTTAGTTTCAGAAGATTTCATTAAGGGTGAAAGCAGCGATTCTTTGCTTAAACTATAATCTGTTATTTTAATAAATATATATGTATATATATATATATATATATATATATATATATATATATATATATATATATATATATATCATCATCATCATCATCATCAACGTTTAACGTCCGTGTTCCACGCTTGCATGGGTTTGGACGGGGGTAGTCCCACTTGAGGCAAGAGTGATTGTCTTGCTCGCATAGGACTGTCTGGCAGGTTTTTACCGTGTTGCCTACACGGCCACATTACAGCGTGGACTGTGTGTTTTTTTGTCGTGACACCTACACGATCTCATTTGTTTCGGCCTGGATGGCACGGCACCAACATAACTTTACATAGAACGGGGTGGTGTGGATGGGGTGGGTGTGGTGGCGGGACGGGGTGTATTTTGTTAGAGATGCCTACTGGCAAGGCGGGTCTTCTCTGTTACTGAGTACCGCCAAAGGTCTCGGTCCAGTGACATTGTCTTGGAGAGGTGTAAGTGTGTGAGGTCGGAGTTTATCAGCTAATCCCAGGTTTTTCTAGGTCTGCCTATTCCGTGGCTTCCGTCTATCTTTATTGCCCTGCACTTTGTTATACAGCTATCGACTTTCATGCGCATCACGTGTCCATACCAACGCAGCCTTCTCTCGAGTAAACAACATCTGATCCCTCTTATCTCTAATTTTTTCCTTAGTTCGTTTATGCTTTGCCGTTCACGTATATTACTGTTACACATCCAGCGGAACATGCAAGCTTCGTTCCCCTCTAGTCTGCGTATATCCTCTGCACACAATGCCCAGGTCTCACTACCATGCAACATTGCTGTTCGTATGCAGGCATCGTACAACCTGCCTTTCATTTTTAGGGAGAACCCTTTAGCAGCTAATAGTGGTATAAGCTCTCTGAACTTTTTCCAACCAGTTCTGACTCTAGCTACAGTACTTTCAGAGCACCCTCCCCCACTGCTGATTTTATCGCCCAGGTAACGGAAGCTGTCCACTATTTCTATAGAACCCTCTGCGCAATTGAAAGAGCTAGTATTTTGTGGGCACTTGCTGCTACTTATTGCACCAGAACACCGGCCACATGTAAAATCTATGTTCTTAGTTAGCTTACCTGTGATCCCACTACATCTTTTATGCACCCATACTTTGCATATATATATATATATATATATATATATATATATATATATATATATTATATACAATGTTAAATAAATGGAAACTATATTTATAAAACCATATTTATTTCATTATATATATTTCGGGGATATCATATTAACAATATGTTATGCCTTCCTCAGACAAAATACAATATAAACAGTTTTATAGATAAATAGATTCGACATACCGTAATAACACCGACTTGCATTTTAAGAGGTTAAACTGGCAGTGAAAAAATTTTACACCGAGAGAAAGAAAGAAAGAAAAAAGAAAGAAAGACAGAAAACGAAGAAAAGGAAGAAAAAGAAGAAATGCATGGAACAAAATAGAGAGATGGAAAGATAGATAAAGAGAAGAACTTCATGTAAAGAAACAGAAAGAGATATATATATATATAGATATATAGAGAGAGGAAATAGAGATAGATACATATATATATAGAAAATTAGGTAGTGGGAGGTCAGCTGAGTAAATGTATCAATAATACATTTATTTATTTATTTATTTATTTAGCTCTAGTATTAATTGTTTCTACTTTAGGCACAAGGCCAGCAATTACTCAGTGCGTTACTGGTACTTTATTTTATCGACCCCGTAAGGATGAAAGGCAAAGTCAACCTCGGCGGGATTTGAACTCAGATCGTAAAGGGACGTAACTATGCTGGAAAGCATGGCGTCCGACCCTCTACCGATACTGCCAATCCACCGTATTAATGTAAGGGAGATATATAGAGAGAGGAAAAAAAATATAGAGAGAGAAAAAATAGCGAGAGAAAAAATTTAAAAATAGCCAGATATATTCGAGGCGTAAAAACCCTATGTTTTAATGTATTAGTATTTATAAAACTTCCACTATATTGTAAATATCAGTATTCCTGAATGAGACAAGTATCCATAGTGTGTGAGAATTAATTATCTTATGTTTAGTTTATGTGATAGCTACAAACATCCATGCGAATCCACATGATCAACTCTGCAAAGTCTAAGTTCACGGAAAACATTCTCAATGTGGTATAAAAATTTGAGTATACAAATATGTGTATTATTATTCCTGTCTTTACTCTACAAGATTATCTATCAAGCAGAAATAGAGAGCAGATTTCAATATACTAATAAAAATATATATCAGAAACAAAACAAAAAATAAAAAGATAACAATAATAATAATAAGTAATAATAAAATAGAAAACTAAAAAAATATTACGAAAGAATATTACATATTAAAAATATTACATATTAAAAAATATTACGTATTAAAAAATTTACATATTAAAGATATTAAAAATAAAAATAAAAAATATTATAAAATATTACAATAATAAAAAAATAAAAATAAACCACAAAGATCAACCCTTCAAAATTAATTGACAATATATTGCCAAGTTCATTATAAGACAAAGCCAAAAATTATCTATCAAATCACATCTAGCAAAGATCATTTCAAAAAGTTTATGATGTCCAATTTGGTCTACATGTGTTCTTATATTTAATATAGAAGTTTATCTAGTGTAAGGTTTATTCAAAATATTTGGAGCATCAGCTTTTAGGGTAGCTTAATTTTTCATGAGGAATGTTTAAATAAAAATAAAATAAAAATAAACAATAAAAAATAAAAAAGAATAAAAAGAAGGAATCAAAAATTTAAGGAATCAAAAATTTATCGGCTAGTTTCCCATATAAATATAAATCAAACTAAATATACTACATTTTAAATTTAAATTTAAATTTAAATTTATATTTTTGATAAATCTAATGCAGACGAAAATGTCTCGGACTTAAACAAAGTTTTCAAATCTAAAAGAAATCCACCCCCTAACAAACTTTTATCTGACTTTGAAAACGATATAATTTCCATCATACAAGGGGTCAAATTCAAGAGAAACTTCAAAGGCCAGGAATATCTGAAAGGCATTAAGGATAACATTGAGAGCTTAGAGAAAACTGAGAAGATCTTGGTGAAATCTGACAAGACCAACAACCTCTATGGAGTGCAGAAAGACATGTATAATGGCCTCATACTGAAAGAGCTGAGGAAAAAGTACAAGGTAGCAGATAAGGCTGAACTTGAGAAAATGAATGTTGAAGCATCTTGTATAATGCACGAGTTGGAAATTGAGAACAGAACACAACCTTTCGTGCCCAGGAAACCGAAGATCAATATGAAGGATCACAAGAGGAATTTTGAAAATGACCTGCCAGTTAGATTGATCGCACCATCAAAATCGGACCTGGGCAAATTAAGCAAAAACATTCTTGACAGGGTGATACAGCAAATTAAGAACTTGGATTGTGTATCTAACCTGAGCTTGTGGAAGGGAACTGGAGAGGTTGTTGAGTGGTTTAGGCAAATTAAATATAACAATAATAATAGGTTTATTCAACTTGATATAGCTAACTATTATTCTTCTATTACCCCTAGTCTACTAAATAAGGCACTAAATTACGCATTCAAACATACTGACCTAACTAGCAATGAAATGCATATTATATTATCGGCTAGGAAAACTTTGATAGAATTTAATGACAAATTATGGACCAGAGCAGATAGAGATAGCAATTTTGACATAACTATGGGATCTTCCGACTCAGCTCAGGTAACTGACCTTGTGGGCTTATTTTTAATCAATTCGCTACATAGGAAAATACCTGGTATTACCGGAGGTTTATATAGGGATGACATGCTTTTACTTATTAATAATAATAACCCTGAACTAAATAGAAAATGTAAACAAATTACAAAATTTTTTAATTACTTTAACCTTAAAATAGAAATTGAGAACAACCATAGAATAGTCAATTTCCTAGATATAACATTAAATCTCAACACATGTCTCCACTATCCTTTTCACAAGTTGAATGAAAACTTAAACTATGTCAACTTTAACTCTAACCACCCCAGATCTGTCAAAAACACTATAGTAAACTCTGTTCAAAAACGTATCTCTAGGATCTCGTCGAATAGAAAGATTTTCGACGAAAAGGCCCAATACTATAATGAAGCATTAGCTAGGGCAGGATATGCTGATAAGATTGTGTACATAGATAATGATAGATAAACTAAACAAAGTAACAACTTTTTTAATTACGGCAACAACCTTAACAACTATAATAGAAAGCATTACAATAATTCCAAAGGCCAAAAAAGAAATAGAACTAGGAACATAATTTGGTTTGCCCCCCCTTTCTCACTAAACATTAAAACCCACATCGCTAAATTATTTTTCAAAGCTCTTGATAATCGCTTCCCTAGAACACATAGGTATCACTCAATTTTCAATAGGCATACAATTAAATTAACCTACTCATCCACCAAAAATTTAGCACAAAATATTAATAGAATAAATAATAGGAACTTAAAACCTAGTGATAATAGCATAAATAATATACAAGTTAACAAATGTAACTGTAGAGATAGATCTAAATGTCCGTTAAATAACAACTGCTTAGTTAAAAATATAGTATACAATTGTAATGTTAATACTGACTCTAATTCTTTTAACTACGTCGGTTCCACATCGACGGAATTTAAAGTTCGCTATAATAAACACAAGAATTCTTTCACAGATCCAAGTAAAAAATCTTCAACGGCACTATCAGGCGTACTCTGGCAACTTAAGCTAGATAACGTTAGATATACGACGGCTTGGAATATAGTCTCAAGAGGGATTCCTTTTAATTCATCCTCTGAGACATGTGACCTCTGCGCAGAGGAGATATTCTTTATACTAAAATCTAAAAATTCCCTTAATCTACGGACAAATTTATTCAGTTGTTGCAAACATAGATTAAACTCAACGTTTAAATATAAATTTAAATTTAAAATGTAGTATATTTAGTTTGATTTATATTTATATGGGAAACTAGCCGATAAATTTTTGATTCCTTAAATTTTTGATTCCTTCTTTTTATTCTTTTTTTATTTTTTATTGTTTATTTTTATTTTATTTTTATTTAAACATTCCTCATGAAAAATTAAGCTACCCTAAAAGCTGATGCTCCAAATATTTTGAATAAACCTTACACTAGATAAACTTCTATATTAAATATAAGAACACATGTAGACCAAATTGGACATCATAAACTTTTTGAAATGATCTTTGCTAGATGTGATTTGATAGATAATTTTTGGCTTTGTCTTATAATGAACTTGGCAATATATTGTCAATTAATTTTGAAGGGTTGATCTTTGTGGTTTATTTTTATTTTTTTATTATTGTAGTATTTTATAATATTTTTTATTTTTATTTTTAATATCTTTAATATGTAAATTTTTTAATACGTAATAGTTTTTAATATGTAATATTTTTAATATGTAATATTCTTTCGTAATATTTTTTTAGTTTTCTATTTTATTATTACTTATTATTATTATTGTTATCTTTTTATTTTTTGTTTTGTTTCTGATATATATTTTTATTAGTATATTGAAATCTGCTCTCTATTTCTGCTTGATAGATAATCTTGTAGAGTAAAGACAGGAATAATAATACACATATTTGTATACTCAAATTTTTATACCACATTGAGAATGTTTTCCGTGAACTTAGACTTTGCAGAGTTGATCATGTGGATTCGCATGGATGTTTGTAGCTATCACATAAACATATGAATTTTTTTAAAAAAACTAAACATAAGATAATTAATTCTCACACACTATGGATACTTGTCTCATTCAGGAATACTGATATTTACAATATAGTGGAAGTTTTATAAATACTAATACATTAAAACATAGGGTTTTTACGCCTCGAATATATCTAGCTATTTTTAAATTTTTTCTCTCGCTATTTTTTTCTCCCTCTATATTTTTTTCCTCTCTATATATATCTCCCTTACATTAATACTAGAGCTAAATAAATAAATAAATAAATAAATGTATTATTGATACATTTACTCAACTGACCTCCCACTACCTAATTTTCTATATATATATGTATCTATCTCTATTTCCTCTCTCTATATATCTATATATATATATATATCTTTCTGTTTCTTTACATGAAGTTCTTCTCTTTATCTATCTTTCCATCTCTCTATTTTGTTCCATGCATTTCTTCTTTTTCTTCCTTTTCTTCGTTTTCTGTCTTTCTTTCTTTTTTCTTTCTTTCTTTCTCTCGGTGTAAAATTTTTTCACTGCCAGTTTAACCTCTTAAAATGCAAGTCGGTGTTATTACGGTATGTTGAATCTATTTATCTATAAAACTGTTTATATTGTATTTTGTCTGAGGAAGGCATAACATATTGTTAATATGATATCCCCGAAATATATATAATGAAATAAATATGGTTTTATAAATATAGTTTCCATTTATTTAATATTGTAAATATACTCCAAATATTTGTCGAGTGCTTTTATATCAGTTATAAATATTTACTAGTTGTAACCCAACAATTTTAAATATAACTTTCCATATATATTATATATATATATATATATATATATATATATATATATATATATATATATATATATATATATTAGTGGTTAGAGCATTGGCCTTGCAATCGAAAGGTTGTGAGTTCAATTCTCAGACAGGGTGATGTGTTGTTTCCATAGGCAAGAAACTTTATTTCACATTGCTACAGTTTACTCAGTTGTAGAAATGAGATGATAGGGACTGGGGTCCATATCATTCCACTGCAAAGTCGTCATGGAGGTGCCACGGCATAAAAGCACCCAGCACTCACTGTAAATGAGGTTGGTAATAGGAAGGGCATCCAGCTGTAGAAATCAAGCCAGAATCAGTTCCCGTCCCACCCTTGCAAGCAGGGAAAAGCGGACGTAAAATGATGATGGTGATATATATATATATATATATATATATATATATATATAGAGAGAGAGAGAGAGAGAATTACTTAGTGAGAAATAATGAGAGAGAGAGTAAAGAATACTAAAGTAAAAATGTGACTCTCTCTCTCTCTCTCTCTCTCTCTCTCTCTCTCTATATATATATATATATATATATATATAGATATATACATATATATATATATATATTGTTTAACCCATGCTAGCATGGAAGAATGGATGTAAAACGGTGATGATGATGATATATATACATATATACACACAAAAATAACAACAACAATATGAGTAAACTAAGCATTTTATATCAGATATTTCCTTACATTCACTATTAAATTCATATAAACTGATATGGAAATTCCAAGGTTTAACTAGAGAAAATCTTGAAGTGTTAAATAAAGATCAATATGATATTCTAAATGTCTTAGTTAGAAATTATATATATCTCTATATACAGGATGTTCCCCAAAAATGTATACACACTTTGATTACTTGTACAGGCAATATTTATTAGAATCCTGTACAAGTGCGTATACATTTTGGGGGGACATCCTGAATATATATATACATATAATATACACAGTACTTAAGTACATATATACAACACAACAAAATAAACTGAATATAAACAACCAAAATGGAATATTTTACTCATAAAATGTTATATAAAATGAATTCCCTCTCCTCATCCACTCTTACACAAACACATACTCTTACCATCCCCTTTTCATACTGGTTACAGCTGTCACCTCTCTCTCTCTCTCTCATACACACATTCTTACCATCCCCGCACCATTTTTACTGTGGATTGGCAGAATCTGTAGAGCGTCGGACAACATGCTTAGTGGCATTGAGTTATGGCCCTTTGCATTCCGTGTCCAAATCCTTCCAAGTTTAGCTTTTTCTTTCATCCTTATGTGGTCGATTAAATAGACTGCCAGTAATGCACTGGGGTAAATTTAATCAAATTTCCCCTCCAAAAAATTGTTGTCCTTCTGCTTAAATGAGAAACCATTATTGGTGTATTGGCAGTATCAGTAGGGGGTCGGACGCCATGCTCTGATGCAAAGAGTTACGGCCCTTTCCATTCTGAGTTCAAATCCCGCCGAGGTTAAGTTTGCCTTTCATCCTTACAGGGTCGATAACATAAAGTACCAGTAATGCACTGGGTAATTGCTGGCCTTGTGCCAAAAGTAGAAACAATTATTACTATCCCTTGGCAGTGAATTGACATTATTGGTGGAGTGTCAGGCACCATGCTTTACAGCATAGAGTTATGGACCTTCACGTTCTGAGTTCAAATCCTGCCGAGGTTAACTTTGCCTTTCATCCTTACAGGGGTCAGTAAAATAAAGTACCAGTAATGCACTAGGTGTTTTACACCACTAGGTGTTTTACACCACAAGTACAACAGTTTTAATATAATAGATTTTCTGAAGACATTATATAATACTTTGGATACATTCTATATTAGTGTAGTCACTGTTCTTGCAGTTATATAACTTCTTTGTTGTTGTTTTTAATGGTAGGGAACATTGTTGTTGTTGGTGTTGTATTGCATATATTTCTTGTGTTTTTTGTAATTGTTATTGTATTGCTATATTCTTGTTTTGTAGCTTTTTGTGATAAGCGTGTTTGTTGTTGGTAGTAGTAGTAGTAGTAGTAGTAGTAGTAGTAGTAGTAGTAGTAGTAGATCTAAGAAAGGGGAAGGTTGTATTTGTTGCTGTTGTTATAGTTGTTTGTGGTTTATATTATGGCAGTAGTTGCTGTGTTGTTTTTTCTGTGAAGGGTGCCAATATTGTTGTTGTTTTTGTTTTATCAAGCTGTCAAAAGTGATTCCAACAAGACATAAGAGAACAGTTAGAACCAGCCACCAAGAGTAATCAACAATGGCATTTGGTCCTCCTAACCAGACAGAAGCAACAACACCAGAAATAACTGAGAGTTATTATAGAAGGATTGTTATAATAATAATAATAATAGTAATAATAATAATAATTTGATCAGAGAAGTGCAAATATGAGAAGAAGAAGAAGAAGAAGAAGAAGAAGAAGAAGAAGAAGAAGAAGAAGAAAATAATACAATAAAAAATATATACTATATATAACAACTAAATCTAGCAAGAGAAGTTTTGATAAATTCCTGAAGCTGATTGGGACTTTATTTCGATACTTGGAAGATATTTGAACTCTAAACATAAAGGGGCTGTGACTAAACACCGTTAGATATTTTGTCCAATGTTCTAATGAATCTGGCAACCCAACATATTAATAATTTTGGAGGAGCGGAAACTTAATTACTGTATATACTCGACTATAAGCCAAGGAATATGTGACCAAAATATTTGTGATAAAATGGGGAGGCTCAGCTTCTAAACAATGGGTTCATTAGCTGCCTCATCTTATGACTGAGGTTTAGATTTTTGCCTATTCCTCAGACATAAACTAAGGGATTGGTTTATATTCAAGTATGACTGATATTTTAATTTATTGACCTTGCAGGGATCTTCTTCTTCTTCTTTGCCCACTTATGCCTGAGAGGGTCGCAAGGGCAGAGTCCTCAAACACTCCTTCCAGCGAGTCCAGTCAGAAGCAACCATCTCCAGCTGATCCAGCTGGATCCCCAAGTGAGCCCAGCTAAGCTCATGGATCTTATCCAACCATCTTGCAAGGATGAAAGACAAAATTGACCTTGGTTAGATTTGAACTCAGAATGTAAAGAACATGAACAAAATACTGCACAGCCTTTTTTTAAAAATGAATAACTAAGTCAATTCAGCATTCCCTACAGCCCTAATAATGGTTTCAAATTCAGGCATAAGGCCAGCACTTTTACAGTGAGTACAAAGTTGACAATATTGACCCCAGAATGTGACTGGTAATTTAATCTATTGGCTCTCATGAATAAAAGGCAAACTTTAACTTGAAACATTTTGAACTCGGGACATAAAAACTGTTACTTAACACCACAAGTTCTTTTGTCTGAAGCTCTAATGATTTTGCAAATCCACTATATTACTATTATTGATAATAATAGTAGTAATAATATGGCAATTCTACAAAGTGTTGGCAAAACATGAAGGCTGACAGAGACTGAACACTAAATGATAATAAAAACCACTGTGGAGTGCTGGGCTAAATGCAGAGAGTGAGGGCTTTATTTTGGCTACACAACACCTGTGCCTCCCAATGTGCAAGTTTCAAGCCAATGAGATCAGAAATGGAATAGACCAAAAGAGTTGATTTTTGTGATGATCATTTTAAGACCATTGTCCATTGACCACCTGGTTTCAGACTGCAAAGTATTAACTACCTAGGAACATAAAACAAGGCATGATAGAGTGAAGCAATGCTTACATTGGGTAATGTGCAGGTTTTATGGCCTGAAAACAACCATCACCCTGATGCAGTAATAGGAGGCGAGAATGTAACAATCCTCTGTGAATACTGACAGAACAATCAAAGCCAGCAGACCTGATATAATTGTGAAAAGCCATAAAGAAAGAAAATGTTTCTTTAATTAACATGAACATTCCATTAGATTGTAACATCTCAAATTTCAGAAAGCTCAGTATAAAGATCTAACAATTGAAATTGAGAAAATGTGGCATCTTAACCCTTTAGCATTTAAACTGGCCATATTCGGCCAGTAATCTCTCACTCATATAGGACTGTTTCTGGTTGGTATTCTATGGCTGGATGCCCTTCCTAATGCCAACAACATTTACAGTGTGTGCTGGATGTTTTGTGTTACCAGCATAACATACACACACACACAAATATATATATATAAACACATATATATCATGATAAGGTTATATATATATGAATGTTGATATATGAATACACACCCATATATATATATATATATATATATGGGTGTGTATTCATATATCAACATCACCCCCGTCTTACTCTTACATCCATTTTCCACGCTAGCATGAGTTAGACAGGTTGTCCTAACCCATGCTAGCATAGAAAATGATAGTCGGCACACTTGGAATTATGAAAAAGGGTACAGAAAATATTTGGATCAGATACCTGCAAAAGATACAGAAAATTGTGCTGACTGAGAAGAATATTATGAATTCAAAAACCTTGCAAAGACATTTACTGTTGTTTGTGCCCTTGTGGCATCATTTGTAAGACAATTGAATGTAAAGTGTGTGTATTATCAAATGTTGTCTTAGGTGGCAGGGTGACACTTAGCATGATTTGAGAAAGAAACAGAACTTAAAGAAACTTTCAAATAATATTAATAATAATAATAGTTTCTACTTTTAGCACAAGGCCAGCAATTATCCCAGTGCATTACTGGTACTTTATTTTATTGACCCCGTTAGGATGAAAGGCAAAGTTAACCTCCATGTTGCAAAGTATGGCATACAACCCTCTACCAATACTGCCAATCCACCACCAGCAATAATAATAATTGTTTCTACTTTTGGCAGAAGGCCAGCAATTGTCCCAGCGTATTACTGGTACTTTATTTTATCGACCCATAAGGATGAAAGGCAAAGTTAACCTCGGCGGGATTTGAACTCAGATCATAAAGGGCCGTAACTCGTTGCTGTAAAGCATGGCATCAGACCCTCTACCGATACTTACCAACAATAATAACAATAATAATGATTTTTTGGGGAGGGTAATTCGATTATATCTACTATCACAGTACTTTATTAGTACTTTATTTTATTGATACTGGAAAGTTGACTTTTGAAGGATTTGAAATCAGAATGCTAAGGCCTGGAAGAAAAACTATAAAGTTTCTTGTTTAATACTCTAAATTTCAGCCAATGCACCACCCTAATAACAACAACAGCAACAGGAATAAACGAGGCAAGATTGGTAAATTCCTGAACTTCCAGCACCTGAGTGTCTTATCAAAGTCTGTTTCCATTAATTATGTTTGAGACATGTAAGAACAACAGCAATCTTAAATGAAATATTCTGTGTGTCTCTCTCTCTCTCACACACAGACACACACATATATATATATGTTTATAAATGCATACATATATATATAATAAATAAATAACAAAGAACGCTTATAGCATATGCATATCTTTACTTGCTAACATTGTTTCATCCGCACTATAAGTGGGACTCATCAGAGCATAAAGGTTAATTACATACCATACAAGCAATAACAAATCCAAGACATTGAAGAATGAAAGGTAATAATAGACGATAGAGGATAAGAATAAAAATAAAAATAAAAATAAAAGTCTCTTTCGAGACTGCCCAACCTGTGACGCCTCCATTGCCTTGCAATGGTCAAGTGATACTGGTGACTGTGACACTTAGTGCCTTCGTGGGCCCCTGATGTTTTCAAGAAATATATTTTAAAAAAATTTGTCAAGTGATACACATAACTGTGACATTTAGCGCCTTCGTGGGCCCCTGATATATTCAAGAGATATATTCTAAAAAAATATATATCTTATCTCATTTTACTTTATTTCATTTTATTTTATTTCATTTCATGTTATCTAATTTTATTTATTTACTTACTTGACTCCATTTATTTATTTATTTATTTATTTATT
Organism: Eledone cirrhosa; assembly: GCA_964016885.1. Classification (NCBI taxonomy): domain Eukaryota; kingdom Metazoa; phylum Mollusca; class Cephalopoda; order Octopoda; family Eledonidae; genus Eledone; species Eledone cirrhosa. The sequence goes on along the minus strand of OZ024742.1, from coordinate 95,637,325 downwards.
TATTTATTTATTTATTTATTTATTTATATTTAAATTTAGATTTTAATTTTAAAATTTTAAAATTTAAATTTAAATTTTATTTATTTATTTAATTTTTAATTTTTATTTATTTATTTATTTATTTATTTAATTACATTTAATTACATTTAATTATACATATAATTATAATTATACATTTGATTTTAATTATATCTTATATTATATTATTTTAATTTAGTCTATGTTATTTGATTTTAGTTTACCTTATTTTATCTTATTTTACGATTATACTATATTATGTTCTATGTATATAATTTTTAATTTTTAATTTTATATTATTTTATCTCATTCCTTACCCTATATTTTATATTTTATATGTAAGTTTGTTATGTATTTCTTTGTATTTCTTTTTATATATATTATAAGTCTGTTTTTTACCTATTTTTTACCTATTTTTTACCTACTCTTACCTAATCCCATTATCTTATCTACTCTTGTCTGTTCTCTTATCCATGTGTCTACTCTTGTCTGTTCTCTTATCCATGTGTATGCTTGTATGTAACTATATGTTGACAGCACACCGCCCAACTGTGACTGATAGCACCCCTTATTTTTATTTTTATTTTTATTTTTATTTTTATTTTTATTTTTACTTTTATTTTTATTTTTATTTTTATTCTTATCCTCTATCGTCTATTATTACCTTTCATTCTTCAATGTCTTGGATTTGTTATTGCTTGTATGGTATGTAATTAACCTTTATGCTCTGATGAGTCCCACTTATAGTGCGGATGAAACAATGTTAGCAAGTAAAGATATGCATATGCTATAAGCGTTCTTTGTTATTTATTTATTATATTACGGCTCTGTCCTCAGACATTGAGCTAACCTCATACTGCCTGCTGGATAAGTGGAGTGTTATACACCCCTGATCCTTTCCCTAGCATACTACATATATATATATGTATGTATGTATGTGTGAGTGTGTGTGTGCATTTATGTAACAGAGAATACATTTTTCTTCTCTCTCAAATACAACCTATCTTCTCTTTGTTTCTGTCCTCTGATAAACAATTAGCATCTGCAATATTAACACACTTTTCCACTCCAGGTTAAATTACATAGAACATTTAAAGTGTTTATGTTTATCTGAAAACCTGTCTTCTTTCTATGTAAGAAATTTGATAAAATACATCAAATACCAGCTTAATAATGAGAAAGTTAGCTATATTACTTGTATAGCATTATTATATCGTTTATATTTAATGTTGACTTTTGTTGTATATATATGCATGTGTGTACACACACACACACACACATATATATATATATATATATATATATATATATATGAAAACAGGGAGAAAAAGACGATTATTAGGAAGAAAAATATATTATATATATATATGTATTATATATATATATATGAGTATCATATATATATATATATATATATATATATATATATATATATATATATATATATATATATATATATATATATATATATATATATATATGAGTATCATATATATATATATATATATATATATATATATCATCATCATCATCATCAACGTTTAACGTCCGTGTTCACGCTTGCATGGGTATATATATATATGAGTATTCTGAACCAGATGCATTAGCCTGGTCATGTGGTCAGGATGGAAGATGGAAGGCTGCCTAAAAAGTTATTTCATGGGAAGCTGACTAGAGGAAAAAGGTCACAGTATAAACCAAAGAACCATTTTCACGATGCCATAAAAGACAATCTGAACGTTTTAAAGATTGATATGGAAAACTGGGAGACATTAGCTGATGGCTGTGTATCATGGAGCCTGTCATGTATTTGAGAAAAGTCAAGTGTAGCATGCTGCTTTGAAGCATTCACTCCATAAGTGGGACCCAAGTGCAGTGCCTGCAGGGACATAGGGTATGTGGCCGATTTCTTCTTTAAGAGCTGGATTTGTTAATCATCTGATGTCATATGAGCCAAGGAGAAATCTAACCATTTGTGAGATGGTTTTACTGCCACACCCTTCACAATACATTTGCAATGAGTGTGACTTAATTTGTAAATCAGCTGGTGAGTTAACCAGACATGGTAGAATGAATGTAAACATTGCCAGGGGATATACAGTTCAAATTTCACATCTGTGAGCATGCTTGCAAAACAAATATGGGTCTGGAAAGACACCTGCATGCTCATGATCATGCAATGGTCAATAAATGGATGGCACTCTTCTGATAAGAAGTAGAAATCAATAACACACACACATATATAAATATATATATATGTGTGTGTATGTATGTGTATAATTTCATGCTTTGCATAGATATTGCAGTTGTAACCTGACAACACAAATCAAATTATCTGCTACAGTCCCAATACACATGAGGATGTGAGAAATGAATTGATTCCCTCCAACAAAGTGAACTCATCATAGACCTGGTGTATATCAGCTATAGTATATAACACCAACAACAATGAGTTGCATATTTTATTTTTCCTTTCTGCCACTGGCCACTTTCCTCTATTTTCTGATGAAGAACTAGCATCTGAAACATTAAGGCTCTTTTCCTACTATATCAAGCGTAAAACTAATATATTTGTTCATTATAATATGTTGTTTGCCTTTTGTATATGTATATATAGTAAGAAGTGTGCTAGCTACCAAAGTGTACAATAATGTTATATCTGTATAAATACAGAGTGTGCAACTGAGACCACACAACGCTGTATAAATACATACACATATCTAATATGTTAGTATATAAACATAATTATATGTCTACATGTTAGATATATGTATGTATGTATACATGATGGTGCAGTCTCAGTTACACACTCTCTATTTATACAGACATAACTTCATCATACACTTCGGCTGCTAGCACGCTTCTTACTATATCTCTTAATTAATTAGCAACACAAGTGCAAATTATATGCAAATTAGTATAACCACTTCAGAATAATATTAAGAGCGAACAGTTATATATACCCATCAAATAAATGCTACATCATGTTTGATTGGATGATATACACATTTTCTGGTGAGGGGCTAATAAGATATGAAAATCAATCAAGGATGTTTATCATTTTTTTCATTTTACAGGGAAATTCATATTTCCTGGCACATTTACATGCACTCTGTATGTATACAAATATGTCAGTTTTCCATGATTGCACCTGCATGTGAAGTGCAATGCTTCATTGTAGTGATAGATGGGCTGCGACAAAAGAGAACAAGTGTAGACTGAAGAGAAATGAAGCAACCATGCTTCATTGGATGTGCAATGTAAGTGTGAGAGAAAGGCAGAGCTTGGAATCTGAGGCAGTGTGCAAGAGAGTAGACTGTGATGCACATGGATGATGATCAACGGGTGAAGAAGTGCAAGGACATATCAGGAAACTGTAGTAAAGGCAGACCAAGAAAGACCTGGACAGTGAGAGTTGACCTCAAATTGCCGAGATGATGAAGGAATGCAGCGAATGGTGAGATACTGTGCCGAGAAGGACCTGTCCAACCCATGGAAGTGTGGAAAAAATACCCATAAAAAGAATGATGATGATGGTTATATTATTTACCTATGTTTATATATAGAATAGAAGCACAACCTAGTTCACAAATTTCATCCTCCTTACAATCTGGTACCACTTTTGTTTCATGTATAAACATAAATACATAATATAATATAATATATCAGCTCTCATACCTGACTAAGCACTGTTTTCACTTTTCCTGTTCCACACCTACAGATATTTTACACCCCCCTCTCTATATATAATATATATATATATATATATATGTGTGTATGTATGTATATATATATCATTATTATCGCCATTGTCATTTTAATGTCTGCTTCCTATGCACAGGAAAAAGACATTAAATGCTGATGATGATATATATGCATACTTGCTTATGTTTCTGCCAAGAGACTACCATTAAGATAGCAGGTTAGGACTGATGTATGTGTGTGTGTGTGTGTACATATATCTACAAACAAATATATATAAAGCATAAAATAAAGGAATTAATAGATAAATAGACAGCATAGAGAGAGATAAAACCAAACTGACAAACAAAAAATAAAACAAAACAGGAATGGCATGGCTTTTCATAGTGAGCAAACGTCTGTGGAATTTTGTTTGAGATTTGACTGAGGATTAATTGTCATTGATAAATCTAAACAGTTGTGCTAGCAGCTCTCTTGATCCTTCCCACCTCATAGTCTCTACAACAGACAGCCATGATGTAATGTTATGGGAATTAGACTAAGCAGATATGTTAACAGCTAGCACCTCACTCACCATTTGTAGTTCCTTGTTGTTGCTTGAATGTTTTCAATTGCTCACACTATCACACACATGTGCATATCTACACACATATACACACATGCATAATCATAAATACACAGATGCACACATAACACATACATTTGAATACATGCAGACATTCATACACTCACAGACACATAAAGGCACAAGCAGACACACTCATACATTTATGCACACATATACAATTACATACATGCACACACATACACATCCTTGAATAAATGTTAACACTAATTACATTCTAGGGATTTCTGACAAAGGGTTATTTTATCTGGAAATAACAATCTCCTATATGATCTCAGACAGAATCTGTTTTTAACAAGTATTCTCAAACAATAAACAAATACATAAATAAATATACAAATAAATAAGATAAAAATGAATATATAAATAAGCCATTCAGAAGAGAACTACATAGCTAAAACATTTCTTTTCAGAATTGTTTGTATATATATTTATGTTGTGTTTCTATTATTCACACATATGTGAAGCATGATAGCCTTCATACATATACATATATATATATATATTCATTTTATTAAGGCTAAATAGTGTGTCTTGTTACTTTGGAGTTTTATCTGTTTATCACTCCAGAGTAACAAGACTAAATATTTAACCTCAAGAAAATAAATATATAAATGATGATGATGATGATACACACCCACACACACACACATATATATATATACACACACACACACACATATATATATATATATATATATATATATATATATATATATATATATATATATATATATATATATATAAGTTGTAATATAATGAAACGAAATTTCATTTCTCACTCTTAGTACGCTCAACTATCTGGCAGAAGGGTATACGGTGCTGATGATAGCTAGCAAGCTTGAAACTAGTACATCGTACCTGTGTCAGTGTTGAACAAAAAGGTGACGTGGTTGCCTTAACACCGTATGGCATAAATCAGGCTGTTCGCTTGTTTACAAACGGACAAAGCGAGCGTTATAATAAACGTTCGCTAAACTGATACGTACATATATATATGTGTACCTGTATGTATATATACACACACACATATATATATATATATATATATATATATATATATATATATATATATATATATATATATATGCATGCTACTGTACGTCTGTATACATATATGTATGTACGTATACATACATACTTACATTTAAGTAAGTGCCGTAATAAGAGTGAGAAATGAAATTTCGTTTCATTATATTACAACTTATCGTTTTCGGTACGCCTGGCCGACTGAACTCACTCGATATGCAAATTAGGCTGCTCAGCCGTTAATTTTCATAAGGAAAGTATATACTTTCGAACGTTCAACTATCTGGCAGAAGGGTATACGGTGCTGATGATAGCTAACAAGCTTGAAACTAGTACATCGTTCCTGTGTCAGTGTTGAACAAAAAGGTGACGTGGTTGCCTTAACAGCGTATGGCATAAATCAGGCTGTTCGCTTGTTTACAAACGGACAAAGCGAGCGTTATAATAAACGTTCGCTAAATTGATACGTACATATATATATGTGTACCTGTATATATATATATATATATATATGCATGCTACTGTACGTCTGTATACATATATGTATGTACGTATACATACATACTTACATTTATATATATATATATATCATCATCATCATCATCATCATCATCGTTTAACGTCCATTTTCCATGCTAGCTAGCATGGGTCTAGACGGGAATTGTCCCACTTGAGGCAAGATTGGTTGTCTTGCTCAGGACTGTCTGGCGGGTTTTCTATGGCTGGATGCCCTTCCTAACACCAACCACGTTTACAGTGTGGACTGGGAGGTTTTTACCGTGTTACCTACACGACCACATTACAGCGTGGAGTGTGTGTTTTTTGCCGTGACACCTACACGACCTCATTTATTTAGGAGTGGATTTTGTGGTACCAACATAGCTTTACATCGAAAGGGGTGGTGTAGATGGGGGTGGGGTAGGGGTAGTGGGACGGGGGTGTATTTCGGTTAAGAGGTGCCTACTGACTGTAGGTTACGCTTTGTACCTAGGTAAGGCGGGTCTTCTGTATTACTGCGTAGCGCCAAAGATCTCGGTCCAGTGACATTGTCTTGGAGAGGTGTAAGTGTGTGAGGTCGAATTTAACAAGTCGTCCCAGGTTTTTCTGGGTCTGCCTACTTCGTAGCTACCGTCTATTTTGATCGCCCTGCACTTTTTTATACAGCCGTCATCTTTCATGCGCCTCACGTGACCATACCAGCGAGGTCTCCTCTCGACTAAACAGCATCTGATCCCTCTTATTCCTAATTTCTCACTTAGTTCATTTATGCTTTGCCGTTCACATATATTAATATTACACATCCAACGGAGCATGCAAGCTTCGTTCCTCTCCAGTCTACGTAGATCCTTTGCACACACTGTCCATGTTTCACTGCCATGTAACATCGCTGTTCATATATATATATATATATATGCCGTCTAACCCATGCTAGCGTGGAAGAACGGACGTAAAATGGGTATGATATATATATATATATATATATATATATATATATATATAAACACAATTATAATAATACATCCATAATATCATATAAAATATTATGAAATTACAGCATCTGATTCCTCTTATTCCTAATTTCTCACTTAGTTCATTTATGCTTTGCCGTTCGCGTATATTACTATTACTCATCCAACGGAGCATGCAAGCTTCGTTCCTCTCCAGTCTGCATAGATCCTCTGCACACAAGGCCCATGTCTCACTGCCATGTAACATCGCTGTTCGTATGCAGGCATCATACAGCCTGCCTTTTATTTTTAGAGAGAAACCTTTAGCGGCCAATAGTGATATAACCTCACTGAACTTTTTCCTTCCCGTTCTGACTCTGGCTACTGTACTTTCGGAGCACCCTCCAGCACTGCTGATTTTGTCACCCAGGTAAAAGAAGGTGTCCACTATTTCTATAGAACCATCTGGGCAATGGAATGAGCTAGTATTTCTGTGGGCATTTGCTGCTACTTATTGCACCAGAGCACCGGCCACATATACAATCTATATTCTTAGTTAGCTTACCTGTGATCCCACTACATCTTTTATGCACCCATACTTTGCATTTGGGACATAAAATGGAGTATCTGCCAACTCCTTTCCTACACACTGAGCATGGCCAATTCCCTGATGGGACCAGTACCCTATTTTCCTTCATACAATCTAGAACTTTAATCTTAGACAGGTTAATTTTAAGGCCTTTTGATTCTATGCCATGCTTCCATATACATATATATATATATATGTATACATATATATATATATGTATACATATATATATATATACATACATATATATATATATATATATATATATATATATATATATATATATATATATATATATATATATATATAGGGCCGGTAAAATTCCCGAGATCCATGGATGAGTTCTCTCCAGCGGTCTCTGTCCCTCATTATCGCTGCCATGTCCTGCGTCTCCAACAGACCAGTGTCTGTCCTTAGGGCTCAACGTACGTTAACCTTGGTCTTCCTCTTCCAGTGTGTCCATGTAGGGTCTCCCACAGGAGCATTGAGTGAAATGTCAACTCTGGATGTCGGTGAGCATGTCCAGGTGCCTACTGACTGTAGGTTTCGCTTTGTACTTAGGCAAGGCGGGTTTTCTGTATTACTGTGTAGCGCCAAAGATCTCGGTCCAGTGACATTCTCTTGGAGAGGTGCAAGTGTGTGAGGTTGGAATTGATCAAGTCGTCCCAGGTTTTTCTGGGTCTGCCTACTCCATGGCTACCGTCTATTTTGATCGCCCTGCACATTTTTATACAGCTATCGTCTTTCATGCGCATCACGTAACCATACCAACGTAGTCTTCTCTCGAGTAAACAACATCTGATTCCTCTTATTCCTAATTTCTCCCTTAGTTCGTTTATGCTTTGCCATTCACGTATATTACTATTACACATACAACGGAGCATGCAGGCTTCGTTCCTCTCCAGTCTGCATATATCCTCTGCACACAATGCCCAAGTCTCACTCCCATGTAACATTGTTGTTCGTATGCAGGCATTATACAGCCTACCTTCCATTTTTAGAGAGAACCCTTTAGCGGCCAATAGTGGTATAACCTCACTGAACTTTTTCCATCCAGTTCTGACTCTAGCTACTCAACTTTCAGAGCACCCTCCACCACTGCTGATTTTGTCACCCAGGTAACGGAATGTCTCCACTATTTCTATAGAACCATCTGTGCAATGGGATGCGCTAGTATTCTGTGGGCACTTGCTGCTACTTATTGCACCTGAGCACCGGCCACATATAAAATCTATATTCTTAGTTAGCTTACCTGTGATCCCACTACATCTTTTATGCACCCATACTTTGCATTTGGGACATGAAATGGAGTTTCTGCCTACTCCTTTCCTACACACTGAGCATGGCCATTTCCCTGATGAGACCAGTGCCCTATTCTCCTTTCTACATATTAGGACTTTAGTCTTATACAAGTTAACTTTAAGTGCTTTTTATTCTAGGCCATGCTTCCATGTTTGGAATTTCTTCTCTAGCTCAGCGATTGATTCGGCTATGAACGTTAGATCATCTGTGTATAGAAGTTCTCATGGGCAGTCGGTCTTGAACTCCTCTGTTATAGCTTGGAGGGCGATAATAAATAGTAGGGGGCTAAGTACGGGGCCCCGATGAACACCAAGTTTTATGCTAAACTCTTCACTATATTCGTTGTTCATTCTAACCTTGCTGACTGTTTCATTATACAAGGCTGTATAGCTCTCACAAGCCATTCATCAACATCTAGTTTTCTAAGAGCCCACCAGATAATGGAGCGGGGGACTCTGTCAAAGGCTTTCTCCAATTCTACAAAAGCTAAGTAGTGGGGTTTACTTTTAGCTAGGTACTTCTCCTGTAGTTTTCGTACAATGAAAAGAGCGTCTGTGGTACTTTTACCTGACACAGACCCGAACTGCATCTCATCTAGATCAATTCGCTCTCTAATTAGTTGCGTTATTACTTTTTCTGTGACCTTCATGACCTGGTAAATTAATTTAATGCCTCTATAGTTTCCCCTATCTACGGCATCTCCTTTACCCCTGTAGCAGTTAATGATGATGCTGCTACGCTAGTCCTTTGGTACAACCCCATTCTGTATAACTTGGTTTACTATCCGGGTGACCATAATGTGTCTCACCGTTCCAGATGCTTTCAGCATTTCAGCAACTATTTCCGAAGGCCAAGCCGCTTTGCCCGTCTTCATATCTTTATTATACTACCTTCAACTAGCACTGCTGGTCCCTCTATTGGATCGATGTGTATATATATATATATATATATATATATATATATATATATACAGGGTGCGGACGATATTTGTTCGCAATTTTCAATTGCCAATCTTATGCAAAATTTTTTACTTACGTTGTCACTCTTGTCTTCATAAAAACAGTGACTATATTTCCATTATTTATTTTCAGAATAATTGATTATGAATAATGTTGAAACTCCAAATTTATGGAAGAGACACGGAGTTCTTCTTGGAATCCCCGCCGGGAGGACCAATAAGGAAATTTCAGACTTTCTCAGCATCAGCAGGAGTATGGTGGAAAAGGTCAAAAGGAAGTGGAAGATTCTGGATTCGACTACGAAGCAACATAATGCGAGAAATGTGACTGAAGCACGCAAAGAAGCTGATCAACAAGTTGAAACACTCACTGGAGCCAGACATGCTGTGGTTTTTCTCCGACAAGAAAAACTTCTGCCAACACCAGAAGATCAACTGCCAGAACAACAGGTGTCTCCCGGTCTCATCCAAAGACGTGTCCAGAATCATGCAGACAAATTTTCCAGCGACAACATTGGTCTCAGGTGTCGTCAGCAGTCAAGGTGACGTCATGCCATCTCACTTCTTTCCTGAGGGCCTTTAGCTGAACACCGATGGCTTCATCCGCGTTCTGAGCAAGGTAGTAAAGCCCTGGATCGACCAGGTAGCTGCAGGTAGGCCGTACGTGTGGCAGCAAGACTCAGCGCCCTGCCATACCAGCCGAAAGACCCAAGCCTGGCTGTCAGAGAACTTGTCGACCACACTTCACCTGACATATGGCCTCCCAGCTCGCCTGACTGTAACCCCCTCAACTTCTTTGTGTGGGGCGCAGTGGAACGAGACACCAACAGATCTAGCTGCAATACGAATGATGATCTGAAGGCCAGAATCGCAAGTGCCTTTAGGGGCCTAAGTTGGGGAAAGTGACGAAGGCCTGTAGCCAGTTCCGAGGTGCCTTGTGGCCGTCATCAAAGCCAATGGCGGGTTTGTCGAGTGAGATCGAAAGAATCAGTCATGAATACAAACTGACCCAAATTTGATAAATATATATTAAAAAATAAAACTACTATGTTATTTTTTCCTAGACAGTAATCTTGCGAACAAATATCGTTCGCACTTTGTATATATATATGTAAATAAATGGAAACTATATTTATAAAACCATATTTATTCTATTATATATTTGAAGGGTACCAAAAACTTTGGTGCACTTTTAATATCATTGAATATTTACTCCAGAATCAGTTATAAACATTTATATTTGTTGAATTACCAACAAATTAAATATCCCTTCTGTATATATATATATATGTATGTATATAAGGTGATATGAAAGGGGAGCTCTCAATTTGGATAAAAATTGATCAAAAATGATTTATTCCTATTTGAACAAATAGTTACACAAAGACATTTTGGTATTTTAAATAATATGCAATACAAGTATTTTAATCATCCCAGTCCTACAATAGAAAATTATTTCCTTTTAAAATGCCTATATTTATGTAAAAACAGCCCATGATAATTTTATATGTAAATGATGAAGAATTGACAGGATAATGGAAGGAAGCTGTGTAGAGGCAGACCAAGTAAGACCTGAGCAGTGTTGGTGAGAGCTGCCCTCAAATAGCTGAAACTCACAGAGGAGATGACGATGGAACATGGCAAGTGAATAGATGCTGTACTGAGAAGGACCCATCCAACTAATACAAGTGTAGAAAAACAGGCATTAAATGAATATGGTGATGATGATGAATGTTTGTTGTGCTACACTCCACACACCAGCTTAGTTTGTTAATTTACTAAATCCTTCAAATTCTCTATCATTTTCAAAATTATTTGAGATTTAGAGGTAGTGTCATTTATAAGAAATATGGTAACAAATGGATTAAGGATATTTTCCATGCTAAAGCAGGATTTATCCTTACAAAATCCTTGACCAGTTTCACAATTATCATGAGGTCCTTTTTGGGGCAATTTTTTATGGCCACATTCCTTTCCATGTTAACATACCTTTGAGTTAACCCAATCCTTCTGAGTGAAAGTTGATAGACAGAAAATCTTTTGAAGTTTGTCAAATGAAATATGCCTGTAATTCAAAGGGCCAGCCTTGCTACGCGTTGTGTCATGCTGTCTCCCTAAGAATTACATTAAACATGTCTGTGGAATGCTCAGCCACTTACATATGATACAAGATGAACTGCACCTGTTATTCAAATAGACATCCTGAAGACACACTGTGTCATGTGGAATCTTCCTGTGAATTACATTAAGAGTAGAAATATCTGTGGAATGCTCAGCCACTTAGAATATGATATAAGATGAACTGTAATTCAAAGGATCAGCCTTGTCTCACACTGCTTCATGTGAAATCTTCCCATTATTTTAAATGCTTGTAGAGTGTTCAGCCACTTCCTTATTTATCCCAGGGAAGAATTGAAACAATCAATGTCATAAGCAATGGATGGATCTGTAGAGACCAAGTCAGTATTGAAGTGAGGTTACTGATCTCCCAGACAGGAGATGGATTTGCACCTTGCTTATATATCTCACATTCTATTGAATGCACAGGAGAAGTGGTCATGTCTTTGACACAACTGAGCATCATCCTAACCATTTGTTTGGCAAACTTTCTACAGTTGGCTGCTGTTATTTTATTAAAACCTTGAAGGAAAGAAAGAGAAAGCTGACTTCACCAAAATTTAAACTCAGAAAGTTAGGTAACAAAACAAAATTTAGTATTTAATTTGTCATTCTATTATTTCTACCAATTCCACAGCCTATCAGACATTTCTTATTACAATATATGAAAAACCAGTTCACAGCTCTTCACTGAAGTTTTTCTGTATTAATTTATATGAAAGGACACTCTCTAAATGTACAATTTTTTTAAAATTTCAATCGTATATCACAATATATATGAAATGCCACTCCATAGCTTTAAAACTTTTTATACCAAAATATATTAAAATTGAGGTTTTTCTCCGCAACAACCTAAAGCAACAATTATTATTTTTAATACATATTCTATATTCCATAAAATTCAATAAATACCCGAATATAGGTGCAGGCTTGTCTATGTAGTTAAAAATGTTGCTTTGCAACACTGTGTTTCGGTTCAGTCCTACTGCATGGCATCTTGGGCAAAGCCCTTTTACTATAACCTCAAGTCTTATGGGTGAAATTTGGTAAATGGAGACTGTATGGAATCTGGTCATGTGTATATATATTTATTGTTATATTTGGGGATGGTTATGTTGCCAGTATTGCCAATAAAACGAAACACACGCGCCATAGTGTTTTCACTTTATCTTTATTGCTAGTGCTTGATGACCTACATGATAAACCCACCAAAATACATGCTGTAAATTCTTTAGTGATAGGGTGGTAATCCTGCCAAATATATATGGCCAAACAAAGGGTTGGGTGAACCCTCAGTTGTGTCAAAGACATGGCAAGCTCTCCTGTGCACTCAATAGATCATAAGACAGTACATAATCAAGACGCAGATCTCTGGCCTGTTTCAAAATCAGTAACCCCACTTCAGTACTGACTTTGTCTATATAGACCCATGTAACCCTTGCTAGCATGGAAAGTAGACATTAAAATGACGATGATGAAGATAATATCCATATATGTTTGTGGGGGCAGGGGTGTTTATGAGTGTGTGTGTGTGTATGAGTATATGTGTGCATATATGTATGTTTACTGTTTGTTTATATTCCTTAATTTAGCAATTCAATAAAAAGAGACAGAGAATAAGTATTGTGGTTGATATGATTGACTAACATTCCTAGTATGGCTGCAATGAAATAACTGAAAAGAATAAAAGAATAAAAGTAATTTTACTGAGAATTATATAAACAAATTTGACTAGCATCTGTATTGGGATATTGCTCATACTTTTCATTGAAATATTTTCACAGTGAAAACTTGTTACAATTGAATCTAATTAAAATTTAATACAAAATGCATGATTAATTCTAACTATATGAAAGAATCATGCCAAAATGTTTATCAAAAGATACGTTGTTATATTATATGACTTACGGCTAGTGGGTCACTGGCAAGGGGGTGATATATGTCACTGGTATTAGAATTCAATGCTTTGGTAAATATAATTTTGATGCCAAAACAGCCAAAGCTAGCTCTAGTTCTATGAAACAAAGCCACCATATTTCTAACAAATGATGCTGCCTAAAGTTTTTAAATAATTCTGAAAATAATCAAGAATTTGGAGGAATTTAGTAATATAATTTTATTATTAACGATTTATTTGGAATATAACTATGATGGAAGGTTTTTTTTAGATGAATAAACAGATTTTAAAATTAAAATATTTTTTATCAGGCAATGTGGCATCAAATAGATTAAAGGGTTCCAATATAACTCTTAATATTTTGGCAGTATCGGTAGAGGGTCGAACGCCATGCTTTCTTAGCATAGTTACGTCCCTTTACGATCTGAGTTCAAATCCCGCCAAGGTTGACTTTGCCTTTCATCCTTACGGGGTCGATAAAATAAAGTACCAGTAATGAACTGGGTAATTGCTGGCCTTGTGCCTAAAGTAGAAACAAATATTTTGTAATAATATAGTAGAAAATATCGAAACACAGGTTTCTTAATTCACAATCAACATCATTGTTATTTTACATCCATTTCTCCACACTGGCATGGGTTAGATGAGTTGTACTGTTGTGGGCAATTTAAGGTCAGATGACCATGTCTTGCTCATACAGAACTGATTTTGACTTGGTTTCTATAGCTGGATGCCCTTCCTGGGTGCTTTTTGTCATGATACCTGTATGATTACTTTAGAGTGTGGACTGGGTGCGTTTTGTTGTGACACCTACATGAGCACTTTACAGTGTAGGCTGGGTGTTTTTTACTATGTCACCATCACAACTAATTTACAGTGTTTTCACAACCACTTTATATGTTAATTCAAATGTTTAGTGTGTCTTTAATAGCAGACATATCATTTTGAAAATTTGCAGTACTAAATAACTCGATGTTGAATGTGTTGCTTTGTACTTTCAAGAATGTCTTGTTAATATGGTTTCATGTGGTAAGGGATTTTAAAAGTTAAAGTAAAATATTCCAACACAATTTCCTATAGGAACCATATGTTGAGTTACTATCTTCATTCAACACGTCAACAGGAAAACCAGTAAAATCATGGTGAACTGAATAGTCTGAAAAATAAACCTTGTTTGAGTGGTCCATGTGTATGTGTAAGTGTGTATCTGTCTGTCTGCCTGCCTGTCTGTATGTAGTATGCATGTATATATCTGTATGTGCTTGTCTGTCTGTTCATGTCTCTGTATAGGCAAGTATGTATCTGTTTGTGAATGTATGTACGTAGTATTTATATATATATATATATATATATATATATATATGTGGTGGGGAGGTCTGCCTTATGTAAGCATGTATGTATCTGTGAGTGAATGTATGTCTGTATGTCTGTATGCATGTATGTAATGAAGATAAAAACAGAGAGAGAGGAATATGGCTGATTTAAAATGAAAGAATATATTGGCATACATATATCATTTCAAATGAAAAGAACCATGGAATGACTTTGAAAAAGCAAAGTTCTTCAATTGTCTACCTACTTATTTTTTTACATCTGGATAGTTAACTCAAAAGATCTGGCAAATATTCTGTCCACTTTGCTTGCTTTTATTAAAATTTTTCGAGGGGAGAAGGGGAGATAATTTGTATAATTTAATTTGTATAATTTAATTTGTATCATGACATTTTTATCTTTTCGATTGTCATTTGTTTTCCATTTTGCTTCTTTGTGTTTGTTTGTGTGTGTTGTATAACTCTACTGTGTGTTAGTGTATATGTCTTTGTCTGAGCATATGTGGGTGTGTGTGATTTCATGTGTTTGTATGAGTACGTCTGTGTATGTATGTTGAAAAAACTGTATTGTCTGTTAGTGTGTATTTAGTCATACATAAGTATGTGTATGTTATATAATTGTATTTTCTGTTAGTGTATATATGATTGTTGTATAACTCTTGGCAGAGTGAATGATGGTATGCGCATACATTTGTGTTTGTAAAACTGACTTGTTTATTAGTATGTGTTTGTGTTGTATAAGTACATATGTCTCTGAGTGCATCTGTGTGAGTATAATTGAACAGAAATGTGCATGCGTAGGTACGTGTTAATTCATAGCCAAATTGTTCATATTCAAATTCTTTTGAATTGAGTTTCCTTCCATTCCCCACACCTCTCCATAACCACCACACCACCCACTTCTGCTTTGTTTTGGCCCATGGTTTTTTCAGATCATTAAATCTCTATCCTCATAGAATGGTTTTTCCAGTTTTGGCAAATCCTAAAATAAAAATGACTTGGCACCAAGATTTTGATAAGCCACTTGAATATTTCGCCAACGCCAAAATATAAGAACCACAAAAATACAAAAATACAAAACCTCTACTAAAAATAAATGTAAAAATAAAAATAAACAACCTAACAAAAACACAAAGAAACATTATACATCTATGTAGTTGATAGCCAAAGAAAATCACCAGGCAATATAAATACATATGTACATGAATACATACATACACACATTAACACACATGCACATACACACACACATATATATAGAGAGAGAGAGCGAGAGATATATATATGTAGAAAGCAATGCATGTATCAATGAAAAAAAATTTTTCTCTTTCATGTGTTGTGATGTCGATGCAGATCATTATGTTCGAAGCCCGAGCTGATCAATGTCGAAACAATTTTTATATGCAATAAAGTTTATTTATGATGACTTAATTCCTGTTTACATGTAATATCTTTTTTATCTAAAAAAACATTTTCAAGGTTTCCCCTTAAAACATTTTTTATTCGTTTCACCTTATTTTCGTTTGTTGTCTTTTTTTTGTTAATTTTCCTAAGTTTATTATTACTAATCTGTGACAAACGTGTTCACTCTTCTCCTTCCAATAATTCCAATGGTTACATGTTTATCATTATATCTTACTTTCTTCTTGCTTTTTTCTTTCTGTTCTTTTCCTTTGTTTTAGTCTCAAACTATAAAAAGCACAATACCTTTTCCCAGTAGTCAAATAAAATTCTGTGTACATGATATAGCTTAATTGCTATAAGTTATTGTTTTGTCTAGTCTCTTACTCCACAGAAAGTACTTTGGTTAGTGTCAGACATTGAGACCTCAGGTGTAACAGCAGTACTGTCGATAAGGGTTGAAACTGCTAGAAGTCCTCAACGACTGTAGAACTTAGAATTCTGTTTTTTTGTTTGTATTTACTTTTAAAAAAAAATGTCAAGATTTCTCTTTCAAATAATTTTTTTCGTTTTGCCTTATTTTCATTCACTGTCTTTATTTTGTTAATTTGTCTACGTTTATTATATGTATATATATATGTATAATATAAGATCAAAAGATGGTTAAAAGAGTTATTTTATCATGCGCATTTCAAAAACAAATATGATCATGGGATGATATCTGCATTTTCATCAGATAAAATAGGGAGATATGATATGAAGCTTAAAAAACACTTGTGAATAGTGAAGTTTTAAATCAACATGTGTTGATATGTTGATTTAAAACTTTACTATTCACAAGTGTTTTTTAAGCTTTATATCATGATGATATTTGTTTTTGAAATGCGCATAATAAAATAGTTGAAACTCTTTTAACCATCTTTTGATCTTATATTATTTATACTCCAGTCCTACAAACTGTAGAGTGCTACTTATCCGATATTTGCATTGCTTCATTGTGCTACAATAAAACTGACCTCCTAGATATATATGTATATATATGTACATGTATATATATATATATATATATATATATATATATATATATATACACATATATATATATTTACACACACATACATATATATATATACATATATATATATATATATATATATATATATATACATATACATATATATATATACAGTGGCCCGCAAAAGTTTACAACACAGGAAAAATGTGGTTTTAGGTATTTTTAATAAAGTTAGGGTAATGAAAATTTAACTACTGATAGAACATATAATGAGGCATTTAATGATACAATCATATTTAAAAAAAAACAACAAGGAAATAACTCTTGAAGAAAAATCAATATTTTTATAACGCAAAAGTTTATAACACATTTATTAAATCATCTCTTAATATTTCGTAGCGAGACCTTTGTTGCTAATTACAGCCTGTAGGCGTTTGGAGTAGCCTCCTACAAACCTCTTGTATGTTTCTTGTCTAATATTTTTCTATTCTTCACAACAAATTTTCTTTAGTTCAGGGATATTTTGGGGTTTCCTTTTTTGAATTCTGAGTTTCAGTTCTCTCCACAAATGTTCGATCAAGTTAAGATCTGGAGACTGACTTGGCCATTTTAGAACATTTGTTCCATTCGTTCTTAACCAAGATTGTGTTAGCTTTGCAGTATGCTTTGGATCGTTACCTTGTTGAAAAAAACCAACCTGGCTTTAAGCTGAGAGAATGTGCACTTTGATGTAAATCCCTTTGCAAAATACCTCTATAATAAGCACCATCCATTCTTCCTTCTATTATTTCAATATTTCCTACACCTGTGGCACTAAAGAAACCCCAGACCATGATTGATCCACCTCCAAATTTTACAGTTGGAATAGTATTCTTCGGCGAATATTCAGTACCTTTCTTTCTCCAGACCTTTGCCACAGCATTTCGACCAAAAAGTTCAATTTTTGTTTCGTCCGACCAAAGTACATCTTCCCAAAATGACGCAAGTTTGATGAGATGTTCATTTGCAAAGTTTAATCGACGAAGAACGTGTTTCCTCGTAAGAAGTTGTGTTTTCCTTGGAGACTTCGAGAAGATATCATATCGACGAAGTGAACGAGTAATTGTATCTGTGCTCACTTTTACCACACTTCCTTCTAGGTCATGCTGAAGATTTTTAAGAGTACACCGGGAGTTCGTTGCCAACCTTTCTCGTCAATAACCGAGCTGCACATCCCGTTATCTTTCTAGGACGACCAGAACTAATTAGAGGACAGATGGAATGATGTGATTTCCAGTGACGAATTATAGTACCAACTGAACTCAATCGCACATTTAACTGACAAGATATCTTTCAATAACCAACACCATTTGTATGAACGTCTACAATGCGTTTACGGAGGTCTTGGTCAATCAGTTTATTTTTCCCCATATTGTCAATGTTTACAGGATGGTTGTCAGACGAATAATGACGTAATGTTTTTAATAGTCCTTAGACGTTACCTTAAACCTAATCTAGAACAGTCTACTGAATTTTAAATCTGAAATTTTAAGTATTTTCTTGAAAAAAAGCGATAAATATAAAATGTGTTGTAAACTTTTGCGTTATAAAAATATTGATTTTTCTTCATTAGTTATTTCCTTGTTATTTAAAAAAAATATGATTGTATCATTAAATGCCTCATTATATGTTCTATCAGTAGTTAAATTATCATTACCCTAACTTTATTAAAAATACCTAAAACCGCATTTTTCCTAATGTGTTGTAAACTTTTGCGAGGCACTGTATATATATATATATATATATATATATATATATATATATATATATAATGTTATAGTTTGCTTGAAGCATTGTATATAATACATAATATGGAATAAGGCTAAACCCGATGCAACATTGTTTTATTTATTTTGTTTTGTTTCTTTCGTCCTAATATTTTGGGACTTAAAATTCCCATCGTCAAAGTTTAAGGAGCTTTCAGAGAAGAATTATTCTGGTCTCTTTTCCTTGAAATTAGATTTACATTTAACATTTATAAACTGCTTTCAAGCATTGTTTGATATTTGCTTTAGTATTCAGTAGAAGCAGCAGGATAACATCAACTGCATATGTAATATTTCATGGAATCACTTTTCTTGTGTAAATTGCATGTATGTGCTTGTGTGTGTGTCCTTTCATGTCAAGTATTGTGTGATGAGTTCCATACTGTTATTGATTTGTTGGGGTTTGAGTCTACATATAATCTTATACATATAGCCTTATTACATATATCACTTTCCACATTACTCTTTTACTCTTTTACCCGTTCCAGCTATCTGGCTGAGGTCATGCTGGGGTACCGCACCATATATATATGTATATATACACAGGGCGCGGACGATATTTGTTCGCAAGATTACTGTCTAGGAAAAGATAACACAGTAGTTTTATTTTTTAAGATATATTTATCAATCTTGGGTCAGTTTGTCTTCATGACTTGTTCTTTCGATCTCACTCGATAAACCCGCCATTGGCTTTGATGACGGCCTCGGAAACGGCTACAGGCCTTCGTCACAGTCCCCCGACTTAGGCCCCTAAAGGCACTTGTGATCCTGGCCTTCAGATCATCTTTCGTATTGCAGCTAGATCTGTTGGTGTCTCGTTCCACTACGCCCCACACAAAGAAGTCGAGGGGGTTGCAGTCAGGCGAGCTGGGAGGCCAGATGTCAGGTGAAGTGTGGTTGACGAAGTTCTCTGACAGCCAGGCTTGGGTCTTTCGGCTGGTATGGCAGAGCGCTGTGTCATGCTGCCACACATACGGCCTACCTGCAGCTACCTCGCTCAGAACGTGGATGTAGCCATCGGTGTTCAGCTCGAAACCCTCAGGGAAGTAGTGAGGTGGCATGACGTCACCTTGACTGCTGACGACACCTAAGACCAATGTTGTCACTGGAAACTTTATCTGCATGACTATGGGCACGTCTTTGGATGAGACAGCGAGCCACCTGTTGTTCTGGCAGTTGATCTTCTGGTCTTGGCAGAAGTTTTTCTCGTCAGAGAAAAACCACAGCATATCTGGCTCCAGTGGGTGTTTCAACTTGTTGATCAGCTTCTTTGCGTGCTTCAGCCGCTTTTCTTACATCGCCTTTGATACAAATTGTCCTTTCCTCATCTTGTATGAAACGTAGCAAATGTTTTCATGTACCACAAGCCTAATGAGCTTTTCATGCACTCCTTTCTCCATTGCAATGGCACGCATCGACTTGCTAGGTTCATTGTTGATGATATCCCGAACTTCAGCGACGAGCTCGGGCGTTCTGAAGGCGTCAGATCTCCGATCATGTGTTTTCCTCTCTGATGTTGCTTCGTAGTCGAATCCTGAATCTTCCAATTCTTTTCTGATCTTTTCCACCATTCTCCTGCTGACTCTGAGAAAGTCTGAAATTTCCTTATTTGTCCCCCCGGCGCGGATTCCAAGAAGAACTCCGTGTCTCTTCCACAAATTTGGAGGTTCAAAATTATTCATTGGAAATATAGTGACTGTTTTTATGAAGACAAAAGTGACAACGGAAGTAAAAAAAAAAATTAGCATTTGAAAATTGCGAACAAATATCGTTCACACCCTGTATATATAATCATTGTCATCATCATCATTTAGATACGTTAGATAACCTGCAGCAGTCTAATTTCATGAATGAACATGCTATGCTCATGTTCTCTATGTGACATAATTTTCTATATCTAAATGCCCTTCAACAAGTCTACTGTGTGCATTTTATTATTGCATCTGCGCAAGAGAGTTCATTATGACCTTGAATTATCTTATTCAATCAGGAAAGGTGGGTATATAAACCTCCAAGAGATGGAAGAAAGTTGACAGTCATTTGCAGTCATCATTTTCTTCTTTATCATGGGGTTTAAATGGCTAAATTGTTTGAGCATTTTTATGGTCGAACCTATAATGCAGCAGAGTACATCATCATCATCATCATCATCATCACCACCACCACCATTATCATCATCATCATCATCACCACCACCATTATCATCATCATCATTGTTTAACATCTATCTTTCATGCTAGCATGGGTTACATGGGTTTGTCCCATTTGAGGCAAATTGGGTCGGGAGACTGTGTCTCATTTGTATAGGACTGTTTCTGGCTAGTTTTCTATGGTTGGATGCCGTTCCTAACACCAAACACATTTTCAGTGTGTGCTGGGTGCTTTTTGCCATGTCTGCTACATCACCACTTTACAATGTAGGCTGGATGTTTTGTGGTACCAACATAACTTTGCTGAGTAAAGTTGGTGTGAGTGGAAGTGGAAGGGAGCTGCAGGGGGAGTGGGGTGTATATTGGATTAAGAAGTGCCGACTGTGTGTAAGCTTAAGTCTGTGCGCAAGGGAAGCCGGGTCTTCTGTATTACTGCATAGCACCAAAGATTTCGAACCTGTGTTATTGTCTTAGAGTGGTTGAAGTGTGCATGGTCAGCTTTTATCACCTCATCCCAGGTATATCTGGGTCAACCTACTCCGTAGCTTCCAACAATAAGCATAATTATTTTCAAAATTCAAATTTGCTTAACACTATATAAAACGTTACTTTGATCATTGAGAAAAAGTAGATCCTATAGTTGTTGGAAATGTTTGCTCCACATATGAGTCTTCTTGGTGGTTATTTTATGATCCTTGCGGAGTCCATAAAGTGCTGGGATGTCATTATTTGAGGCTTGGAAATCGTTAGCCATATGCTATTTTGGTTCTAGGATGTCGAACAACATCATCATATGAACATTGAGGATTTTTTCTCTTGCGTCATGTGTTTGAGGTGTTGTTTCACTCATGTTCAGGTTGTTTGGATATAGTTTCACAGGCTGTCTATTGACATTCTGCCCGATTTATCTGTGGGGAAACACACAATCTCTCCATTCCTTTTGAATTGTATGCGTTTATTTCGGTTCTCTGTAGATTTATTACTGAGATGTTGCGTCCCATTCTGCTTCCTAGTGCATTGTTCTATAGACAAATGAATAACAAACAATAAAGATAAAGGGAAAATTATATGGTGTGAGTGTTTCTTTCTATTGGCAATATTCCCAACATTACCATCCCCAAATATAACAATATATACACACACACACACATATATATATATAATTTCTTATGAAGTTGATTATTACAAACATATGATTGTAGCAATCTCTTACCTGCTATTATAGATTTGAGTTCTGTAAGTTGACATGCCATTATACTGCCCTAAAGAATAAGGTAATTATATATAAGTGCATATATATATGTGTATATACATACACATATATACATACTTATATATACATGTACATACACATATACATACAAACATATATTTATCTATCTATCTTTATATATATATATATATAAATACATACATACATACATACATACTTACATACATTCATACACATACATACACCAACATATTTATCTATTTATCTTTATATACATACAGATATATACATGCTCAGACATACATATATCCCCATGAAATAAGTCTAAAACATTTGTGTTAATTACTATATATTTCTCCTAACCAGATTATATATGCATACATATCCTTCAACGGGGCTTTGCCTCCAGTTAAATTGACCTTTGCTAGAGAGTTCTCTGCTAATCAATTAACATTCACAAGAGGGTGGCAGCATTATTTCAAAATAGTATCAGAGATAAATAAAGGACTCATCGGTTATATAACACAGCAATAAATACTCTATTATTTTCTAAATTTCTCTGATTTATATCTAAATGATAGAATATATAGACATGTATAAAGTATGAATGTGTCTGTTTGCACACACACACACACACACACACACACACACATATATATATATATATATATATATATATATATATATATATATATATATATGTGCATGTGTATATCATCATCATCGTATATATATACACATATATATATGTACATATATACATACATATATATATACATATACATATACATATATATATATATATATATATGTATATATATATATATATATGCATACATACATATGCACACATTGTATACAGTGCATAGACACACACACTGTTATATATGTTTGTAGGTAGGTAGGTATGTATACATGTATGCGTGTTTAAGTACATTTGCTTAAAGCATATTTGTAGAAAACTCTTGTGTATAAAGCACTTTGATCTAGCTAGAATCAGTTTTGCTTTCTTAAAAGTACTTTCACTCTAATTGCATTTTTGTCTAACGGCACATCCGTCTTAATCTGTCTAAAGGCAATTTTTGTCAGAAACTGCTCGGCAATATTGTGTATGAAATGTTGATTTGAGAAGAACATAAACAACTTGTTCAGTTCCGACCCCTTCTTGTTACTGCTGTTGATTTTGTAGTTGTTTTGCTGTTTAGCTCGAGGTCATGGCTGATTATTCAGACCAATGATCAATGATATTCCAGCAAAGACCATCCCTTGTTTTGACTATATTATAGAATGGTTCTTCTCTTTTATAGACAGTAGTATGGGATTTGAGAGATATTTGCCTGCTATTTCTAACAGAATATGCACTCTGAAGAGGTTCTTTCATTGGTTCCTTCTTGCTGTTTTTATGGTTGTTATTTGATACTAGGCCAGTTCTGATTATTCAGACCTACAATCAAAATTATTCTAGCAATATTCATTCTATATATTAAAAGTAACCATGGACTATATTTAACCCATATATATATATATATATATATATATATATATATATATATAAACGGAAAAAATGAAACGATATTTCATTTCCCACTCTTAGTACGGCTGTTACTTAAATATAAGTATGTACACGTACATACATATATGTATACCGACGTACAGTAGTATGTATATATATATATACATACATGCACACATATATATATGCACGTATGGATTCACCGAGTATTTATTATAATGCTCGGTGTGTTTGTAAACAAACATCCCGTATTAAGCCGTAGTGTCTAGCAACCACCGTTGCTCGTTTGTTCAACACTGACAAAGGAACGCTGTACTAGTTTCAAGCTTGTTAGCTATCGTCAGCAACGTATACCTTCCTGCCAGATTGTTGAACGTATATACTTACCTTATGCATATTAACGGCATATAATCGTTTTCGGTGCACCTGGCCGATTAACCCACTCGATATGCAAATTGGGCTACTCAGCCGTTAATATGCATAAGGTAAGTATATACGTTCAACAATCTTGCAGGAAGGTATACGTTGCTGACGATAGCTAACAAGCTTGAAACTAGTACAGCGTTCCTTTGTCAGTGTTGAACAAACGAGCAACGGTGGTTGCTAGACACTACGGCTTAATACGGGATGTTTGTTTACAAACACACCGAGCATTATAATAAATACTTGGTGAATCCATACGTGCATATATATATGTGTGCATGTATGTATATATATATATACATACTACTGTACGTCGGTATACATATATGTATGTACGTGTACATACTTATATATATATATATATATATATATATATATATATATATATATATATATATATATATATATAATCATCATCATCGTATTTACGTCTATTTTTCCATGTTTGCATAGGTTGGCCAGCGCTTTTTCAGATATATATATATGTTTGATCCATTCATTTTCGTGAATCTATTATTGCTTCCCAGTTGTACATATTAATCAACTAATATATGTGTATGTAGAATTAAGCACTCAACATAGTATACTTTCCAGACAGTGGTGTAATTAGAAAACTTCATGTACGATGGAGTTTTTGTTTGATAATGGCAAATAAGGTAGTATGTTGGAATCTTACATCAATTTATTAATTACAACATTGCTGTTATATGCATCTCTATGCGATACATTATGCAACAGATGCAACCCCATACTGAAAATCATAAGATGGCTAAAAATATGTATATAATAGTCTCATGAGGTCATATCTATTGCATAATTGGTACTATTAAACTGCATATAACAGCAATGATGTAATAAAATTATGTAATGATTCCAACACACTGTCTTATACTTCATCATTATCATTATTATTATCAGTATCAGTAGAGCGTCAGACGTTTTGAGTACAAATCCTGCCGAAGTTAATTTTGCCTTTCATCCTTATGGGGCCAATAAAATAAAGTGCCAGTAATGCACTGGATTTGATTTATTTGACTTTCTCCGCCTCCAAAATGGTTGGCCTTGTGCTTATAGTAGAAATCATTACTATTATTATTATTATTATTATTATTATTATTATTATTATTATTATTGTTGTTATTCCTTGAATCTCAGTCATTGATGTTGGTTAACTGGAAAGTCCGTTGGAATGAATATCAAGCCACTACCTGCAGCCTCAGATATTCAGGACGTATCGGAGGGTTCTTGCTGTTCCAAGCAAGCATGCCTTTTGAAGCGTTCCAAAAAGCGTGAAGGGGCCGATTTTCTTTAACCATCCCTGGAAACTTTTGGAGATAGTCCCCAGTGCGCCTATGACAATCGGGATCACTTTGACTTCATGGCAGTTCCAAATCCTTTTCACCTCCCACTTTAGGTCCTGGTATCGGTTAATTTTCTCCCTCTCCTTCTCTTGCACTCTCGTGTCGAACGGGCAAGCCACATCCACAATCAGACACGATCTTTTTTCCTTGTCCACAACCACCAGGTCAGGTCTATTGTGTTCCAGTTTTTTGTCCGTCTGTATCCTAAAATCCCACAGCACCTTCACCTGATTGTTCTCCACCACCGCCTCCGGCCTATGCTCATACCATTTCTCAGAATGTGGTAAATTGTTTACTTTGCACAGGTGCCAGTGGATCACCCTGCCCATCACATCGTGTCTCCAGCCCTTATAGTGGGTCTGGGCTAGGTGTTTACACTTGGATACAATGTGAGCCACAGTCTCCTCTCTCTCTCCACAGATCCTGCACAGTGGGCTAGCCTCCTCCTTGTAAATATGGTGCTTCAACCACTTCGTTTTGAGGGCCTGCTCCTGCGCAGCCATTATCATTCCTTCTGTAGCCTTTTTGAGGTCTCCTCTTCTCAACCAGTTCCATGTCTGTGGATCTCTAAATTCAGTTTTCTCAAAGAAGGTACTATGAAGGGATTTTCCCTTAAGGCTGCTCTTCCTCCTTGATGTTATTTCCTCCTTGGACATCCCCTGGCCTACTGTCCCCTCCTTCAGTACAGTTTTGAGCATTGGCTCCTTACTATAGGTCACGTATTTGTATAGGTTGTTTTTCTCCAGCTGAACACAGTCCTCTATGCTGATAAGACCTCTTCCACCCTCAGATCTCCTTAGGTAGAGTCTATCGACATCACTCCTCTTGTGGAACATGTTGTTTTATTATTGAATTATTATTGAATTATTATTATTATTATTATTATTATTATTGTTATTGTTATTCCTTGAATCTCAGTCATTGATGTTGGTTAACTGGAAAGTCCGTTGGATTGAATATCAAGCCACTACCTGCAGCCTCAGATATTCAGGACGTATCGGAGGGTTCTTGCCGTTCCAAGCAAGCATGCCTTTTGAAGCGTTCCAAAAAGCGTGAAGGGGCCGATTTTCTTTAACCATCCCTGGAAACCTTTGGAGCTAGTCCCCAGTGCGCCTATGACAATCGGGATCACTTTGACTTCATGGCAGTTCCAAATCCTTTTCACCTCCCACTTTAGGTCCTGGTATCGGTTAATTTTCTCCCTCTCCTTCTCTTGCACTCTCGTGTCGAACGGGCAGGCCACATCCACAATCAGGCACGATCTTTTTTCTTTGTCCACAACCACCAGGTCAGGTCTATTGTGTTCCAGTTTTTTGTCCGTCTGTATCCTAAAATCCCACAGCACCTTCACCTGACTGTTCTCCATCACCGCCTCTGGCCTATGCTCATACCATTTCTCAGAATGTGGTAGATTGTTTACTTTGCACAGGTGCCAGTGGATCACCCTGCCCATCACATCGTGTCTCCAGCCCTTATAGTGGGTCTGGGCTAGGTGTTTACACTCGGACACAATGTGGGCCACAGTCTCCTCTCTCTCTCCACAGATCCTGCACAGTGGGCTAGCCTCCTCCTTGTAGATTTGGTGCTTCAACCACTTCGTTTTGAGGGCCTGCTCCTGCGCAGCCATTAGCATTCCTTCTGTAGCCTTTTTGAGGTCTCCTCTTCTCAACCAGTTCCATGTCTGTGTATCTCTAAATTCAGTTTTCTCAAAGAAGGTACTATGAAGGGATTTTCCCTTAAGGCTGCTGTTCCTCCTTGATGTTATTTCCTCCTTGGATATCCCCTGGCCTACTGTCCCCTCCTTCAGTACAGCTCTGAGCATTGGCTCCTTACTATAGGTCACGTATTTGTATAGGTTGTTTTTCTCCATCTGAACACAGTCCTCTATGCTGATAAGACCTCTTCCACCCTCAGATCTCCTTAGGTAGAGTCTATCGACATCACTCCTCTTGTGGAACATGTTGTAGATAGTCAATAGCTTCCTAGTCTTCCTATCCATTTCTTTTTGTTCAGCAACATTCCATCTCAGAATTCCCGCACTGTACCTAATAATAGACACAGCTCGGGAATTTACTGCGCTTATGGCATTTCTGCTGTTCAGATGTGACTTCAATACGCTCCTTACTCTCCGAATGTATTCAGTTCTTAACAATTCCTTCATTTTTTTGTTCTTTATGCCATCAGCCTCCAGAACGCCCAAATACTTGTATCCTTCCTCAGAGTCAATTTCTTTATCATCTCACCTGTTGGTATCTGGATCCCGTTACTTCTGCTCAACCTACCCCTCCTCATCACAATGACTCCACATTTACCAATACCAAACTGCATACATATATCACTGCTGAAAATACGGACAGTGTCAACAAGCACATCCAACTCCTTCTCACTTTTCCCGAAGAGCTTAAGATCGTCCATGAAGAGGAGATGATTGATGGTAAGCTCTCCCCTTCCCAACTTGTATCCTGCTCTCACTTTTCGCAGCATAATGGTCAAGGGCATCAGGGCAAGGACAAACAACAGAGGGGACAGGCTATCTCCCTGGAAGATACCTCTCTTGATCTTCACGCTTCCCAAGGATACTCCGGTTGATGTCAACTCTGTCTCCCAGGACCCCATACTCCTGCCCAGCAACTGTCTGATGTTATCTGCCACCCTGAAGATCTCCAGGCTTTTGGTGATCCAGGAATGAGGCACCATGTCAAATGCCTTTCTGTAGTCTATCCATCCCATGGCAAGATCAGTGTGTCTCCTCCTGCAATTCCCCATTACCATCTTATCAATAAGCAACTGGTCCTTTGTACCACGTGACTTCTTTCGGCATCCTTTCTGTTCGTCCGGTAACAAGTTGTTTGTGTGGAGGTGATGGTAGATTTCCTCAGACACAATGCTCGTCAACAGTTTCCACATTACGGGCAGACATGTGATAGGTCTATAGTTGGTAACATCATTACCCTTGCTTCGGTCTTTCATTATCAGAACTGTGGTACCTTTTGTCAACCACTCTGGCACCTCACCCGACACCAAGCAGTCATTGAACATGGCCGTCAGCTTCGGGTGGAGGGATGTTAAATGTTTAATCCAATACCCCTGCACACCATCTGGGCCTGGTGATTTCCAGTTGGTTAGTTTTTTGGCTTGCCCCTTAAGAGTTTCAACTGTGATACTCAAATCAGTCTGTTGTTGTGCCTGCTCACCGATCTCCCTCTGTACTGTCTCAATCCACCCTGCCTGGGCATTGTGTCTAACATCCTGCTCCCATATTCCTTTCCAGAATGTTTTAGCTTGTTCCGCCCCAGGGATCAAGTCGTTGCCTCTTTCTTTCCCCTCAAGCTGTCCAAACAGCATCTTCTGGTTGTTGTCGAACATGCGGTTCTGTTTATACTGACTGACTCTGTTCTCGTATCGCCTGATTTTGGCACTCTTTGCTACAATGCGTTGCTTCAATTCCTCTATGATAATATTTAGCTTTTTACTCCTAGTTTTGTATTTTATTTCCAGTCTATTTTTAGTGCCTATGTTTTTTAGTGTCCCATTCAGTAGTGACTCAAGCTTTCCTATGTCATTTCTCATTTCCCCGATTTGCCCACTCAGTCGCTTCTTCCACCACGGCCCTGCTCTTTCTTGTCTGTTGTTTCCTCTCGCTTTTATACCAAGTAGTTTCCTCACCGTATTTGCTGTTGCTTTGAGGATATTGTTGCACTGGTGAAGACTCCTCGCCTCAAGGTATGGGATGACTTTGTTTACCTTAGCTGTTGTTTCTTTTAACTTTTTCCTGTCTACAAATCTTAGGTTCATAGGTCTCCCACTATCATTGTTCAACTCATCTACCACTAAATTTAGGATGTCAACCGAATCTTGTCCTAGCCCGTCAGCATTCATCTCCTCAGTGGCCGTATCTCTGTTCCAGGTATTATTTATCTCAGTATTCAGATCATTGTCTGCTTCGGATGGTTCCTCCGTTCTCAGGACCTCCTCACCTTCATTTCCCGCCGGCTCGCTTGTCTGGCATACTACACCCGCCATCTCCAAGCCATTCTCTCTGCTCAGTTCCTCCAGTTCCAGCTCGCTTATCCACCCATTAGTTCTTATTACCCGAGCCTGCCCGGCCAATTTTTGTTCATCTAATTTAAATAAACCAATCTCGTTCCAGATGTTATGCATCCGTCTCCTGTAGCCCCTCTCCTTGGGGTTACTTTTCAGGTAGCATTGCATAACAGTTCTATTCAATTCTTTCGTCCAGTTGGTTCTGGCCCCTTTCCTTCTTCTTCTTCCTCCAACATCAGCAGTATTTGGTTGACAGTCAGGTTCCTGCTGCTGAGCCAGGGGGCACCTGTTTGGTGAGAGTCTGTCACATGACGTTCTAGTCTCCATTTCACCGTTATTCGAACTGTTTATGTTCGATATTTAAACACTCTTATCGAGGATTGGCGAACGTATGTTTACATAGCCATCTGTGGATCCGCCATCCCACTTGGCCCTTGTGTGGCATTATCACCACGCTGTATACGGACACACATAAACAAACAAACACACGGGCAGAAAGGGCCCCAAAAATGAATAAGCATAAGTTTCATTGTAATGTAGTATTCGAATGTCTGACTTAGTTTTTGTTTTTTAAGTTTTACTTTTTCCCCCCTCTTCTCTGTCCGTCCGCCTGCTTCTCTCTTCATTCTTATTTTCTTTACGTTTTTGGGGTTTCTTTTTTTGTTTTTGTTTTTCTCTGTTTGTTTTTCTCGTTTTTTTTTTTTTTTTTTTTTTTTTTTTTTGCTGTTGTTGCTGTGCTGCTTTGGTTTTGTTGTTTGTTTTTTCTTTTTTCTTTTGAGTCTATCTATATATTTTGATGCCTTCCTCTTTGTTAGTAGTAGGAATTCTATAATGTGGAAGTGGCAGCCAGCAGAGACTGGCGGCGTTGGCGATACTGAGACAGTGGTGGTGGTGATGTCGATACCGAGGCAGTGGTGGCGGTGATGCGACCGTATTACTGTAGTGATGGTGCTGTAGCGGTGGCAGCATCAGTGAAGGAGTCAAGGGGTGGTGGCGGCGGTGATGGGATAGTGGTGGTAATGATGGCCGTAGTGAGCGGTGGCGGTGAAGGTGAAAATGCTGTTGTGTTTAGTGTACACAGATGATGGGGTGGGTGGTGTATCTAGTTTCTGGTGTTGGTGAGTTTAGCTGTCCTATATAGTGTAGCCAGAGGAGAGGAGGGGGGGGGGGGTTCTTCTTCTTCCATTTATAGCCATTTTATTTTTTTTGGATATACAGTGTACAATATTTGAATATTTGAGCCTTATAACAATATATTTTGGGTCCGAATTTTTTGGGGCTCAAGCCGGGTGCTTTACGTAGCATTTGTACTAAGAGTTGTTATTTCACAAATGATTTAAATATGTTAAAAATTCAAAACTTACGGGAGCGATTTCATGACCTCCGTCACCTCGTGCGTCTTCTTCCCTTCTTCTTCTTCTTCTTCTTCTTCTTCTTATTATTATTATTATTATTATTATATATGCATTGATACGCATGTCTGAGTGAATCTCAGTATATGCAATATCATAATTTATGTGTGTGTATATAAGTGCATATGTATAACATAGATATATCATTGTTCTCTTGGCAGACATATCATCAGGAATTAAAAGATACTTGATTATAATATGGCATTAGACATCACAACAGCATAGCTTTATTATTTCATCCATGTTAAAATGTAGACTATCGTGTGAACGTTAAAAAGATTCACTATATTAATTAAGTTATAGTCTGTCCCAAGCCTTGAGGCTACTCAGACCAGAGTTTATCCAGGTTTCATAAATAAATGTACAAGACAGGATGTTAATTACAGGGTTAACACCCAACTGCTGTTTACTCATTTTTCGCTGGAGTAATGTGAAATAAAGTGTGTCAGTTAAAAAAAAGACAATGCACTACCTGGTCTTGGATTTGAGCCCATAACATTACAATTGAAAGTCCAATACCCTAAGAATTAATCTGAGCACCTTCAGTATATTTATACATAGGTATTTATAACTTTCAGCAATATTGCTAAGAAAGAATTTCAGTGTTTTCTTTGTCAATTCCAGCAATTTATCAAACTATTGCTAAGATCTAAGAAATTCTTTAGACTGTTGTTGTTGTTGTTATGATGGAAATAAACATACAGTTGATGTAATGATTGATGCAAAACAGTTTAATTGTTGAAAACATTTTTTTTTATATTTCATTTTCCTTTAAAGTCAATAGTTATCTGTTTGTAATTTCATACTTATTTTTCCTTTTTGCTTTTTGTTTCATGTAAAAGTCAAGCTGTCAGTTAAAGAGGAGGAGTAAGAGAAACAGAAGATGACAACAATCAGGTGAATTGTTAGAGTCGTTAGAATATATGACAAAATGCCTTGTTGTATCGATCAACCTCTCTGCACTGAATTCTCTGAATCCCACTGAATTTATCTTTGTCATTCATTCATTTTGTTTACTTACTTATAAAGATCAGTCAGAGGAGAAAAGGTCAATGTCCATGACCATGTTTTGAGATTGGTGGAAAGAAGTGAATAAGGTATACTTAACACTTTAGCATTTAAACTGGCTGATTCCAGCTGGAATTCTCTCTCCAGTGTCTCTTTTAACACTACCACCTGGCCCATGTATATGTTTTGCACAGTTAATTTTGTTGTGTATGGACTTAGTATAACCAAATGTTTGAGAGGTTTTCTTCACAATCATTAGGTCCCAGGGTCAATCCCACTGCAGGTCATCTTCAGCAAGTCGTATTTATCTTGGCCTCGAATTGACCCATGCCATGTGAGTGAAACTAGGTAACTATAAACTGTTTAACTATTTAGAAGCCTCTCAAATTAACTACCCTACTTGTAATTCAAGAGGCCAATTTCATCAGTCACAGAGTCATGCTGAATATCCCTGAGCATTACTATAAGTACACCAGTTTGTAGAATGCTCAGCCACTCACAGCAGACCATTCCATTGATTGATCAACTGGAACATTCATCGTTGAAGCCAATCATTTCCTCCAGTTCTATAGGCCCTGATCTGTGTCACTCTGACTAATCAGTATAAAGAACACATCGTCAGATATCATCTCCGCTTATCAGGTTGTGTAACATGGATTATTTTAATGCTGTCAATGATTAATGATGGGTGTTTATATGTTAGGGATCCAATCCTTTCTATGGTGGTTGGTAGGCCACAATTGCATTTGAACACAGAATACAAAATCTCAGAAAAATTACCACAAGGTACTTTAAGCATTCTTATAATTCCACCAATTCACCATCTGAAATTGGTACTTTATTCATCAATCTTGAAAAAGATGAATGCCAAAATTAACCTTGGCAGGATCTAAACTCAGAATGAAATAAGCCAAAATAAATTCAAGAAAGCCACAACATAAAGTAACAGTGAACTGTTACTTTATGTTGTCAAATCAGAAGTGATGTAATACTCTGGAAGAAGTAAAAATAGAAAGCTTATGGGGATGATGATGGTGACAGTGGAGATGGTAGGGATGATGGTGGTAGTGGTGTTGTGGGAATGCTAATTGTAGTGATTATGATGATGGTGGTGGTGGAGATGATGATGATAGGGGTGTTGGTGGTAGTAATGTGAATTCCGAAGGTGGTGGGAGTAGTGATGATGGTTGTGGTGTTGGTGTTGGTGGAGATGACGATGTTATGATGCAAACATTTCCATTTCAAAATGTTTGTAATTATATCAAAACATTTCATCATAGTTATCTTAAATTTTTTTCTGAAGTAATGTTCGAAAACATCTGCTTAATAATGAAAAATTTAGTTCATCATCATCACTGCTTTACGTCCATTTTTTCATGCTAGTTTCGGTTAGACGAGTTATCATGTCGTAGTTCAGATGACCATGTCTTGCTCATACAGAACTGGTTTTGGCTTGGTTTCAACAACAGAATGCCCTTCTTAATGCCAACCACATTTACAGTATCTACTGGGTATTTTTATCATGGCATCAAAATGAACTCTTTACAGTGTGGGCTGGCTGTTTTCGTTGAGATGCCTACACAACCACTTTTCAATGTGGACAAGGTGCTCTTTGTTGTGACACCAAAGCACCCACTTTACAGTGACAGATGGGTGCCTTTTGTCATAAGACCTACACAACCACTTTTCAGTGTGAACTGGTTACGTTTTGTCATGTTACCAAAACAACTACTTTACAGTATGGAATGTGTGCTTTTTTTGTGTTACCAATATGACTAGTTTACAGTGGGGTCTGGGCGCTTTTTATTGTGGCACCAAAATGACCACTTTACAGCTAGGTTATTTTATTAAATTCCCCCAAATGTTTGGTTATTTTCAAAATTTATTGAAACACATTATGGTAATGAAAGAGTTAAATTATATTATTAATTCCATCTTAATGTATTCAGTAAAAAACTGCATGAAATTGCGCCTGGTTCTAGGATACCCCATGGTTTATTTAAAAGTGTTTATATCTATCTAAATGCTTCCTTCACATTTTTTAATAAAAACCTTTATTATGTTCTCAATACAAGCTTAATAATGAAAATGTCAGCTATATTACTAAATACAACAAAATAATTCTTTTTCACCCACATATTCCTGGGAGGGTTTTGAGATCAGAATCCTCAAACACTCTTTCCAGTGGATAATGTCAGAAGCAACCATATCCAATTGATTTAACTGGATTGCCAAGTAAGACCAGCCAAGCTCATGGAAGTTATTCAACCATCTTGCTTGGGGCATACACCAAGGTCTATTACTAGTTGGTTTTGCCCATAAAATCTGTCCAGTGATTCTTTGCTGAGACATACTAACAACATATCCATAGTACTGAAGCTGAGATCTCTCAATTTGGGGAAGTGGCTATATGTGGAGTGACTCTCTGATCTTCAAGCTACACACTCTATTGAGTAACATTACTCCAAAGACACGTTGGAAGAACCCCATTGCAGCTGCTTGTATTCACGATTATATTCTTTTAGTAATAACACAAGTTTCATGAGGTAAGGGTTGGCATGAATTCTGAACTGAAGATAGCGAGTTTGATTTTTACACCTACCTCCCTTCTTCTGATTACCAAATGATGAAGCTGGGGCTTTACTGCCCCAACTTCTGCAATTCTTCACTTAATTCAGCCTCCTGCTTTCCATCACTTGAAAACATGGCCTCCAAGATACTTGAACTTCTCCACCTGCTTTAGTGGATCTCTACATAAATGTAGAGTGCAATGTGTAGGCTTCCTTGGAAAGATGAGTATTTCAGTTTTTGCAACACTGATTTTCATTCCAGCCATGCATCACTCAGCATCAAACATATCAAATGTATATCGAAGATCCCCTTATGCTGAGTTAGATAATCCCATGTCATCTGCAAGTTTTAGCTAACAGATCCTCCACCTGACAGTCATGATACAACTTAAAACCTGGCTGCACATGTCAATCCAGTTCATGATGATAATGAACAGGAGAGTTTGCACCCTCAAATGGTTTCAATTTAGCAACATTTACCTGAATACAAATACTAGGTCGTTCATATAGTGACATCTGGGCAACAAGAAGCTGTCCTTCAATCCTGTATGCCAGCAAAAACCTCCACAGTAGGTTCCATGATATGCAGTTGTATACTGTTTCAAGGTCTACAAAGCAATAGAGTACTTTGTCATTACTCAAAAACATCTTGCAGTGTGAATATTTGGTTGGTTGTGCTGCATCTGGGGTGGAAATTACACTGTTCATCAGTTAGCATGGACTCAACAATCTCCCTACATCTCCTTGCAAGACACTTAGGAAAGACTTTACCAGGACCAGGGGAACTTAACAAGAAGATCCTTCTATAATTTGAGCAATCTCATTTGTCTCCTTTGTTGAAAATTGTGACTATTACTCCCAATTGTTATTGCTTAGGTTCCTTTCCAGAGATCTAGGATAACCAGCACCCATGAGTCAATCAGAAAATATCTTCTGTATTTAAGGCTTTAACATCTCAGGCTGAATTTCATCTTCCCATGTGACTTTGCCACATTTGAGCCCTTTAATTGCTCTTGTGACCTCAGCCACTGAGAGATTAGTCATCACTCCCAGATTTACCCTGTATACATCAGAAGATGCTGTTGTGACTGAATTTAGATGATCAGTATAGTATCCTCTCTACCTCATGAACATGCACCTATCTGAAGAGAGGAGAACCCCAGGCATGTTCCAAAATAGGTGTGAAAGAGGACTTCTTATAAAGCTGGTGGATGGTCTGCCTAGTAGTTTACCACTATTGGACTGGGGTTGCTTATTCATCTAGCAGATGTCCACTTATATCACAACTTGCCATCATATCTGGAGGCTGTATTGCTATTCACCACCTGTAACCTGTTCTGTAGCAGAACAGCTCTGCAGAGAATTCTCACAATACTTTATCTTAAAAATTATTTGAAAACCAAGAAGATTTCCTAACAGTATTTCATTATTAACTCTTTCATTGGTGGATTGGCAGTATTGGTAGAGGGTCGGATGCCATGCTTTGACGCATACAGTTACGGCCCTTGCCATTCTGAGTTCAAAACCCGCCGAGGTTAACTTTGCCTTTCATCCTTACGGGGTCGATAAAATAAAGTACAAGTAATACACTGGGATAATTGCTGGTCTTGTGCCAAAAGTAGAAACAATTATTAACTCTTTCATTAAAAATATGGTAATGGAAGAGTTAATAATGAAATAATGTTAGGAAAGCTTCCAAATTTTTCTTTAATTAAATTAAATACAGTGTCTTTAAGTTGAAATATGGTCAAGAAAATGTTAATTAAAAGCTCAAATTAGAATAATATGTCTTACAAATAGCTGCTAATAGAGGCATAGCAATCTATTTTGTGGAATTTTAAGTAAATATTGGTAGGACCTGAAGACTGTGTTTGATCAAGAATTTCTAATTAAATATCGGCAAATCACTAAATTACCTAATTTTAATGAACAATCTGTCATTTAAACTTACCCAAGATTTCTATTTAACACCTTTTTAAAAACACTCCCAGTTTCAGAAATGATACCATAATTTGCAAAACAATTTTTTTCTACATAAACACTTTCTGAGAGTTGTTGTGTAAATAACATCTCTTAAAGTTTCCCCATTATAAACAATTTATGAAATCAAAAGCAGCCATCAGTCGTCTAGAACCAATTTGCCTTTAACATTTTTTCTGAATAAAATGTGAGAACAATTCTAAATCAAATTGGTTTCAATCCTACTGCATGGCATATTATGCAAGTTAGTCTCAACAATGCTTTATAGGTGAAATTTGGTAGACAGAAACTAAGTGATAGCCCATTGTATATACACACCCACACACACACATACATACATACACATATATATATATATATATATATATATATGTACAGCCACCGGAAATAACATCTGTGAAATATACAGCTCCATCTATCTGTTAGCTAGCTACCTCAGCGTGAAACAAACAACCCTTAGAATCCATCAGAATAAACGCCTACGCAGCGACTAAACATCAAACGATTGTTTTTGTATAAATAGAGTGATTCCAAACACTTTCGCCAGTCGACTTTGGCAGAGTCAACCCGCGTATCGGTGTCCCTATACTCTGCCACGCTTGTCACTCACACACGCCTTGTACCCTGTATCGTCACTTCATGTGAAAATAAATAGCTGATCGAAATTACATCTCTCGCCTTGCTTCGTCCTTTCAACTTGTGCTTTCGTCTGTTCATCCTTACCGTATGTGACAACAGTTCTTTTAAGGGCTATCTTCAGATACGATCAGACCGTATGCGATAACAGCCCTTTTAATGGCTATTCTCGGATCTGATAGGAAGTAGTGACCAGACTGACTAACCACGTCGCTACATATATATATATACATGTGTGTGAAGCCGCATGGGTTAGTGGTTAGAGAATTGGGCTTGCAATCTTAAGGTTGAGAGTTCGATTCTCGGGCCAGGAGAGGCGTTGTTTCCTTGAGCAAGACACTTTATTTCACGTTGCTCAAGTTTACTCAGCTGTAGATATGAGTTGCGACGCACTGGTGCAAGCTTTATTGGCCTTGGACATCCTCGGGGAGGCTGGTATGTATGGGCAACTGCTAGTCTTCCACAAACAACCATGCCCAGACTTGTGCCTCGGAGGTGCATGGTGAAAAAACCATTGTCATTTGTGACAGAAGGGCGTCATATATATATATAGTAATATATGAGGTTATAGTATAATAGTTCACTATTTTCATTGGTAAGGTGAGTTAAGCTCAATGCATACTTTTACCCATCGTTCTTCAGCAAACATTTATAGTAGTAGGGAATTTATAATTCAAAATTCAATATACATCTATGGTTATGTATACAAAGCTTTCAGATTTGGCTTAAACTTTTCTATAAAAAACATGCCTTCGCCAATGCTTTTTTTCTTTGATGTTGACCAGCAACATTGGTAGAATGGGAAGACATTGAAATTTGATAAAGTTTGATCTCCGCATATTAGGATTAATGTTGAGGTTTGAAATTTCATTAGTTCGTCAAGATTTTCCCTCCACAGAACAAAACAGTCATGCAGGTATCTTTTTTCAATTTTTTATATACAGCAACAGTTTTCGCTCCCATAAATGTTTGGCGTTTATTTGTAGATTTGTCATTCATGATATCCCATTAGTAAGTCGGCGTATATTGGTGCAACGTTTATCCCTATGTCTGTTTCTGATTGTTGTCGTTAGGCTTTTTCATTGAATATGAAATAGTTGCTTTCAAAAATACATTGAAGACCTTTTAGGATTAAATGTTTGTCAATACGGTTTGGTAGCTCACAAGGGAATTAGTCCATATAGTATTTGATAGCCCCGATTCTGTAGTCGTGTGGAATGTTACTATATAATTTCACAATATCCAATGTAACCATGTAAGTGTTTTGGTTTACTTTATTTGGTAGATGGTTGAGTGTATCTAGGTCATTTCGTGTGAAGATGTGTTTGAGGAGAGGGTTTAATAAGGTGTCTAAAAAGTTACTTAGGTGATGTGTCTCTCAAAGCGGGCTTGCTTTGATGGGCTTTAGTTTTAAAGTTGGTGTTAGTTTATTTACACAATCGGCTTTCGTCTTTTTGAAGGTGTCATTAATCTGTATATTCTTATGTATTTTCGACCATCCATAGAGAGTACTTGTTTTACACATACAATAGGTAAGATAGTCTAGTTCCTTATCCGTTAGGCAGTTTTGGAATCTGTGTCAGACCTGCCAAACTCTAAAATTCCAAATGGAGAGTACCATGAAC
>OZ024742.1:95573152-95595652 GCA_964016885.1 Eledone cirrhosa | reverse complement strand
TTTTATGTATGCATGTATATACACATACACACACACACACACACACGTGCACACACATATTTATATATATATATATATATTTTTATCATCACACACACACACACATATATATATATATATATATATATATATATATATACATATATATATGTGTATGTGTGTGTGTGTGTGTCTGTGCATCTATGTATGCATGTGTCTCTGCTTGTATGTATGTACGTATGCGTGTATCTATGTATTATCTTTTTATCATCACGATGGTAAGATATTTTACAGATTTTTATCAAATGTTTAAAACATCATTTAAAATAGATGATTGTATTGAAATTTGGTTCAATCTGGGAATATGTCTTGGCAATATTTCTTACAAATTATTACAGAACATGGAAATGTATTGCTCTAAAGTGATATAAATTTTGATAAAAGGCAAGTTTTGTTTCTGTTTGTTTGTGGCCGGTGTTTCTTTTTTTTGTTTTTGTTTTTCTCCAATTTCCATTCCATTGTGTCTAACAAACAGCAATCAGCTTGGGACATACATAGTCGCAATGTCTCTACCAGCCGCTACCAGGCTTTATCAGAGCTAATAAGTAAATTTAAACTAGAAATGTATTTATTTGCTCTTTAAATTGGATGATATGCTTCAATATGAGATAGACAAATAAGATTATTTGCTGGTTACATGATGTTGATGTTTATTTAGATAAATATAAAAAAAACATGAATCAGATATGTACATATGTGTGTAAGTATACACACACACATATGTAAATATATATAGATACATAGATATGTTCTCGCACACATATATGTAAACACCCACACACGTATATATATATATATATATATGTACATCTATATATAGAGAGATTTGTACATATATACATACATATATGTATATACATATATATATACTATATATGTACATATATACATACATATATGTATATACATATATATACTATAAATGTGTATTTACATATATATACGTTATACATAGATGTACATACACTTACATATACAGATACATATATATGCATAATCATACATCTGCATAAGCACAAGCACACGTATGTATGTACGTTTCTCAGGCAGCTCTTCAGTGCTCCTAGTAACATGTAACTCAGTACAACCTTAGGTCATCAGGGAGGTGGGTGATTTTGGACAAACTATGCTATAAAAACAAAATCTATCAAAGGACAGAGGAACACCGGACAGTCAATGGCCATCCAATAAAGTCTTTCTTTATGGGACAGTGGAGTGAGGAGACTCCTAGTCTTCATGAAGACATCTCTAGGAGAAGGTTTTACTGATATAAAACCTGCGACCTATGTGTGTCCAATGATTTAGACCAGTTCTACGTTTTGTGTAAATACATTTGATGCTCAGAAAGTGTGATTGGCTCCATGCAAAGCCTTTCCTCACTTAAAAAAGCTTCAAGCACAGGCATCACTTGGTATGTGACATTTTCTTTCTATGCATGGCTTTGCTGACCGTAGGCAAGTTCCTAGCAAGATTAAAAAGTCACGTCTATGATTCTCATACTTAAGTATCAAGTGATGGCATTACTCAAAATTGAGTTGCAGCCACCATGAATATATGTATGTATGTATGTGTGTATATATCTACGTATGTATGTATATATGTATGTATAATGAAATGTTTAAGTTTAAACATGACCACTTTAAAAATGACAGTTTTGTATCATAGAACCAGCAGCAGTTCTTAGATATGTTTGTATGAAAATATTTTAAAGCACACAAACATATTAGTAGCATTATCTCCTACTGCTAGGTACATTCTTAACATACTATACAGTAGGCATACCAAACTGAGGGCCCCCGAGGGCCACATGTGTCACATATATATGACCCATATATAAACCTTTGTGCAGGCCACAGGGTGCATGTTACACATGCCTGCTATATGGCATGAATGCACATTCTCAAAAAATACAAACAGTAATTAATTATTTAATGTAAAACATATAACTAATGATTATGTAATAAATGAACAACCATGTACATGGAAAAATAATTTTAGCATAATTAACTTCATTACATTACATAATAACGTTTCTATTCTAATACAAATTTTTACATTAAAAGTAAAGATATCATTAACAAGCCTGTTTTTAAGCATGTTTTGCAAAATGATTATCAGATGTTAAAAGTTAGTTAACAACCATGATCATGAAATATAATTTTGAGCAGAATTAACTGCATCACTTTAGATAGTTATAGGTTTACTCTCATAGTACACATTGTAGCAACAATCTGTCCACAAGAAAACATACTGTAAATGTTTCTATTAAATTAATCATGTACATGGAACATCATTTTTTTAGTCTAGTTAACTGCATCACATTATGTAGTAAAACCTTTACTTTCTTAGAAATTTTCAAAGCAATTTGTCTGCAAGTAAAGTTAATACAAACATTTTTAGACATTTTATACTAAACCATGACATGATATTGAGAGTTAATTAACAGTCATGAACATGAAATATATACATATATATAGGAAAAAGTATGACCCCGACGGCAAAACTCAAGCCGTTTCGGCGGCTATTTCTGGACAGAAATAGCCGTCGAAACGGCTTGAGCTCTGCCGTCAGGAGCATACTTTTTCCTATTACCCACTCTACTACCCTAAGTATTGAGTACTCTGGTGCGTTATAGTCCATCTGGTTCCTTACCACAATTCCTTCGTTATATATATATATATATATATATATATATATATATATATATATATATATATATAGTAATAATAATAAATTTGAAGACTGAAATCCAAAGAGGGCTCGATAAGGATAAATATATATCAAATATATAAGAACCCTAGAGCAAATATTTATTAAAATAACAGATTAAAGTTTAAGCAAAGAATCGCTGCTTTCACCCTTAACGGGATCTTCTGAAATTAAAAAATCAATCTGTGAACGCAGAAGCAAATAATTCGAAAAACGTTGCAGCCGAAGGAAAACCGGAAGACGATACTTTGGTTCGTGAAGACGTTCCCTGGCAATGAACGGAAAAGGGCGAAGATAATAAGTCGTTATGTGGAGTGGTGAGAACAATTACACGCAAAGACAAAACCACGTTAATTGTATTAATGAAGTCGTAAACTAATATTCTATTTGGGAACCCGAAAGATTCTCGGCTTCATAGTTAAGAATAAAGTAAATATTTGGCTCCCTCGGTTGAGCACACTATTCACTTATATTCATCATGCAGAAGCAACACCTGGATATTTCTACAAAGAACATACCCGTAGCTTGCAGGAAGACATACCTAAAACTTCTGATACAGAAAACGGATTCGTTACTTAAAAGGTTGCGTTGGCGTGCCTTTTATTTCGATAACCAGGAAAAAGCGGACAATAAACAGGATAAATTTTGGTTTAAAACTGATATTAACGCTCCGAGTACTCCAGCATTGCTACCCTTCGTAAACGACGTCTTGGGACTCATACGGAGTATCAAATTTTGGAATAGGAGCAATTTCTTTCTGCAGGACCTGAAGAATAGAATTCGTTCTATTAAGGATTCTAATGCCG
This sequence comes from Eledone cirrhosa, assembly GCA_964016885.1. Classification (NCBI taxonomy): domain Eukaryota; kingdom Metazoa; phylum Mollusca; class Cephalopoda; order Octopoda; family Eledonidae; genus Eledone; species Eledone cirrhosa. The sequence goes on along the minus strand of OZ024742.1, from coordinate 95,592,098 downwards.
TCAAGTCCACTCCGACAAAACTGGCAATCTGTATCAAGTGGAGCGCAGTACTTACTATCAACTGCTACATAATGCTGTAACTAAGGATTACCGTAAAACCAATCGGATTGTCATTAATATCATAAACGAAGCTGAGTTTAAAATCACTTCTGAACTCAACATCCAGGACCGGACGGAGACTCTGGACCCTATTTCTCTACACTTTACCCTGAAGGATCACAAACCCAATTTCGCCAGCAAACCCCTCTACTCGGCTTATTAACCTTACACAGTCTGATTTTGGTAGACTTAGTAAAAGGATTTTAAATAGAATTATACCTGAAATTGGCACTTCTTGCACTGTGGAATAATTCTTTCGCGGTGATTGATTGGTTCAATGGCATATGCAACAAGGAACATTGCCGTTTTATCCAATTCGACATCAATAACTACTACTCCTCCATCACTTTACCACTTCTTAGAGCTATCAATTTCGCTAAAACGCTCACGGCGGTTAAGCATTTCGAAGTAGATGTCATCCTCAATGCCCGTAAGTCGGTGATTAATTTCGACGACTCTATTTGGATAAAAACGTCTAATAGTACCCAATTCGACGTGAGTATGGGCGCCAGCGATTCGGTAGAGGTTACAGATCTTATCGGCCTTTCCTTCTTTTCTCTATTAAGGAAGAATTCCCCAATGAGGGCGCTGGTTTGTACCGCGATGACGGTCTTTTGACCATGACAAAGTGCGGTCCACGCGCTTGCGACAGCTTCAGAAAAGAATTTCACAGCCTTCTTTAAAGGCTTCAACCTCTCCATACTGGTTGAGGCCAACCTCTCTGTCGTTAATTACCTCGATGTTACCATCAATTTGTCGAATGGCTTGCACTACCCGTATAGAAAGCCGAATGATACGCTTAATTACATACGTATGCATTCTAACCATCCTGCCAGCATAACCAAGAACCTGGTAAGAAACGTTTCTTTGAGACTTTACCGTCTATCTACGAACGAACATATTTTCACCGACCGTTCCACATATTACGATGAAGCTCTTGCTCGGAGTGGATTTGTCAATAAGGTAGCATATACTAAGTATGAGCATAGACCAAGGAAAAATAGATTCCGATGCATTATATTGTATAACCCACCATATAATATGGAGGTGGTAAAACCATTAGCTAAGATCTTTCTCTCCCTTATTAAGAAGCACTTCTCCTCAGCACATAAATATAATAACATTTTTAATAGAAATACCATTAAAATATCTTACTCTACGACCCCTAACCTTGTACATGACATCACTACTTCAGATTTAGCTCTAAATTACCTAGCCGTAGGAACACGTGCAACCCTGTAGTTAGTACTAACTGTAATTCCAGGAATCGGGTTGAATGCCCTCTATCCGGGAAATGCCTCTCCAGTAACATTGTCTACAACTGTAAGGTCGAAACACCCACGTCCCGTAGGGCCTACATAGGGTTAACCGGCAATAGATTCAAGCAGCGTCTTTACATGCACACTCATTCTTTTCTTAACCCTTTAAGAAGGAATATGACATCACTTTCAGCTTATATCTGGAGTCTAAAAGACAACCACACCCAATATAGGTTACACTGGGAGATCCTAGCTAAAGCTAGATCGTATAACGGAAATAAAAGACCATGCGATCTTTGCGCCTCTGAAGCCCTGGAAATACTCTACGCGAATGACCACATCTTAAACAAAAAATCTGAGGCAATTTCGGCTTGTAAACACAAATTGCATAAAACTTTCCTGTGTTACAACCCCACATTATGCCCTAACGGATAGTACGAACAATACGCGGATACTTTACGTCTTGATGTGGTAGCTAAGTATATTTTATGTTTATACCATTACTTATTTGTATAGGTAAGTATACCTTACCCGTATGTTTTATGAAGGTACGTATACTTTCTCGTACGAATATATGCTTGTATTTGTTATAGGTGTATATATTTTATTATATATACTGGTATATGTGTATATGGTTATGTGTATATGTGTATTATGTGTTTGTGTGTCTATGCGTGTATGTGTGTTTGCACGTATGTAAAGAGTGTATATATGTACTTTGTGATAACATATGTTTGGTGAACATATGTGTATTTACCTGTAGGTATGTGCGTGCGTGCGTTGTATACGTAATTATGTGTGTATATTTATATACGTTTATATAATTATATGTATACACACACACACACAAACACGCATATATGTATATATATATATATATATATATATTTATGTGTATTTGGTGTTTACGTTCGTATGTGTGCGGGTACAGGTGTCGCGCAGGTTTATATACGGGTGCGCGTGTTTTTGCGTATGCACGTGTATGTACGTATATAGATGGGTGTATGTATATATTTAATTTTGCCTGTCATCCTTACGGTGTCGATAATATAAAGTACCAGTAACGTAATTGCTGGCCTTGTGCCAATAGTAGAAACAATTATTTAATAACCTCTATCATTTTCATTCTAGTTATTTATTCACTTTATTCTTAACTCTGAAGTCGAGAATCGCTCGGTCTCCCAAATAGAATATTAGTCTACGACTTATACCATTTATACAATTAACGTGGTTTTGTCTTTGCGTGTAATTGTTCTCACCGCTCCACATAATAACGTATTATCTTCGCTTTTATCCGTTCGTTGCCAGGGAACGTCTTCACAAACCAAAGTGTCGTCTTCCTGTTTTCCTTCGGTTGTAACGTTTTTCGAAATATTTACTTCTGCGTTCACAGATTGATTTTTTACTTTCAGAAGATCCCGTTAAGGATGAAAGCAGCGATTCTTTGCTTAAACTTTAATCTGTTATTTTAATATATATATATATATATATATATATATATATATATTCGTGTTCATCAGGGTTCTGTCCTTAGCCCCCTACTATTTATTATTGCCCTTCAGGCTATAACAGAGGAGATCAAGACCGGCTGCTCATGGGAACTTCTATACGCAGATGATCTAACGCTCATAGGTGAATCAATGGCTGAACTAGAGAAGAAATTCCAAACATGGAAGCATGGCCTAGAATCAAAAGGCCTTAAAATTAACCTGTCTAAGACAAAAGTTCTAGTTTGTAGGAAGGAAAATAAGTCACTGGTCCCATCTGGGAAATGGCCATGCTCAGTTTGTAGGAAAGGAGTAGGCAGAAACTCCATTTTATGTCCCAAATGCAAAGTATGGGTGCATAAAAGATGTAGTGGGATCACAGGTAAGCTAACTAAGAATATAGATTTTATATGTGGCCGGTGCTCAGGTGCAATAAGTAGCAGCAAGTGCCCACTGAATACTAGCACATTCCATTGCACAGATGTTTCTATAGAAATAGTGGACACCTCTGTTACCTGGGTGACAAAATCAGCAGTGGTGGAGGGTGCTCTGAAAGTACAGTAGCTAGAGTCATAACGGGATGGAAAAAGTTCAGAGAGCTTATACCACTATTGGCCGCTAAAGGGTTCTCTCTAAAAATGAAAGGCAGGCTGTATGATGCCTGCATACGAACACCAATGTTACATGGCAGTGAGACTTGGGCATTGTGTGCAGAGGATATACGCAGACTGGAGAGGAACGAAGCTTGCATGCTCCGTTGGATGTGTAATAGTAATATACGTGAACGGCAAAGTATAAATGAACTAAGGGAGAAATTAGGAATAAGAGGAATCAGATGTTGTTTACTCGAAAGAAGACTATGTTGGTATGGTCAGGTGATGCGCATGAAAGACGACAGCTGTATAGAAAAGTGCAAGGCGATAAAAATAGACGGTAGCCACGGACGACTTGATAAACTCCGACTTGATAAACTCCCACCTCACACTCTTACACCTCTCCAAGACAATGTCACTGGACCGAGATCTTTGGCGCTACACAGTAATACAGAAAACCCGCCTTGCCTAAGTACAAAGCGAAACCTACAGTCAGTAGGCACCTCTAACAATAATAACCCCCCCCCCCCCGTCCCACCACCCCCACCCCATCTACACCACCCCTTTCGATGTAAAGTTATGTTGGTACCACAACATCCAGTCCGAAATAAATGAGGTCGTGTTGGTGTCACGAAAAAAAAAAACACACAGTCCACGCTGTAATGTGGCCATGTAGCTAACATGGTAAAAACCTCCCAGTCCACACGGTAAACGTGGTTGGTGTTAGGAAGAGCATCCAGCTGTAGAAAACCCGCCAGACAGTCCTATACAAGCAAGACAATCAATCTTGCCTCAAGTGGGAAAACTCCTGCACAAACCCATGCAAGCGTGGAAGATGGACGTTAAACGATGATGATGATGATGATATACAAGCACTCAAGCACACACCACACACACACACATATATATATATATGGTAAGCTGTTTTCACCTCCCTTCTCAAGTATCCAGCCCTCTCTTCCGGTAAACGTCAAAGCTTCAGATCTGCAACCATTAACATAGGCACAATGAGATGAATATTAGATGAGGTTGTAGAGGTGCTAGAGCAAAAGAGAGAGGACGTGTGTTGTGTAGAAGGGACTAGGTGAAGACGAGGACCTGTCTATCATGTATTGTACTCATGTTGGTACTATGACTAAAGAGCACTTAATTCCCTTCTCTGTAAGGTAATGTGACAAAATAGCGCCTAGGTCTCCCTGTAAGGTTTATGATCGTGAAGTGACAACTAAGTACAAATCCATGTCATAAAGAGGTCATGATGGTGACATGACAGGAGACACTCAGTCCACCCTGTAAAGTGATAATTTTGGTGACATGACAAAAATCGCCCAGCCCACCCGCTAAAGTGGCTGTTCTGGTGCCATAATGAAAAGTGCCCAGTCTACACTATAAAGTAGTCATGTTGACGCTTCACCAAAAAGCACCCAGTCTACACTCTACGGTGGTCATTTTGGTGCCATGATAAAAAGTACCCAGTCTTCACATTGTAAATGTGTTTCATGCTAGGAAGGGCATCCAGCCATAAAGACCAGGCTGGAAACAGTTCTATATCAGCAAGACATGGTTATCTGACTTGTCTCACAATGGGAAAACTCATCTAACCCATGTTAGTGTGAAAACATGGGCATTGAATGATGTTGATGATAATGGTGATATACATACATTACACACTGGTGTTGGCTGAAAGGTTTATATGATGATTCTGAAGGAGTAATTTTAGAGCTGTGAAATCTTGCTGGGATTAATTTCAGCTCTTTTTATGAATAACTGCATTGTTATTTTTCCTAGTAAACTGACATCTGACTGTTCAAAGAAGACTTCAAAAGTAACTGGTAGTGAATTCTCTTAAAAATGGACAAAATTTGGTATTGTGCAGAAAAAAGATTTAGCCTCCAAGGATATTCATGCTGAGATGGTTGCTCCATTAGGAGATGATACTTCCGCTTTATTTAATAATGCAAACGTGGACAGCTGAATTTAAGAGTGGAAAGGAGAGTCTTGAAAATGTCCCAAGGTCTGGACATCCTGATACTGCCACCACCTAGGTAAACATTGATTGTGTTCACCACATGATGATGGATGACAGGCAATAGACTATTAATCAATAGCCAATGCTATTAGTATATCATGTGTGAGTGTTGAGAATATTCTGTGCAATGAACTTGGTATGATGAAGGTTTCTGCTCAGAGGGTATCATGTTTTCTGACACCTGATCAAAAGCACACCAGGCTGATCACATCAGGGGAAAATCTGACATTGAGGCAGATCCAGCAGGTTTCCTAACCCAAAATGAGTGTTGGGTTCATCACTTTGAGCCAGAAACAAAAAGACAATCCATGCAGGGGAAACAAACCTCCTCATTTACTCCAAAGAAGGCCAAGGTTGTTTCATATGCAGGAAAGGTGATGGCCTCTGTTTTGGGGTATGCAAAAGGCATCGTGTTTATTGACTATCTTCCAAAGGGTCTCACCATCAATGGAAAGTTCTATGCCAACTTTCTGAGGCAGCTGCTAAAATCTATCAAGACCAAACACCCATGAAAACTAATGAAAAGTGTCTTCTTTCATCAGGACAATGCTCCAGCACACATGTCCTTGGTTTCAAAGACTGCTGTATGTGACTGTGGCTTTGAAATGGTTGATCCTCCACCATCATCTCTTGATTTGACCCCATCTGAATATCATCTCCTCCCCAACACGAAAAAACACTTGGTAGGGAACCAGTATTGCAGTGATGATGACATCATATTTGCTGTTGATTACTTTTTTACTAACAGGTTAAATGCTTTTTCACCAATGGGATACAACACTGATGGAAGTAGTGTGTAGATCACAAGGGAGACTACATTGAAAACTAAACCTCATCTGGTCACATTACATGAGAGTATCTTGGTCAGCCTACAAACTTTTCATCAACCCTCATATATGTGTGTCTGAAAAAAATATATCAAAGCCCATTTGCAGTCAACAAAGTTTTACATATTCTGTGTTGTCCATTTATAATCATCGACTTTGGTGAAGTAGTCAGAACAAAGATAGCTAAAAATCAATCAATTGACATGCACATAGAACCAGTAAACATCGGCTTAACCACTTTAATACCAAATCATCTGAAACCACCTTCATTTTACGTTAGTCAGCAGTTTATTATGTAGTGTTTATAAAAAGCTCCATCCTAATTTTATGTGAGAACCTTTGATAAGTTATGTTCCAAACACTAACTTAATGATACATTCAGTTATCTTACCAACTCCTTTAAAATTCTATATTATTTTCAAAATGATTTGAAAATCATAGTGATAACCTTTCATTAATATATTTGTAACACAAGGCATTGTCTATTATTTTCCACCCTTATGAAAATAATCGAGAATTTGGAGGGATTTAGTAATATAATTAACTTTCTCATTACTAAGCTAGCTTTTTTGGAGCATATCATAAAGAATATTCTTTCATAAAAATATGATGGAACGTTTTTTAAATAAATATAAATACTAATTAAAGATACTGTCTGTGATTTTAAAATTATTTTGAAAATAATAAAATATTTATAAGTATTTATTAATGTAACTAACTCTTTCATTATTAAGTTGGTTTTTAAGCATAACTTTACACACTTTCTTACAGAAAATTATGATAGAAAAAATTATCATTAAACAGTGATGATAATGATAATATCTATATGTATCCATTTTATAATAGAACACTGTATCTCTGCATCTTGTAAGAGGTGACTAAAAGAGTTGGTACCAGGAAGGACATCTTACCATATAGCAATGCCTCTAAATTGAACATATGATGAATATAAGAAAACATGGGTAGCATATTGCCCCAATTACCTCATGGCTGTCCTCACTTATCCCATCTCAAGGTGTTTGCCCCAGTTAAAACAAAGTGGTGCAGCACATTTATAATGGCCAAGGGCATCATGTGCCTTGAGTGAAGTGGTATATGAGATTTGCGACATGCTTTTTAGGGACAATAACCAGGAAATCAGGAGAGGTGGCTGAAGCACTGAATAAAGGGTGAGTGGACATATGTTGTGCATAGAAGACAGACACAGTATGAAGTATCAACTGCAAAAGCCCAATATCTGACTATTAATCAGGCACTCAATATGTGAAGACCCAGTTTTCAACGATTAATTAGACAGCCACGATATATAGGTATTCACTATGAAAGGCAAGAATTCAGCTATTGATAGGGACATATTGAGTATATGTCAGCATAAAGTTCATGTAGCTATTGACAAGAACAACTTCAGTGATAAAAGGACACAAAGACAGTAAGAAATAAGTAATTTACTGAGCTACACATCCCATATATTTTCTTTTACTTACATATATTTTTATATATGTGATTAAATATGAGAGATGTTTGAAGCATACCTACACACATACACATACATATTTTAAATCTAGAATCAGTATTGACTCCTTTAATCAGTGCATGGATCCTCAGCAGTTAACTTAAATACACAAAAGTTTATATATATATATATATATATATATATATATACCCACACACTTATGTATACAAAAATTCACACATTGAAATCCTTTAAATATCTACAATTTCGAAGTGCCTTCAAATTATATGAACTTGTATAGTTGCATCTGCCCACATATATAGAAACACAACATTTGAAAGTTCCAGTAATAATGACAAATACTAATCTCATGCAATTAACACTGGTTTTCGATTAACACATATTGTAAAGTTAACAATCATTTTCAATTAAGAGAGCATTCCATCCTCACATTTGGAATCTTCTTACAACAATATATAGAATCACTACCAAAATACTATCATGTTAATCTATTATTAGTAATGTTGACTTTGGTAATATAAAAGCCAATACTTTACAAAATCACCATTCCTACAACATTCTAAAATGCCAAACAGAAATATTCATCATCATCATCGTTTTACATCTATTTTTCTATGCAGGCATGGTTTTGATGGGATGTTTTGAAACAATGTTTTACAGCTGTATGCCCTTCCTGATGTTAACTCATTTTGTTGCCTCTTATGACTCAGAAGGAATATAAGTGTGTGTGTTTGCTGGACCTCTGTCAGTTCTGATAGTGTATGTTCCATATCTTCCTATGGCAGAAGAGTCTACTTGTGAAATTCATACAAATGTTAACTTATGTTTGTAGTTGTTCTCCATGTGCATTTTCCCTTTAGACCATGCAATATTTATCTATATACTATAGTAAGGTATCATAATATGCATAATATATACAAATATAATATATACAATGATTATGTTTCTCAATAGAAAAGCTCAATAAATAATTGAGCGTAAATAATTCAAAGTAAAAGATATAGGGCTCTAACTACATATATCTTTTAATTTGCATTCTATATATATATATATACGTGTGTATATGTGAGTGTGTGCAGTGGCGGACTGATTGCCAGAAGATAAAGGGGGCCCAACCACATATAGAATGCTATCATTTAATTGTTATAATGAATAAATAACATTTTCCCAAAATACATACGTAAATGAAAATAAAACAGTGCAATCATATTTTTATGGGAAAAAAATTATTTTTTAATAATTAAAGTACATATATACTGTACACATTACTACCACCATACAGTAATGCTAAATGTTAATACAGAATGTTATAATTGAATTTTTAAATAATTGTGAATGTATAGTATACTGTTATTTAGAGTAGAGTATGCAAGTGACTGGTCTTATCTTCTCCAATAAAAAATATAAAGTACCTTGCAAAATATACACATCCAGAGACTTTCAATAATGACCTTTGGTCTTTCACACTCACTTAATACATATCTGGGAGTGTGTGATATGTGGATATATAGATTTATATATATATGTATACATACATGTTTTCAACTTGGTGACTCATTCTCCTTAGGGACTTTAGACTGAAGAACTGACCACTAATTGTTTCTACATATATCTTTAACCCATTGATATCAAATATTATTTGGCCAGCAGCTTGTGTGTATGTGTAAGTATGTATATAAGATTCGATTTTACTAAGCCTCCAATTATATGTATATATATATATATATATATATATATGAATGAATACAGTAATCTATAAATGTAGACAATCAATGATTCCAGCTGTTAGCACTATCATATATTTTGGTTTCTATTATTTCCCTAATTGGCAGTATCGGTAGAGGGTCGGATGCCATGCTTTCCAGCATAGTTACGTCCCTTTACGATCTGAGTTCAAATCCCGCCGAGGTTGACTTTGCCTTTCATCCTTACGTGGTCGATAAAATAAAGTACCAGTAATACACTGGGTAATTGCTGGCCTTGTGCCAAAAGTAGAAACAATTATTTCCCTTGGGAATTCATTGACCAAATGCTTTCCTCAATTATTTTATTAATTTTTTAAATATATATACTATACATGTTTATTTTCAATATAGACATAATAAAAAGAAGGGGTTTTATTTATTAAAATAAAAATTATTCTTTCAATATGATATTTTTTTAAAGATATTTTTTTTTTTAAAGCAAACCATTAGACCCGAAAATACTACAGTGGGCCCCTGCGATGCTACTGTGATTTTCCTGGTTCCAGTACCATGGACTATCAATATATATAAGGTAATGAGTAAAGACCCCCTTCTGTCAAAAATGACCATGAGATTTGCCCCTAGAAAATTCCCCTCTGATGCACAAGTCTGGCAAGATTGTTTGTGGAAGACCAGCATACCAATTTCTGCTCTCAAAGCCTCCGATGTTGTCTAAGGGAAAGGCAAAGGCCCATAGAGTTTGGTACTAGTGACATCACAACTCATTTCTGCAGCTGAGTGAACTGGAGTACATGAAATAAGAACACAATGCAAAACCCGGTCCAAGCATTGAACTCACAACCTCACTATTCTAAACCTGATGATCTAACCATTAAGCCATATTCTTGAAATCAATCAAGTTGCAGAGCTTAATTAATTTCATCTGGACCTCATAAATAATGGCTAAATGAAACAAATGGTATTGCAATTTGTCAGATACCACGAACGATGCATATCTATAACTATTTTCATTATATAGAAAGGGCGGTGAATTGGCAATACCGGTAGAGGGTTGGACACCATGCTTTCTTAGCATAGTTACGTCCCTTTACAGTCGGAGTTCAAATCCCGCCGAGGTTAACTTTGCCTTTCATCCTTACGAGGTCGATAAAATAAAGTACCAGTAATGTACTGGGTATTTGCTGGCCTTGTGCCTAAAGTAGAAACAATTATATAGGAAGGGCATCCAGCTGTAAAAATCAAGCCAAAATCAGTTCCCGTATGAGCAAGAAAGGTCAGCTGACCAGACACTGCCCACAACAGGACAACCCATCTAACCCATGCTAGTGTGGAAGAATGGACGCAAAACGGTTATGATGACGATGAAAGTCCTTTTCTGTTCCAGTACCTGTATATATGTATGCATGTAAGTATGTATAGAAATATATATATATATAAACTTATGTTGCAGTCGAAAATAATTAATAACTTATGAATATTTGTTAAGCACTTTAAGTAAAAATTACATTGCTGAGACTAATTATTGTGTACTCAGTTATACCCATAAATAAATACCATATTACCAAGTGTGTCAGTGTATGTGTGTTTGTATATATATATATATATATATACTCACTCGTATATATACATATGTGTGTGTGATAAATTACTTTGCTGTTGTACAAAAAGTAAAGATGATAGAGAATGATGCATAATTAATTCCCTTCAACTGATGTGAAGTTAATTAAAGAATATAGTCATATGTTTACCTTGGATAAAATTAAATGAACTCAGTGCACTCCAACTCCCAAACCTATACAGCTGAACATAAAGACCCCATCCCATATATATATACATATATATATATATGTAGAAGTTCTATTTAAATTGTTGGGATACAACAAGCAAATATTTTTATAACTGATATAAAGCACTCAACAAATTATTGGAGTAAAAATACGATATATTAACAAATAGAAACTATATTTATAAAACCATATTTATTTCATTATACATATTTCAAGGACACCAAGTCAAATTATGGTGTGCTTTCATCTGATAAAATATAATATAGATCAGTTTTATAAATAAATAAATAAATAAATTTAATAACCCCACTATCCGGGAGCTTCCAACAGAAATGGTTGCATTCTTTAAGTGTATGTCAATATTTATTTATAAAACTGATCTATATTATATTTTATCTGATGAAAGCGCACCATAATTTGACTTGGTGTCCTTGAAATATGTATAATGAAATAAATATGGTTTTATAAATATAGTTTCCATTTGTTAATATATCGTATATATATATATATATATATATATATATATATATAATGTGTAATGTATATCCATATATACACACAAATATATAGGTATATATATATATATAAATCCACACAATCTGAAATTACCAAGCAAAACCAACATGTCATAATGTCATATCCCCCTCACATATGACGCTTCCCCAAATATACGCAATTATGTCTGTATATATATATATATATATATATATATATATATATATATATATATATATATATATATATATATATATGTATATATACATGAGTGTGTATCTCACAATAGACTATATATCAACATTTGTTATTATGAACCTGTCCAGACACTCAACTCCATCCCTAGCATCACACACATGTAGCTCACTGATGGTATTTGTCTTGTGTTTTAGGTCTAGTTCTTTATATCTTTCCACATCAGCATGTTGTTGGCAAAGTTCTGGAAAGTCATATTTCTTTCTACACTTGATTGTTTTCAGTCAGTGAGTAAATAAGGATTAATGATGTGAAGGTTAATATAGACATTAGGGGAAAAATAGATAAATATATCTATGTCCATATATATATATGTATTTGTGTGTATATATATATATTATTTATAGATATTAATTATATTGCATGTACATGTATAAAATATATATAGTGTATACGTATATATATATATATATATATATATATATATATAATTTATAGATATTAACTATATAACATATACATGTATTAAACCCCCCACCCCCACCCCACCAACACCACCATCACCACCACCACACACATATATATTAGTATATCATAAAACAAATAGAACTATAATGAAAAATATTAAATAAAATGATATATATCAGAACAACTTGATGATATGTAATAATACATCAAATTTAATATTCTTTTATTTTTTATACTAGCTGACCTCCCATCAGATATGATTAGAGATAGGCCACAGTATCTATATACATTAATTTATATACTCACATTCTCACACACAAATTTATATATGGAAGGAAGACACATGCTCACATGAAAATACAAATGCATACTTGTAAACTGAAGAAATTAAAATACATATCCATATACACAAATGTAAATATATAAATGTGTACAAACACGCATACAGAAATGCACCTAAAGAGATCACACATATGCACATATGTAAATACATTGATGCATTCACATTTTTCATGAAAAGAATGGATAGATGCACATATGAAAATCCACACAAGCACATTCACAATGACAAATACATGTATATATTTGTTTTTCTTTTTGAATGTGTATGTAATTATATGTATAAACACACATATGCACACACAATACATACATACAGTAGTTTGTATCATTGCACATACATGTAATAATTATATATACATATGTATATATATGTATATATATATTTAGATATATTAAGGAATTTATCTAAATTTCATTTGCACAATGATAACAGAAGTCAAATTATCAATAAATACAAAGTGTCCCCCAAAAATGTATACACACTTTATACACACTTTGATTAGAATGCTGTTGAAGTGTGTATATTTTTTAGGGACACTCTGTATATAGTTTTGTCTCCCTTCGAATACTACCAAGATAACTATATCGAAGGTTCACAAATTCTCTGTAATTGAGAGCCATGAACTGCTGTATGTTCATGGTGTGGAATAACCTGAAGGCGTGTATCTGCATAAGCTTATATGCACACATATACACACATATACACCTGTATGTATCGAACTGTGTAGTGTGTGTGGAGGTGGAGGTGGAGGGAGGAATGTAGGTGGTGATAGACTGACCATGGATGCAGATGTATGTATATATATAATGCAACTGTATGTGTATATGCATGGTATGTGCATGGAAGGCTAAATCTTCTACGGTGCATGGTGACATCGATGGGCCCAATAGGATGGATATGAATGTGTGTGAGAAGGAATTAGAGGGTTATGTATGCACAGATATATATATATATATGTGTGTATTGTGTGAAAAACACAATAGTTGTGTAACTGAGCGTGTATATTGGTGTGGATGCTGGAGTCATATGTGTGAGTAAAGCTAAACGAAGATTATAGAAACTACGAGAGGGAGGAGTTGAGGTTGTTTGAGAAAGCAGTTCCAAGGCAAAATATGGCTGGGAAAGACAATTGTTGAGTAGATCCATTGGGGAACGAAAATTATTGGCAATGGGAGTGTGTTTCCAAGTTGTACGTCTCTCATATGAAGTTGAGATGGAGGTAGAGAGAGTGTGATAAGTTTGGTTGATAGAGAGAGAGAGAGAGAGAGAGAGAGAGAGAGAGAGAGAGAGAGAGAGAGAGAGAGAGAGAGAGAGAGAGAGATGTCGAGAAATTGGATGGAAGAATCAGAGATGGAGGTAGTAAATGTATGGGCAGGATGAAGAGACTGGACAATGGAAAGAAATTTGAGCTGTTGGTGGGAGAGAGCTAGCATTAATACAGTCGTTGATGTAACAACTTGGAAGGGACCGATGTATTGGGAGAAAATCTGAGCCTTAATGTAGCATACAAATAAATTGGTGTTATTTGGGCCAATTTTGTTGCCATAGCTACTCCCAGAGACCTGCTGGTAAGACTCTCCGTAAATGAAAAAAAGCAATTGAGTGTGAAAATGAGCATAGCAAGGCAGAGTAGAGGGGATGTACTATGGTTTGGTGTGGGATGTAAAAAGTGTTGGAGGGTGCAGGGACCGTCTTATTGAGAGAATATGGAGTAGAGAATTGATGTCCAAGAAGAAGAGGTGAGGAGGGACAGGAGAGAAGAAAGAGGAGAAGGAATTAAAGAGCATGATTGGTGTCATGTATATGGGAGGGCAGGTTGGTGACTAAGGGGGTGAAGATGGTATTGAGAAATTTGTTCAAGTAGCAAGATGGTTGGGTACCATCCATGAAATTAGCTGGTCTCACTTGGTGATCCAAACAGATCAATTGGAGCCACAGCTACCTCTTATAGGATTTGCTAAAAGACATGCTTAAGGATTTTACCCCCACAACACTTCCAGAAATAAATGAGCAAAGAAAAAGATATTTATGTATGTATGAATGTCTTATATATATATATATCATCATCATCACCGTTTTACGCCCGTTCTTCCATGCTAGCATGGGTTAGACGGGTTGTCCTGTTGTGGGCAGTGTCTGGTCGGCTGACCATGCCTTGCTCATACAGGAACTGATTTTGGCTTGATTTCTACAGCTAGATGCCCTTCCTAACACCAACCTCATTTACAGTGAGTGCTGGGTGCTTTTTCCGTGGCGCCTACACGTCCACTTTACAGTGTGGGCTGGGTGCTTTTTTGCCGTGACACCTCCACGACCACCTTGCAGTGGGAGTGTGTGGGGGCATATTGTCTATATGCTTCAGCTTGTACCCATGGGAAGTCGGGTACGCTGTATTACTGCGTGACACCAGAGGTCACGGTCGTGTGTCATCGCCTTTGAGAGGTGTAATTGGGTAAGGTCGGCTTTTATCACCTCATCACTGGTCTTCTTGGGTCTCCCCACTCCGCGGTTTCCATTGACTTCTAGTGCCCTGCACCTTTTTATGCAGCTGTCATCCTTCATACGCATCACATGTCTATACCAACGCATCCGCCTCTCCTGCACACAACATTTAATTCCTCTTATGCTCAGTCTCTTTCTCAATTCAATTCATATATATATCAAATTTTTCCTCAGTTCAGTCTTTTTCGTGGCTATGGTCACTGCGGCCCTTCTATCGGTCGCTGTCTTCATCTTGCAAAGCTGTCTAGACGTAATGTTATAACTCTAGGGTTATATACCCTATCGAGTGCTTAGCTGCACACCGAAACTGTATTCGTTAGCTTGGCTGCAACCATCGCTTCGTTGATGCTGTACTAAATGTGTGTGTGTGTGTGTGTTAGTGTGTGTGTGTGTGTGTGTTCATATATGTATACATATATATGAATATGAATGCTTCTGTGAGGTTATCTGTTTTCATGCCTTTTTACGATAGAAAATATTTATCATGGGTGTACTAATTTCCATAATAGTGCCCACAATGTTATTTGATTTTGACATATATTTAATTGTACACTAAACAGCTAAAATATATGATGAATCTATATCTTTATATATGCACTAGAGTTGTAACTGTGGCTGCGTAAATCTGTATAAAAATGTTGCATTATATGTGACACATATTTCCTTGTAATTGTTTTGATGATATATATCTGCTGATGAGAACCCAATAAGGTTCGAAAATGATTAATTGTATTTATCATTTTTTTTAATTTACAAGGAAATATGTTTATATGGCATGTTTATGTCCCTATATACTCAATCCGGAAATATATATCTACGTTTACATAGACTTGCTTATATTTACAGATATAGATATACTGTATATTACACACACACACACACACACACACACACACACACACACACACACACACACACACACACACACACACACATATATATATTTATATACATATATACATACATACAATAGAAGGAAGACGCAGTAGAGGTAGACCACGTAAAACATGGGCGGAAGTGAAGAGATGCTGTGCTGAATAGGACCCGTCCAACCCTTGCAAGCATGGAAAAGCAGATGTAAAATGATGATGATAATATATATATATACATATAAATATAAATTACCAACAATCGTATTTCGGCTTAAGAATTAACGAAAAACAACTTCCGAGATGTGTGGCAAGCGCTCAATGATTCAGATGAACCAGAGCTACAACATACGTTAAAGGCCAAACACACTGAGACGATGGTTAAACAATCATCCTCACAACCCAAAAAACGATTTGGGCCAAACAAATAAAAATATATGGGATTGAAAATTTACCCGGACCCCTGGATGGTTGGTAAGATCCAGCATTTGGGTTTCTGCGACTCCTATACATATATATATATATATATATATATATATATATATATATATATATATATATATATTGTTATACTTTGGGAGGGTCATGTTGCCAATAAGAAACACACGCACATGACCCTCCCAAAGTATAACAATATCGGTTTCAACACACGATTTCAGATAAAGAATCTTGCTAAACAAATTCAGAAACGAAATATATATATATATGTATGTATGTATAGGAGTCCAAATGCTGGATCTTACCAACCATCCAGGGGTCCGGGTAAATTTTCAATCCCATATATTTTTATTTGTTTGGCCCAAATTGTTTTTTGGGTTGTGAGGATGATTGTTTAACCATCGTCTCAGTGTGTTTGGCCTTTAACGTATGTTGTAGCTCTGGTTCATCTGAATCATTGAGCGCTTGCCACACATCTCGGAAGTTGTTTTTCGTTAATTCTTAAGCCGAAATACGATTGTTGCTAATTTATATTTATATGTATATATATATATCATCATCATCATTTTACATCTGCTTTTTCATGCTTGCAAGGGTTGGACGGGTCCTATTCAGCACAGCATCTCTTCACTTCCGCCCATGTTTTACGTGGTCTACCTCTACTGTGTCTTCCTTCTATTGTATGTATGTATATATGTATATAAATATATATATATATTGTATGTATGTATATATGTATATATATATATATATATATATATATATATATATATATATATATATATATATATATATATATATATATATATATATATATATATATATATATGAGAGTATTGAAGTTTGCTTGAAGCAGTGTGGAATAATAAGTAAATATCTTTAAGTCGTTTGGAAGCCTCGACAATGCAAATGGGTAAATCTCCGGGTAACAAGATCTGGTGGTGGAGAGAGAGATGTAAGTGGGTGTACGTTGAGATGCGTGGTGTGTATGAGATGTGTAGAAGAATGAAGAAAAGAGTATATACTCTTTCCTTCATTCTTCTACACATCTTACACCCACTTACATCTCTCTCTCCACCACCGGATCTTGTTACCCGGAGATTTACCCATTTGCATTGTCGAGGCTTCCAAACGACTTAAAGATATTTACTTAATATATATATATATATATATATGTGTGTGTGTGTGTGTGTGTGTGTGTGTGTGTGTGTGTGTGTGTGTGTGTATCGCATCGTTTGCATCCAATGATGTAGACCACTTCTTCTTTTTAGGCAAATGCATTTAATGCTCAGAAAGTGGAATTGGTTCCGTGCAAGGCCTTTCTTCACTTAAACAAGCACAGGCATTGCTTGATATGTAACATTTTTTGCGATGCATGTTAAAGCTGGCCATAGGCAAGTCACTAGCAGGACAAAAAAGCCACATCTGTAATGCTCCTGCTTATGTATCAAGCAATGCCATTACTCGAAATCAAGTTGCAGCTATCATATATATATATATATAATATATTTATTTTTTTATATTCTATTCAGAATTCAGATTTACACACACACACAGATATATATATATTTGCTCACACCTCACTCGCGTCGCACGGTCTGTTGTCTCTCGCTCATGAAATCCACACAGCTTAAACTGATCGGACTCCCATGTGCTTGTTTTTTCCTATCTTTGCGTTGCTATCCTTCTATGTTTGTTTACATGTCTCGCTCGCTTTACGCGATTTACTTGTCCCAATAGCTTTATTTAGCTATTGCTCGCACCAACTGGAGGTATATGATTTTTAAAGCGATGAAATACCAATGAAGGTTGGAAAATCACTGATGAAGGACTATTTTTATCATATGTAACCCATGTGCAACCACGCAGTATTCATTCTTCTCATGTTTTATATATATATATATATATATATATATATATACTTAGGGTAAATATTGATGCAATTCAAATCAAGCACTCAACGTACTTTTTCCACATAGGTGTGACGGAGTAAATATCGAATAAGTAAAAGTGAAGTAGTTTCAGATGTTCAAGTCCTTTAATAATAATGCTGTGATATATATTTCAATGACGACACTGGCCACACTGTTCTGTGTGCGAGTGTCGTGACATCATCAGACAGCTTGTTACATTATGTTTCCGAGGCAATCCAAGTTGAATCGACATGGAAACGGACGAAGTGTGTGCTTTTGGGTTCTTCATCCGTTCCCCTGTGAGTACCAATTCACCCCCACCGGTCTGCGCAGGAAACATAACCTTATTATGCAACAAGCTGTCTGATGATGTCACGACACTCGCACATAGAACAGTGTGGCCAGTGTCGTCATTGAAATATATATCACAGCATTATTATTAAAGGACTTGAACATCTGAAA
>OZ024742.1:95543152-95568152 GCA_964016885.1 Eledone cirrhosa | reverse complement strand
ATTCCCATATGATCTAGTAAATCCTGAATTAAGCTTGGGAAAATGAGATTAAAGAGCATAAAAAAGAACTACATCCATCGCTCACCATCAAGTATCACTTGATATTATGTATCATGCTTTTTACTTCAAGGGATTTAGGTGTCTATGCATCCAAACACAGACACCATCATGAACCTCCTTCCCTTGTTCCATTGGAAAATCCAAAATGTGACAGCTGGTAGGAGAGAAAGCTGCACTATCACTAGGCTGGTAATGTATGGA
Source organism: Eledone cirrhosa (assembly GCA_964016885.1). NCBI lineage: Eukaryota > Metazoa > Mollusca > Cephalopoda > Octopoda > Eledonidae > Eledone > Eledone cirrhosa. The sequence goes on along the minus strand of OZ024742.1, from coordinate 95,567,891 downwards.
ATCTAACAGAAAGGCAGAGAATCTGGATCATGCTGAGACTTGATCACAGAGTGTGGAGAGCCAGAACAAATATCCAACACCCTAATAACACCAGCAAATAAACCATCTGTACAATAAAGTGACTAGTTTAAATGAAATGTAATGAGAGGCTTGAAATGGAATTGAACTCATAATCTATATCTTGTCACTTGTATATATATATATATATATATATATATATATATATATATATATATATATATATATATATATATTAAAGAAACATATCTATCTATCTATCTATCTCTCTCTCTATATATATATATGTGTATGTATGTATGTATGTATGTATGTATGTATGTATGTATGTATGTATGTATGTATGTGTGTATGTATGTATGTATGTGTGTGTGTGTGTGTGTGTGTGTAATATGTGAGGGTGAAAGGGGGATGGAGAATGTCAGAAGTTTTTCAGTGTGTTTATCATAACTGTTAATTTGTTAAATTGAAATAAAAATCATAAAGAAGCAAATGCACCTCTATGTTTTTCTGTGCATACATACATACACGTATATACATATCCACCTCACAAATAAATATATGTATATATATATATATATATATATATATATATATATATATATATATATACATATATATATATATACAGACTTTTGTCTCTAATAGCAATCCAATATCATTAGAAATATTGAGTTGTATCAATATGTGTTATCATGTATCTATTTTGTTTCACTGTTGTTGTTATAATAACTATTATTATTATCATCTATATTTTTATCATTGTTCTTGACTTATCATTGTGATTATTATTGTTTTTGCTCTTCTTCCATTTTTAAAGATATTTATTACGATTTTTATTTGTTATTTTATTGGGGTGGAGTAGTGTGAATGTGTATTGATGGAGTAGTATTTCTGTCGTCTGTTTGTAATTAATATATATATTTCAATTCCTCTTAATATTCTAACAAGCAGGCAAAGATAATTAACTTGTTTTATTTTTCGATGTATTGCAGGTGTTTTTTTTTAAAATGTTTACTTTAATTTGTCTATTTTGAAGCTGTTATTTGGTATTATAGCAGTTGTTTGTCATTTGGTGCTGTTCTTGTCATTGTTTTGTTTGTTGAGTTTTAGTTAATGTCTTGCTTTTACTGTCACGCACACACACACACACACACACACACATATATATATATATATATATATATATATATATATATATATATATATGTGTGTGTAGGGTTTTCCAAGAGATGGCAACAGAATGGACCTGTTATTTCTTTCCTTTCAATCTTTCTAATTTCCCAATCTTTTGTTGAGACCCTCTTCCTGTTATTTAAAGTGTTAACCTAATATATTCCTTCCATATACTGTACCAATTGTGTTGTTATTTCTGTTTACCTTTTACATACACACACACACACACATATATATATATATATATATATATATATATATATATATATATACATATATGGGGTTCCTTTATTTGAATATGATCTTCCCTAGTGTCAATTCTGAGCCTTATTTGAAGTAGATCAATATTTATATTTATAAGTTTCTCTGAATTATGTTCTAAGCGATAAACAATTATTCATTGAGATATGATGTATATTTCTGACTAATTTTTGAGTTGATAGACGTTTTTAAATTGACTATTTCTCCTAAAACATTTTTCTCGTAACCTAGTCTATTTTATACAAATATTTACCTTATTATAAATTATATGCATGCTTACATTATTGTGCACCATGCAGGTTTTATTTCTGGCTCGAATGAGATGCAACAACAGGTAGATATGATTTGTCTCTCTTAATGTTTGGAGTAGAAAACCCTCTCTGATGATTACACAAATTTCTGACTGAGGTCCACTGAACTTAATTAATCGTGATGGATAATTTCTGTGATTTTCTCTTGTGAAACTGCGGTCAAAGGGAACAATTCGTTAAGCCTTAGATATTTGGACTGTGTAACAATGAATTTTGTCTCTGGGATGATATGCATAATAGGTTCCTTTATTTGAAGGTTCTCTTATGTGATCTCCCTATAGTCAATTCTGAGCCTTATCTCAGATAGATCAATATTTGTATCTATACGCTTCTCTGAATTATGTTCTAAGCGATATTATTCATTGAGATGTAATGTATATTACTGACTAGTTTATATAAAACCAAAATGTAAGGCATTTATACACACAATTGTTTGTACCTGTATTGATTCACGTATAGTGAGTTATTTTGTTTAATAACACATGATTAGTGCTTACAAGAGAGGTATCTTCAGAGTTTATTAAAATGCTTCTGTAGTCAACTCAAAATAATATTTAGATCATTAAAACGTAAATCACTCTTTAAGATATCAAGGTAAAAGTACAAATTGGCATCTCCAAAACAGCTCAAATAAGGCAGTGCAATATATATATATATGAAAAGAATCAGGACCCCCAACAGTTGAGCCACGGCCATTTCGACAGATCTAGCTGTTGAAATGGTCGGAGCTCAGCCGTTGGGGTCCTGATTCCTTCCATATTAACCATTCTACTACCCCAAGTATCGAGTACTCTGGTGCGGTATGGTCCATCTGGTATTTTACCAGACCCTATTTTACCATCACCGTTTTACGTCTGTTCTTCCATGCTAGCATGGGTTAGATGGGTTGTACTGCTGTGGGCAGTGTCCGGTCGACTGACCTTGTCTTGCTCATACGGGAACTGACTCTGGCTTGATTTCTACAACTGGATGCCCTTCCCATCACCTCATTTACAGTGAGTGCTGGGTGCTTTTTTCCCTGGCACCTACACGCCCACTTTAGAGTGTGGCACCTCCACGACCACTTTGTAGTGGAATGATAGGTACCCCAGTCCTATCATCTCATTTCTACAGTTGAGTAAACTGGAGTAATGTGAAATAAAGTGTCTTGCTCAAGGAAACAACACATCACCCGGTCTGAGAATTGAACTCACAACCTTTCGATTGCAAGCTAGCCACTAAGCCATGCGATTTCATATATATATATATATATATATATATATATATATATATATATTCTTATTTGCTAAATCTTGATTATATATATATATAAACAGTGATATCTCTAATACGGTTTTTTAACAGCCAAATCATAATTTAATATATATATATATAAATAAAATAACTGGAGGCTGGACTGGTGTAAGTCCTTGAAAGGTTTATTATACTATGATCATTTCAATGACCGGGTTCCATATGAATCCGGTGATATCATTAGGTATTCGAAATATAACAAAGGAATATGTAAAAACCATGGGTCTCTGATTTTTCGGACCCATGCTTTTTACATATTCCTTTGTTATATTTCGAATACCTGATGATATCACCGGATTCATATGGAACCCTGTCATTGAAATGATCATAATATATTAAATTATGATTTGGCTGTTAAAAAACCGTATTAGAGATATCACTGTTTGAAATGAGTAGAATCAATAGTTCGAATAGTGGTTATCATTGTTAACAATCTTTTAATAATAACCTTATAAATGTACAGTTTTGAAAGGCAATGTTCATATATCAACATTGCCTTGCTAAAACTGTACATTTATATGTTCTATGAAATTAAATTAATAATATTAATTATAACATTGTGTTTTCATATGTATATTTTTATATGTACATTTGGGGAGAATTCTAATATAAGTTATTCTGTCAAATAATTGTTTAATTATCTACCTTTCTAGATCTGTCGGTGAATTGGCAGTATCGGTAGAGGGTCGGATATGCTTTCCAGCATACTTACGTCCCTTTACGATCTGAGTTAAATTCCCGCCGAGGTTAACTTTACCTTTCATCCTTATGAGGTCGATAAAATAAAGTACTAGTAATGTACTGGGATAATTGATGGCCTTGTGCCAAAAGTAGAAACAATTATATCGTATTATATCCCGCCGAGGTTAACTTTGCCTTTCATCCTTACGGGGTCGATAAAATAAAGTACCAGTAATGCACTGGGTAATTGCTGGCCTTGTGCCAAAAATAGACACAATTATATTGTATTATATTATAAATAATATTGATACTTGTCTTTTCCTGTTAGAGATTTTTTGTATCGTTGGAAGTCCACTTATCAGGAAAAAATATTTTAAAACGAGAATTCTTAAGAAATTGTAAACATTGTTTTCCATTTTTCATTATTATTTATATATATTTATACACCTAACGCATAATTGACTAACTACTGTCCTCTTTCTTTTTTCTGGTCAATATGCACACTCATATTCTCATGTAATATTGCTTATAATTTTTAATCATGTATCTGTTAATGTTCGGATGTACTACATCTTGATATTCTGTTTTTAATACTGCTTCTGCTTTGCTGTTGCTTTAGTTTGTGCTTGTAATTTGCAATTTATTAATTGGTAATAGTACAAACCTCATCTATTGTATGGAGTTATCTCTTGTATGTATCACTTGAAACTTCAAACAATATCTACATTTCTTAAGATATGTAGAACGAGGGACAGATACTTTGCATGTATCTTGTTATGGCCCATCATTAAACATTCAAACATGTGTAGGATTAAAATTATGTTTTAAGTATAATTTGGTTATTATCTCTCTCTATATATATATATATAAACAATGAGTTATATGCTTAGTTGATGAATATTCAACAAACTTATGTTCATAACAGGAAAAATTTTATCTGGAGAGTTATAATATTATTAATAGTAATAAATGGAAAATATCACAATAGCATCATATTTCTTTTATTATACGTATTTCAAGGATACCAAATTAAGGTATGCTTTCACCAGATAAAATACAATATTGGATGTATAATATATAGTGACATACCCAAAGTATAAACTTTCATCTTCAGCTTACAGTGGGAATGTAAGCTGAAGATGAAAGTTATACTTTGGCTATGTCACTATGCTTACCATAATTTGGTATCCTTGAAATACGTAAAATAAAATAAATATGATGCTATTGTGATATTTTCCATTTATTACTATTAACAATAATATATATATATATATATAGTAATATTTATATCTATATTTATATCTATATTTATATATATTTTATATAACTATAAATATGTAAGGTAGTACTAAGTACTATCCGGTTACCGATATGATAAAAAGGCACAATGCAAATGTTCAAGTGTTTTACAGAGCCGAGATACAAAGTGTTAAAACGATCAAAGTTTAGTTTAGAACATTTATTACCTGATAATTGTTTCTTCCAGAACTCTAGAATCATCGGAGCATAAGGAATGTCGAAAACGTGTAACTAGAATCCTAGTCATTTAGAACATTTAGGGTACATAGTTGTTATTAGTGTCAAAGGCATCATGTGGAGATTCAGGAATTAGAGATAGATGGAAGCCCTTCCACTACGATAGGAACAGAGCTGCGAAAAAACAAGATGCACCTTCGCTTGAAACATACGGCTTCAAAACATATAAAAGCCCCCACACAATATCTTACTGGACTCATTTGAAAACGGCCTTGTGTCACTTGTTAAAAGGATTAAGTACAAGAAACATTACAATAAGAAGAATGACTTCCTAAATAACCTAAATTCCACCATAAAAAACTTTAATAAGAAAAAGAATATATTAGTACTAGCTGATAAAACTAAAAACATATATAGCTTTTATTACGATACAAATAGAGAATTTATATATAAAGATCTTTATAGGAACTACAAAATAACATCGCATAAAAACCTGGATGACATAAATATTGAAACCGCAGTTTAATATGTAAATTAGGACTTGAGAGATATACTCAACCATACACCCCTAACCCCCACAGTTCTCTCTGAAAGACCATAAAGACGACTTCAATACTAACCCCTCAATTAGACTTATCTGCCCATCCAGATCCGACATTGGCATCATTAGCAAAAAAAATCTTAGATGAGGTAATCCCCCAAATTAAACAAAAAATCCATTTTAACCTCTGGGGAAACACTAGTGAAGTAAGCGAATGGTTTAATGGTATTAATGAAAATAATAATAAGAAATTCATCCAATTTGATATAAACTCCTACTACACTTCTATCTCACCTATCCTCCTAACCTAAATAAAGCATTAATAATGGCCAAGAACAATAGTGAACTCACCAGATCCCAGGTAGATATAATCCGAGCGGCCAGGAAAACAATAATTAAATTTGAAGACCAATTATGGAACTGCAACAATACACCCAACAACTTCGATATCACCATGGGATCTAGGTACTCGGCACAGGTAACCGATTCAGTCGGCCTATTTCTCTTAAACGAAATACACAAGTACCTACCTTACCTCAAAGGTGGTGTCTATCGAGACGACACACCCTTCCTCTTAGACTATAAAAAGTTCAATATAGAAAGAACTAGGAAACAATTACATAAAATATTTAAAAACTATAACTTAGGTATCACTTTAGATAAAAACATAAAAAATGTTGACTTCCTGGACGTCACTCTCTACTTAGACTCTAAAAAATACACACCTTACCGTAAACCTAATGAAAAACATTTTCTATATTAATACCAACTCTAACCACCCTAAATCTGTACTGATCTCAATCATTAAAGGGGTATCCAATAGAATCTCTAGCCTTTCTTACAACGAGAATACATTTAATCGTAACTCCCAATACTATAATGAAGCATTAGCCCGTTCCGGCCATAGAGATAAAATTAAATTTAAACCTAAATCGTCAACAACTCATAGACAACCTAATATAATTTCACACAACATGGCCATGAATAAAAGTAAATATGATCGTAGTATTGAAAATCCAGGCTCCTGTACAAAGGGCCCCATAGAAAAAGTTAAATCATACCACAGCAATAACCCTAAGAAACACCAAAGAAAGAAAAATATAGATATGAAGGAACCTAACACCACACTAAACAGTAGTATGAATAACAACCATAGGAAGAATAGAAGAATAAGTAGCACATTTTTTAACCGTCCGTTCAACTTAAATGCATCAGCAAACATACCTAAAGCTTTCTTCTCTACTCTAGACAAACACTTCCCAACTAACCATAAATACCACAACCTATTTAACAAAAACACAATTAAAATATCCTACTCCACCATACCTAACATAGCAGACCATATAGCCAGAACCAACAAGAGAAAGATTGAAAAGTACTTTAAATTACACAAAAGTAATAATGTCCAGCCTAGAAACAATCTGTACAACAACACAGTACAAGACCATACAACAAGTCATACTAATAATACAAATAGTAATAACACTCACCATAATCATAACACTAGAAGTAGAAACAGAAACAACCACTCAAATGCACACGCCTTTAACCAGTATACTAGTAAACAAAACAATTGTAACTGTAGGCCTAACAAGACATGTCCATTAAATAAGAACTGCCTAATTAAAGACATTGTCTACTCCGGTACTGTAACCGCCAATCACATCTCAAAAGTATATAAAGGCTCTACATCGAATAGCTTTAAGACCAGATATAATTTACACCTTCATTCGTCCAGAAACCCTAAACTGAGCAACGTAACCTCAATATCCACATACACCCATTAAAATCAAGTAATATACCATACACCTTAAAATGGGAAGTGATAGCTAAGGCCGCTTCATATAAACCACCTAACAAATTTTGTAACCTTTGCATCCTCGAGTCTAAAATTATTATTCACTCTAACCTTAGCCTACTAACTAGGAAATCAGAAATCCTCTATACGTGTCCGCATTACCATAGATTCTTGTTCCCCTACTTCAAACCTTGCAACTAATAATAATAAAAATAAAAATAAAGACCAATGTCGGAGATAACACTAGACCTTGTAATTTATCCAACTGGACCTTCATTTATCCAACTAGACCTTCATCTATCCAAATGGACCTTCATGAATATAGGACTACACCTTAATTAAAAGACCACACTGACCTACATACAGTCAATAAACACCAGTTTGATCTATTACATTGTACAATGAAAATATTTAAATGATATATACACCCTAATAAATCCCCAATATACAACACCAACTAAATAGCAGACAACTGTGTATATAACTCGAATTACTCCAGTATATATTATGCAACTCACTATCCTGTCATAAAACTTCAACTATCTCTACACAATCAGTATGTTTGCATGTATGTGTGTGTGTATATATATATATTGTTATACTTTGGGAGGGTCATGTTGCCAATAAGAATCACACGCACCAGTTGCTTTCAGTTCAATTTATTATAAATTAAATTCATAAATTCCTAAATTTATAAATTTCCGCTTGGTTGGTTCCACAACCAGACGATTGTTCATATATTGTCAAAGTTCTTTCGTCACACATTATGTGACCTCTTCAGTGACTGGGGATTCTTTACTTTGTTTTTGAGCCTCGCCTTTGTTCTGTCCTACGCCGTCTTGTTTATGTGTGTGTTGTGTGCTTAGTTTGCGCATGTGTTACATCCAGGTGTCTGAGTGTTTATATTTGTTTATTTACATGTTACTGGTTGGTTGTTTGTTCTATGTGTGTATGTGTTTTCATTTTGTCCTTAATTGTAAGTTGTGATGTTGCTGTTCCATTCATGTTTTCTATTTAATTTTGGTTGGAGTTCATTTATGTTTATTACCTCTGTGATTTGTCTAAACATTGCGTCTTTTCTGTGTGTAGATTATATTTTTATTTCTATCTTCTCTACTTTACCCTTATGTTCTATTTTCGCATGTTCGTGGAGTACAGATGATTCTTTACTATCTTGAAGCTCTCGCCAGTGTTCATTTATCCGTTCACCTATACTACGAACTGTCTCACCTATGTACACTATATTCTTATCTCTACATTGTCCTTCAGTACATCTTATGCTATATACTACATTTCTCGTTTTACAGTTAATATGGGGGCTTAATTTACAGATTATACATTTCTTATCGATACAGGGGGGTCTTTGAAAAGGGTATGTATTGCTAATAAGTGTTTTTATGGAGGTACCTGGTCTTTTTACTATCTTAATATTGAGTTTATGTTTATCTAGGGCCCTTCTAAATGTGTAAGCTAATTCACCTCTAGGGGTTGTATCGATGAACATTCAGAAGCGAAATATATATATATATATATATATATATATATAATCAATATATTAATAAATGGAAACTACATTTATAAAACCATAATTATTTTATTATATATATTTCAAGGGCAACCAAGGCAAATTTTGGTGCGCTTTCATCAGATAAAATACAAATCTGTTTTATAAATATTGACATACCCGCATAAAAACAACCTTGATGGTTGAGGTTCGCTGGATAGTGGAAAAAATATTTTATTGAGGGTGATTCAAAGTTATGAGTAAGTATGCAAATGAGTGTCAGAAAAATTGAAAAGACAATTGTTTATTTAAATTAAACTGTTGGAAGAAAGTAGTGAATGGGAGAGAGAAAGAATATTGAAAGGGAGAGAGAAAGAAAATGTAAAAGGGAGAGAGAAAAAAGAGAAAGAGAAAGAGAGAAGAAGAAAGAAAAAGGGTGATAAAAAGGGAGAAAGAAAGATAGACAAGATTATGCAGAGTGATAGTGAAGAAAATTTAAGGAAGAGCGAGAGAAGAAATGAGCTTTTCCAGGGATGGATACTCAAATCGTAAATATAACGTTCATTATGCTATGTTTATATTAAACCTAACACTATATTTATAATGATAATTTAAAAATTAAATTAAGAATAAATAAAAATATTGTTAAATTTAATTAAAAATAAGAAGTATTTAAAATATATTAACATGTATTAATAATATATGGGTTTAGATGGGTATGTTATGTTATAGATGATAAATTATTTAAATGTATAGTATTTTACATTGGAAAAATATTTAGAATCAAGTTTTGTTTATTTAATTAAAGTAAGTTTGGCAAAATTATATTTAGCCAGAATTTGTTAATAGTTGTAAGTCAAATCTTAAACACCTAAACAATACCAAAGATTACGAAAAATTACGAGAATTTACAAAGGATTAGTACTTAATTAGAAGTATATACTAAAACCATTTAAAATTTCAGACTATAAATTAAGACTATAAAAATTGAGATTATAAAAAACAATAAGGAAGTTTAAAGGAAGTTTAAAAGGGATTTTTTAAAAACTCAAATGACTCCAAGGTTACATAAAATCTCATAAAATCTCTTAAAAAGAAGTTATAAAAATTCATCTTAAAATATAATTAAAACATAAACCATACATTATTCCAAATATATAGAAGTATTTGGAAATATATGAAAATACATAAATATTTAAAAAGTTTAAAATATTGGAAGATATAAAAATATTGGAAAATATGAAAATAATAGTTTATCCGTATCTTTAAAAAAAATATTTAAAAAAAATTTTTCAAAAGATTTAAAAAAAAAACTTTCAAAAAGTCTTTCAATGAAAATTTTTTAAATCTTCGAAAACCTTTTCTTAAAAGAATTTCAAGTAGCCATTCAAAAAGGTTATGATATATTTTTTGGAGGTAGGATTGATAAGTGTAATAATATAACGTATATTTATGAAGTAGAAATATTAGAAAGTAAAGTTTTTAAGGAGTAAATTAAAAATTTAATAAGTGTATTATATATATTTACGAAGTTATTAAATTATTGAACCATATATGGATATAATCTGAGGAATGAGATTATAGGTGTTTAGATAGAGAAAACATTATGTAAGGAAGATTAACAATATATTACATTTTATATATATATCTAAAGGTTGAATTTAAACGATGTTTACAAGAACTAAATAGGTTATTACGCAAATTAATAGAGTTCTTACATTTTAGTATAAAGAATATTTCTTCAACGCATATGCTGCAAAATTTGGATAAAGCTGTGTTTCTGTAGGCTGGTGCTTTGGAGAAAATATTCCAAGATAAAGAATAGTTTATATTCTTGGATTTTAAGTTCCATAATAAGTTGGATAGAGAGGTTGAAGATTTTTTACCAATATTCGTAAAGGAACATTTATGGTTATTGAAACGAGATTTGAAGTCAATCGAAGTAGAGCCGACATAGTTAAAGGAATTATCATTGGTTTTGACATTGCAGCTTTATTTTAACTAAACAATTATTATTTAAAGGACAGTTAGGTTTAATTCTACAATTACATTTATCAGAATTTAAATTATTGGGAACAGTATTATTGTATTGGATATTACTAGAGGTATTAATGCTATTCTGGTTAAGTTTTAAGTTTCTATTATTGATTCTATTCATATTCTGTGCTAAATTCATAGTGGTAGAATATGATAGTTTAATTGCATGTCTGTTAAAGATTGAATGATACCTATGTGACTTGGGAAAAACAATTATCGAGAGCTTTAAAAAATAGTTTAGCTAAAGGAGTTTTAGTACTTAATGTTTTAGTACTTAGTTCTATTTCTTCTTTTAATTTTAGAGTTTGTGCTAGGTTTCTTATTATAATTATAATTATAATTATGGTTAATTAATCTTTATTGTCGATGTATTTAATTTCATTATTATAGCCTGCTCTACTTAAAGCTTCGTTATAATATTGTGCCTTATCTTCAAATATATTTTTATTCGCTGAAATTCTAAAAATACGTTGCTGTACGGAATTTATATATATATATATATATATATATATATATATATATATATATATATATATATATATATATATATATATATATATATATGTATGTATATATATATATATATATATATATATATATATATATATATATATATATATAGGTATGTATATATAAACGGAAAAAATGAAACGAAATTTCATTTCTCACTCTTAGTACGGTTGTTACTTAAATAGAAGTATGTATACGTACATACATATATGTATATATATATATACATACATGCACATATATATATATATATATATATATATATATATATATATGTACGTATGGATTCACCGAACATTTATTATCATGCTCGGTGGGTTTGTAAACTAACATCCCGAATTAAGCCGTACAGTGTCTAGCAACAATCGTTTCTCATTTGTTCAACCCTGACAAAAGAACACTGTACTAGTTTCAAGCTTATTAGCTATCGTCAGCAACGTATACCTTCCTGCCAGATGATTGAACATCTGAAAGTATATACTTTCCTTATGCATTTAACGGCTGAGCAGCCTAATTTCCATATCGAATGAGTTAATCGGCCGGGGTACTGAAAAAGATAAACGGAAAAAATGAAACGAAATTTCATTTCTCACTCTTAGTACGGCGGTTACTTAAATATAAGTATGTATACGTACATACATATATGTATACAGACGTACAGTAGTATGTATATATATATAGACATACATGCACACATATACATATGGATTCATCGAACATTTATTATAATACTCGGTGTGTTTGTAAACAAACATCCCCAATTAAGCCGTACAGTGTCTAGCAACCATCGTTGCTCATTTGTTCAACCCTGACAAAGGAATGCTGTACTAGTTTCAAGCTTATTAGCTATCGTCAGCAACGTATACCTTCTTGCCAGATGATTGAACGTCTGAAAGTATATACTTTCCTTATGCATATTAACGGCTGACACTGTATACATATTAACTGCTATACATATACATACATATATATATATATATGTGTGTATATATATACATATATGTATATATATATATGCATATGTGCGTGTGTATATGTGTGTGTGTATATATACATATATATATAGATGTATATATATATATATATGTATGTGTATATATATATATATATATATGTGTATGTGTATATGTGTGTATATATATATATGTATATGTGTGTCTGTGTATAAGTGTGCGTGCAGATATGTGTGTGTGTGTATATATTTTTATACATTGTCACACATATGTATATGCTTTGTGCCAATAGTAGAAACAATTATACATGCCTATACTAACTTTGTAAAAACTATCTAGTTATAGTAAACTAAATAATAAAAACGTTTTGACCCCCACCCCCACCCCACACCCACAAGTTTAAAAGATAGCAATTATATATCCAAGAATATATTATATTTTATATTTTATATTTTATATTTTATATACTCTATATAGATTAATTTATAACACTACCACAATATTATAACAACCCTTAATTTATTAACAACATTAATTACCTCCCTTTGTTATTAACCCCCTTTGCAACTTCCTGAGTAAAGTTATAAAATTAAGTAACCTAACGGTTTACCAACGGTTAATACAAACCTTAGAAAGGATAATTTACAGATAAAAAATGCATAAGATAATATACCTACAATAACAACATGGCCAGTAATTCGGAGAAATTTACATTTAACAAACACCTATTGTCTTTAAACGACTTAAAATAATCCCATGGTTAATAGCTGTGTGTAACAAACAACATGCACATAAATACGAACTACAACACAAAAACACTTAAATGAAAATCACATACCGAACTCTATCTAGTGCTTTACATTACACCGTATATAAAAAATACCTACATTATCACCAGATGCCTCTCTAACAAATTGCACACTATCTTAAATGTTTATAACAAATATAACATGCTTTAACACCCCACACAAAATATGTTTATTTCAACTGCATTATAACTCTTTCCTCATACATGCGTTATTGACTGTATTGACTCCTGCATTATACACCAATTGTCCTTGCTTATAACTTCTTTCCCTACGTTTTTCATGGTTGTGATTTTTTTGCTTATGCTTTTTACTTTTACTTATACCTATTACACTTCCAACCAGTGGTGTCTGTAATTGTGTTATTTCAAGCAGAACATCTTTGTAACTCCTGAATCTCCACATGTTGCCTTTGACACTAATAACAACTATGTATCCTAAATGTTCTAAATGAATAGGATTCTAGCTATACGTTTTCGACATTCCTTATGCTCCGATGAATCCAGACTACCTTATGGAAGAAACAATTGTCAGCTAATAAATGTTCTAAACTAAAATTTGATCGTTTTAACACTTTGTATATATATATATATATATATATATATATATATATATATATATATATTAGAAAGTGAGGTTTTTTTTACAAAATGAAAAATAACCGAGGTGTCCTACACGAGTGAAAGTATAATGAAAAAAAGATGAAATCGAAAATGCAATTGGAGTCTTATTTAAAAATAATATATATATTTATTTGGTCCCTTTACCGGTTTCGCAGTTCTTCTGCTTTTCAAAAGTAGTGTTGAGATGGAGGGTCTGGATTTTTTTCTCGAAACCGGTAAAGGAACCAAATAAATATATATATATTTTTAAAAATAAGACTCCAGTTCCATTTTCGATTTCATCCTTTTCTCTCTCTCTCTCTCTCTCTCTCTCTCTCTCTCTCTCTCTCTATATATATATATATATATATATATATATATATATATATATATATATATATACTGTATATAGTATATATATATATATACATATATACATATTCATAAAATTGTAGGAGTTTAAGCACGATGGGCAGTTAATTACTTTGTGTACAGTAAAAAGTCAGTTTAAGATATATTAAGTGGAGGAACATAGAGAGGGAGAGAAAGAAATTGAGTCTAAAGCAATGTTTCCCAACGTGGGTGCTGTTATGTTGAAAAGGGGCGCTGTGAGTGGGCATTAATTCATGTTTTTCTTTCAAATCTTTTCTTTCAATAAAACTATGCATATATCAAATAAGTAGCACTCAACAGTTGGTAGAACTGGAGTATATATAATAAAGAGGAATTAAAAGATGGTTAAAAGAGTTCCATATATTTTATTATGCGCATTTCGAATACAAAATCATCCTGGGACAAAATTTGTGTTCTCATCAGAGAAAATCTGATGAGAACACAATTTTTGTCCCAGGATGATTTTGTATTCGAAATGCGCATAATAAAATATATGGAACTCTTTTAACCATCTTTTAATTCCTTTTTATTATATATTATGCATTTGAACAAGACCTAATGGATATGATCATGGAGATCAAATTTACAAAACGGAAGAACAATAAACTACAGAATGACATCACGGCACTGCTCAATAATCTAAAAAACGCCAATGGAATTATTGTTAGAGCAGACAAAACATCAAACGTATATACCATGGATGTGGACACTTACAATAACTTCATCCGTAAGGAATTGCATAAAAAATACAGGAAAACTAATGAAGCTACACTTAAAAACATCAACAACTCGGCATGTGATATTGTTAAAAAACTTTGTATTGACGATAGAACGCAACCCTTAACACCAGCTATACCATCCTTCAACCTGAAGGACCACAAGGTAAACTTCGATACTAACCCTAATATTAGACTTATATGCCCCTCTAAATCTGATATAGGCAAAATTAGCAAATATATACTAGACAGAATTATCCCCCAAGTTAAGGTTAAAGTAGAGATTAAACTATGGTTTAAACTCATGATTAAACTATGGTTTAAACTATGAGAATTATCCCCCAAGTTAAGATTAAACTAGAGATTAAACTATGGTTTAAACTCATGATTAAACTCATGATTAAACTCATGAAGCAATAAGATGGTTTAATAACATTACTGATAAGAAAAAATCAAAATTTATTCAGTTTGTTTGATATTGATGAATATTATTCCTCAATTTCATCTGATACTCTACATGAAGCTCTTTCGTTCGCTAAGGATAATTCCGACCTTACGGATGCTGAAATTAAAATTATTATGGAAGCGAGGAAAACTATAGTTAAATTCGATGATAGCTACTGGGTTCGCAAAGATAGACCTTCTAATTTTGATATCACTATGGGTTCTAATGATTCGGCGGAAGTAACAGATCTTGTGGGAATTTATATCACCCACAGATTACAAGGAAAATTCAAGGATCTCCACGGTGGAATCTACCGTGACGATGCGCTCCTATTAGTTAAGCATATGAATAACCAGAATTTAGAAAGGATGCGTAAAAATATCAGAAAGCTTTTTAAGGAACTAGGATTAAATATTACATTTGAATATAACCTCAAAGAGGTCAATTTCCTTGATGTTACTTTCAATCTCAATACAGATACGATTAAACCGTTCCATAAACTAAATGAGAACCTTAAATATGTAAATACGTAAATACGAGTTCTAACCATCCACTCTCTATAATTAAATCCATCCCTAGAAATGTTTCTCTTAGAATCTCCCACCTGTCGTCCAACCAACAAACCTTCAAAGAACATGCCGAATATTAGATAATATAGAGTATATAGTCAAAGATCACCAAAACACCCAAAATAAATCCCATAGGAGTAGAAATAGCACAGAATCACCACCATACATACACTACCGCAATAGACACAATAATAGTCGCACACCACCAAACAGAAGGCGATGTAAGGAGTATATTTGGTACAACCCGGTCTATAACAACTCTATTAAAACCAATCTACCCTCAAAATTCTTTCGATTAGTTAAAAAACACTTTCCAACATCACATAAATATAATAAAATCTTAAACCCTAACACTATTCGACTTTCATATTCAACCGCCCCTAATATTGAACAACATATAAAAAAGCTTAACGCAAAACGGTTGTATAAACGCCTTCCAACACATAACAATACACGTAAAACATTAGCTATAACATCACAAAACAACAAACAACATCCTGTCCTACATAAGCAACCTCATCAACCCATCCATGGCAATACAACAACGCAACATTATAATTGCAACTGTGTCCAACCAGGAATGTGTCCGTTGAACAATCAGTGTCTTGAACGCAACATCGTATACAAATGTACTATCGAATCGGATAGACAGAAGTGGTACTATGTGGGATCTACAGCCACCTCCTTCAAATCACGCCTTTATAGACGTCGTTACTCGATAAAACATGAAAACCAGCGTTATGTAACAACACTCGCAGACAAGGCTTGGCAGCTACGTGAAAATAACCAACAATTTCACCTAAAATGGGATATAATAGCGGCTGCCCCCCCCCCCCCCCCCCCCCCATTATCCCATGGACAGGAATTTTGTAAATTATGTAATGTAGAATTATTTTGTATTATGAAATCCAAAAACATTTTATTAAATAACAGAATAGAGCGATCGTTATACTGTAACCATCGCTTAAAATCTACATTTTCATATTATAAATACTACCAGGATTGAACGCCTGTCTCTATCCCCGTTTGATTGTCAAAATAGATATTAACATTCTTTATTAGTCTTAATTCTATCAACTCTTCTATTATTTACCTTTTAATACAAACTGCTATAGATAAAATGAGATTTCTGATTTCTTGATTCAATTCCCTAATGCATATACCAGCTGGCTACTAGCATTGATGTTATTTAGTAGCAATCGAAATCTCCCCCTTCCCCAATTGACACTTTATAATTAATACTACTGCACCAAATGACCAGCCCTGTCCACTGTCCAGTTGGTCAAGTAGAGATTAAAATTGGCACTCCCAAAATTCTTATTTAGATTTACTCATGGTATTCTCATTAGAAACCCATTATATACTTGTTTAGCAGTAAATTAATTTACCATCTGTCATATACTATCCCCTCTGTTTCTTCCTCTATTACTAATATAAATACTTCAATTTTTCTGATTTTATCCAATTTATCCAAAATCATTGAAGAAGTGACAACTGATAATACATTTGCTATCGAATACTTGCTAACATTATATGATTACACAAGCAGCGATACATAGGTATTCAGTCTGTTACAGAAACATATGTCAATACCTAATAAATTCCTTTTTTAAAAAAAGCACTTTCATTTTATATTCATCCTTTCTATATATATATATATATATATATATATATATATATACAATATAAACGTATGTATATATTGTGCTGTAACCTTCATTCAAAAAGACACTTTATTTTTCACATTGCTCTAGCTATATCAGCCATATATTTTCCCTTGGATGATATCTGTTGCATGAAAAGGGGACATTGGTATGCATAGCCATCTGCTGATTATTCACAAAAACATCTTAGAGGAGAACACTCTAGGTACAAAGCCTATGATCATACATAACTGAAGGGGTTTAATTCTTTTTTTACTTTATGTATATATGTGTGTGTGTGTTTATATATATGTATACAAAAAGTCAATAGAAACAATGAAGCTGACAATAAAGTACAGTGATGAAATACATTAATTTTACATTTGCTATGGTAGAAGAGTTTAAATGATAGTCCTTCATTAAAGTATAGAATGGGAAATAAAGAATGAAATAGGAATATAGTGAGTGAGAATTGGAAGCAATATAAAAATAATTGTTTGAAGAAAAAGAATATGTGTTCAGACAGCTAGTTTGGAATCACCTTTTTGATTTCACATCTCATGCTTTAGACCAGGATTTCACAGCCTCTTTTCAAGCAGCACCCCCTTTGGGTGCAAACTTTTTTGTCAAATGTGTGTATGTGTGTGCACGTGTGCATGTGTAGTTGGGCATTTAATCACCAGGGGTCAATTTAAGTTCAATCGCAGAAAGAAATTCAAAACAGCAACACACTCACATACACACAATCATATACATACAAACATACCCATACATACACACACATACACATCTTATATCTTTTCCATATATATATATGGAAAAGAAATAAGATTTCACTTCAAGCATAGCTTTATACAATATGTATAGAAATGTTGTATCTCTAAAGAAATATGGTTTTAAGAAGCCATAGCTATGCAAACAATGGGAGGACGGGGAGGGGGGCTAATGCCCTCTGGTGGTGTCCAGCAGAAGGAAGGGGACAACCGTATATGTATATATATATATATAATGTAGAAGGTGATTAATATTGTAGAACAATAAAACTATGCATATATCAGATAAGTAGCACTCAAAAGTTGGTAGAACTGGAGTATATATAATAAAGAGGAATTAAAATATGGTTAAAAGAGTTCCATATATTTTATTATGTATGTATGTATATGTATATATATATATATATATATATATATATATATATATATATATATATATATATATTCACAGCCATACAAATATGTATGTATATATATATATATATATACATACATACATAATATTTGTATGGCTGTGAATGAGGGTTTTTGTCAAAAATATGAGGAATTATTATTATTTTATTACTAGCAGATAAGGATAGTGGATTGGCAATATCAGTTGAACATTGAACAACATGCTAAGTAACATGTAGTTTCAGCCCTTTGCAATCTGATTTCAATCCTTGTCGAGGTTAGCTTTGCATTTCATCCTTCTGGGTTGATAAAATAAAGTACTAGTAATACACTGGGGAGGAGCTAATTGCCTTACTCTTCCATTCAAATTGCTGACCTTGTGCCAAATGTAGAAACAAGTATTAACATCATCATCATCATCATCTTCATCATCATTTATTATTATTATTATATTCATAACTCTACAATTTTCCATACGTTCAGGGAGGGGTTCGGTGTGTGGCATCAAAATTTATTTCTACCACAAAAATAAAATGTTAAACAATTTATACATGAAATAAAAAGACAACAGAGAAATCAAAAGGGACAAAGTTGAAAAAACAATTAACTTCCGGTTAATTCACATTTCAATAGACCTAAAACTCTTATTTATGTGCATATATATGTATATATATATATATATATATATATATATATATATATATATACCTACATACATAGTCACACACACACACACAAATATATATATATAATATATATACATATATACACATATATATATATATACACACACATATATATATATATGCACACATATATACATATATATATATATATATATATATATATACATATTTATATATGTGTGTTTGTGAGTATTATTTTATACTAAATTATATCATAATATATAATTATTTGAAAGTTTAATATCTAAAGTAATAAAAAAAATTCTAAACTCAGTAAAATACTAAAGCTGAAATATAATGAGGAAGATAATAATGATACTAACTAGTTGATATCTTCAAATGTTGATACCTCACTCTCCTTTTGATCTCATTTTAATTATCTCAGAGATGAATTTAATTGTTTAAGAATCATTAAGCACCCATCCCATACACAATGCACAAATTAACAACTTACTAGTTAATTAACAATTCAAAAATCCAGCTATTTCTTTGTTCTTGCCATTATTGATATATTTGTTATTTTTGTGTCTTTGTTTTGTTTCATTTGTTTGGCATCAGAAATTATTTAGTTTCATAGAATAAAAACAATTATCGTTAAAAAGACAATCCTTGCATAGAGTAATAGTTGTATATATATAGAGAGAGAGAAGCAAAGCTCAAAAGGGAATTAATTCTGTTAATAATCTTTTTTATTGAAATTTGGAATTCTTCTCATCTACAATGCACTACACAAATTGAGGTTAACCAAATTCTTCTTGTACTTTAGCATTTTTTAACTGTTGTGTTAAATAACATATGCTACCGTTGTCTTTTGTTATTGATATTAAACAATTAATCATCATCACCATCGTCATGATTCTTTTTTCTTTTTTTTTTTGCTTGCATGGATTAAGTAATTTCTGTCAAATAAATTCTCCCTCTACTTATCCCTTTCATGTGTCATACATTTATGAATTCCAGCCTCCTGAGATCTAAAAGTACTGGCACGTCATCAACCAATGCTCATCATTAATAACATAGGCCCCCTTCGGTCACTAATGACCAAGGTTTTGCACCTAGAATGTCTCCCTCTGAGGTACAAGCCTGGGCAAAGTGCTTTCTGTGGAAGACCAGCTGTCACCCAGGCATACCAGCCTCCTCTCTTCACACCACCAATGTTGTCCAAGGGAAAGACAATGGCTGATACGGTTTGGCACCCATGATGTCGCAACTCATTTCTACAGCTCAGTGGACAGGAGCAATGTGAAATAAAGTGTTTTGCTCCAGAACACAATGTACCTCTTGTCCAAGATTCAAATTCACAACCTTACAATTACGAGTTCAACCCTCTAACCACTAAGCCACATGACTTCCCATCATTAATATACTGTATATAATTATCAATATTTGTACATACCAGCACAATCTTCTCTTCTGCATGCTACCATTGATTCTTCTTATATCCAGTTTTTTCTCAACTCATCTGAGCTTTGCTGTTCATGCACATTAACATTACACATCCAGCAGAGCATGTTTGGTTTATCTTTCTCAGCCTTCACATATACTCAGCATTCAATAACATGTCTCACTAACATCACATTTACATGTGTGCACCATATAGCATATTTTTTGTTCAGAAAAGGTGTCCTTTTTTTGCCAGCTGCATTAGTAGTTCTTTGATCTTTATAATAATGTCCTTACTCTGGTTGCAATATTTCAAAGTTAATAAGATAACCAAAGTAATAAGAAATATCAAGTATTTCTATAGAATTGAAAAGGTTGAATGTCACTGATACACTTACTGTTGACTAAATCTACCACTACATCCAAAGTCTCTGTGTAAGCTTACCTGTTAACCCACTACTCTTCTGGGACCAAATTCAAAACTACCCAATTTCAATGGTAAACATTTTTTATGGTAATACATTTACAAAATAACTAAAATTTATATGATACACAATTCTGCAGTAATCATGGTGAATGCAGAAACAATAATTATTATGGACAACATGCTTTGAAGCATAATGTTATACCCCTCAGAGTTCAAATCCTGCCAATGTTAGCTTGGCACTAACATTTCTGCCAATTCACCTTCATCAGTAATAATGATGCTAACAATTATTATAATTTTTTAAACTTTTGGCACAATGTCAGCAATTGGGGAAAGTCAATTAAATTGAACACAGTCCTTTAATTGTACTTTATTCTATTGTCCCTGGAAGGATAAAACCTTGCAAGATTTAAACTTAGAAAGTAGTAATAACAATAATAATTTTACTAAATGCTCAAAATATGACCATAGGTATAAGTACACTATCCTACACAGTTATAAACTAAGGCTTCAACATAATAAACAAAAAAACAATTATTCACAGAAAATCAAGATATTGCTAAAACCATTCCAAATCTGATATCCAGATCTGAGATAAATTAAAAAAAAAACTACTACAAAATATTAATATGATTGGAAAAATGATTATAAACAGGCAAAAGGAAACTGATGACTGTAATAAGGAAACATGAAGAAAACAATAAAATAATGTTTTTTGATAAAATATAATGATGCAATTAAGTTTCAAAGTGGAAACTAACTATTCTGAGGAAAAAAGATTTTGACAAGAGAAATACAACAAAAAAAAAACAGAACAAAAACACAAAACAAATCGTAATACAAATTGAAAGCATAATTCCTAATTATCCTGAAGAAAAAATAGAGAGAAAAGTACAATACCAGACAATACTGAACTGAAAGGAAATAAGCCTCAGTGAAATAGAACAATGGCTCAAGATCTCTGGGTTAAAAACAAAACTAGAATCTCTGATTTGAGCAACAAAGAAACACCACCTACTCAGAGATAATGATCAAAGATGCAAACATCATGTGCAGATTGAGTAATCAGTCTGATGAAATGATTAACCATGTCATTTCCAGCTGTTAAGCCCTCACCTATTTCAAGTCTATTCAGTGGACTAGGCAGCTATTTCCACTGGACAGTATAATGACACTTTCAAGTGAAAGCAGATAAGTAATGGTATACACATGTACAAAACATAGCATATAACATCGATCTGGTAATAATCAACCGGGATATGTTTTTCATACTGACAAAAACTTTAAGGAGAACCACCAATATATAATTTTACAGAATCATTCATCATCGTTTAACATCCATCTTCCACGCTAGCATAGGTTAGACGGGAGTTGTCCCACTTGAGGCAAGGTTGGTGGGGTGACCGTGTCTCACTCATATAGGACTATCTGGCAGGTTTTCTACAGCTGGATACCCTTCCTAACACCAACCACATTTACAGTGTGGACTGGGAACTTTTTACCATATTACCTACACGGCCACATTACAGCATGCACTGTGTGTTTTTTGTCGTGACACCTACACGTGACACCTACACAAATGATGATGATAATCTACAAATATTAGATGTTGCAGTGTTTACCCTTAGCTAAGTACTTCCTCTGTAACATGGAAAATAAATCAACAGAATGAGTTAGGAAATAAAAATAACTTAATTCTTAATAAAATAAATATTAACATGTAGCGTGCGGGAGAGAAGACTGCGATGGTATGGACATGTGATGTGCATGGAGGATGACCACTGGGTAAAGAAGTGCCAATAAATTCCAGTAGAAAGAAGACACAGTAGAAGAAGACCACGAAAAATATGGGCGGAGGTGGTGAGAGCAGACCTCAGATCGCTGAAGCTCACAGAGGAGATGACGAAGGACTGTGACAAGTGAAGAGATGCTGTGCTGAATAGGACCTGTCCCACCCTTGCCAGCTGGGAAAGGTGGACGTAAAATGATGATAATGATGATGTTGATGATAAAACTGTAAACAAAAATGCAAGAGAAATATACAACAAAGTTAAGTATACAAAATCAAAGAACTTCTGAAACAAGAAAATAATCTTCTGTGATAGAAAGTGACTTAATAATAAATAAAGACTTTGACTCCAATACAAAATGATTTGTGCAAGAAATAAGTAAAAATAGAATACATGGCAGCACCAATAACAAAAGAAGTAGAATACTAACGTGGAATATGGACTGGATACAAAGCACCAAAACACATTTATGTTCCTGTATGTTATCATTAAATCTGTAATGACCAGCTTTAGTTCTATATTTTTGTTGTCATTTCAAAGGGTTTTATCCACTTCAGTTAGTCCATATGCCACAGGAACTCACGACACAGCTCAGATGCTACAAAATTGAGTAATTGTAAGGTTCAGGAAATGATAAAATCCCAGACTTTTGCCTGAAATATTTGACCTTTTGTTACCATATTTATAATGAAAAGTAGACATTTATGATTTCCAAATAATTTGAAGAAGAAAACTGGTTCCCATATATAGAAAATATTTTGATGTTTTCTAAGAAATTCTCAAATGATTAAATAAATAAGGAAAACTAAAGAAATTAAATAAGAATGAAAACAAAGTTAGAGAAGGTGGAAAGAGAAAATGTTAAAAGTCAAGAAATTATAAATTAAATGATTATGTTCTTTGAGCTGGCTTGTCTGTGGAATGGTATTTAACATTTTTCGCCTTTAGCTTCTTCAGTAAAGTATTAGGATTATAGGGTACTTAAAATACATGTACACTTTTTTTATTCAGAATAGTTCTATAGACAGTATCATTATAAAATGGTTAATAATTTTCTAAACCCATTATTGCAAGATTTTGTTCAAACAATTTGCTTCTATGGAATGAGGAACTAGCAGAGAATTATTCATGAATCAATACATATATATTACCAAAAATGTATGTATATGTGTATATCCATACATACTTATATGTATCTACAGATATGTATGTATTTATATGTAGGTATATATATATATATATATATATATATATATATATATATATATATATATATATATACATACATACATATATATATATATTTATATATATATATGTATATACATATATTTATATATATATTTATATATATATATCATCATCATTATCATCATCATCATCATCATTTTACGTCCACTTTTCCCTGCTTGTAAGGGTGGGATGGGTCTTATTCAGCACAGCATCTCTCCACTCGTCACGGTACTTCATCATCTCCACAGTGAGCTTCAATGATCTGAGGTCTGTTCTCACCACCTCCGCCCATGTTTTTCGTGGTCTTCCTCTAATACGTCT
>OZ024742.1:95520652-95538152 GCA_964016885.1 Eledone cirrhosa | reverse complement strand
ACATATTATAATGTCAGGTCACTCTTGAGTGCTACTGGTAGAATGTAACCCAATACAACCTGTTGCATGGTTGGGTCATTGGTGACTAAATCGGCAACCCCACCAAGTTTACTTGGTGAGGATGGTGATTTTGGACACCCTGCAGGAGACAAACCAAAACCAGACAAAGGGCAGAAGAACTCATAAGAGTCAACGGCCATCTAAAAAAAAAAATAAAAATCCTGCAAAATCAATGGGAGGCAGTAGTTCCAGCTGCATGCATCGAAAGACTGGTGTAGTGGTTCTGAGAACAATGCGGCTTTGCAGATGATCAATGGAAAGGTGCTGCCGCTCGAGTTAGAAGAAAACTATTGACCTTCAGGAGAAGCAGCGATCCCTGATTGTATTCAGCAACCGAAATAAATATGAAGTACACCAAATCCAATGCTCTTAGGCGGCCCTGATTCTTCTTATTCGCGTGTGTATACTCGGCCAGATTAGATCAGATAATTAACTGAATTATATAAAGATGGATGCTTTCAATTGATGTAGTCATTACAACAACAGTGGCCATCAACACAATAACATCAACAACAATTATAATAATAACCACAACAACAACAGAATCACAACAACAACAACAAAAATAGCCATCAAAACATTAATAACCATCACAACAAAAACAGTAACAATCACAACCACAGTAACCATCATAATAGCAACAGCAATCATCAGAGCAACAATAAGAGAAAGAACGATAAGAACAATAAAAATGTCAAGTTTCCAGAAGTTCTGTGTAGTCAAATAGTAAATGTCAGCAATGTGCATGTACAGGTTTATGCAAATGACTCTGGTATGCATGGCAGTGCATGTGCATTTCAACAATTGTTACATAAGGTGATATTGCAGAATGATGTTCACTGATGCATATTTACCTGTGTGAATAGATACATGCAACAGGACCACCTCTATATGCATTAGCTTACAAAATCATACATATCGGTGTTAATATGTGTGTACCTGTGTATATATATCTGTATATGTGTGTGTGTGTGTGTGTGCAACTGTGTGAATAGACTCATGTGTATGTAGGTTTGTGATATACAATACAAGACAGAATTTGTATATGCTTGCAAAGTCATACATATAGGTATGTATAAGTACGTATGTGCATCTGCATATACATATTAGAAAGAGAAAGAGTCTGGGTCCGATGGATAAGCTCTTGCCGTTTTGACAGATAATTTCAGACTAGTGACAAAACAGTCCTACTACAGTAGTAGAACACATTTCGACTTATACCACACCTCTATCCCAGCACCACTCGGCCCATTTCAATAACCGAATACACTATGCGACAACAACCTAACAACTTATCGATGAAAAACATTCCCATGTCACCAAGAAATATTTACTTAGTCAAAACTAAGTGCATATAACCACTTATAATTCTTTGTTTGTGTATATATATACATCTTAGTTGCATTTGTACCAAGACAACATGAGTCAAATTATGTGAGACAGACCCCTTCTCACACAATTATATAAGAAATGAATTCATTGTTTCAGAGTGGACTCTTTAGATTTTGAAAGGATTAACTCTGAACAACCTGTGTAGACATCATGTGTATCTATTTCAGTTAATGTAAACAGCATGTATGCCCCTTACAGTTGACAACAACAGCAAATAACAAGGGAAAAAATATATTTATCCAGACCATATTGGTTTCTAATGCATCATCTTTAAGTGCAGCTGTTGTTACATATACATGAGTGTGCATGTGTATTTATATATGTATGGGCATATGTGTATGCATATATATATATGTACCTCTATATGTTTGTGTGCCTGTTCTTACAAATGTCTTTACATATATAAAAATGGCTATATATGAGTATAAAGTAATTAATCAGATGGGATGGCTTGGGTTGCAGCTGGCAGTAGACAGTGATGGTGCTGACTGGACATAGCAACTAAGGTGAGATCCTCATCTTATCATCGTCATTAATTAAACATTTTGGGGGATGTTTGCATGAACAGGACAGGTCCTCTCAAAAACAGTGCATTAACACTGGTGTCCGCCCTTCGCCATCTTCTTTGTGAGGTTCATTGTCCTAAGATCAGCTTTTACCATATCTGCTCAGTTCGTTTTTGGTTTACCACTTCTTCAGCTTCCTTCTTACTTGAAACTACTGATACACCTTTACCCAAAGATCATTGTGTCCATACCAATATAATCTTCTCTCTGTCTCAAAGCATTTGACTTCTCCTACAATTAGTTTTTACTCTCAATTCATCTGTAATTTGCCATTCATGCACGCTAATATTACACATTAATTAGAGCATGCTTGCTGCATTTGTTTTCAGCATTTGCACCTCCTCTGGATTTCATGCCCGTGTCTTACTATCATGCAAAAGTGTGCTACACTCATTCCTTCACTTACATTCAGACACACACACACACACATATACTCACACATACACACACACTTACATGCATGCACACACATACACAAATACTCACTTGCACACATGCAAACACATACACCTTCTCTTTTACATACACAGACACACACAAACACTTACATATGTCTTTTCTCTCACACACAGAAACACATATCCACATATATGAAGCTGAAATTTTACAAACTAGAACACTTGAGTTACAATTGACAAGCAACAACATATCTCTCTACATTGGCTCAGATAGTATCCCAGTTTATGATGATGTGAAAACGTAACAAACACTGCAGTAGAGGCAATGCTTCAGCATGGCCATTACCTAAGAAGGCTGCAACAAACTAAAGAGCTTATTAGTTAATAAAATACCTTCTACATAACTGTATCACTCAGTAGTCTTAATATTGTAGTTTGTATTTTTGTTGTCGTTGTTATTCATGTTGATGTTATTTTTCATTATCTTATATTTGATCATTATGTTGTTTTTTCTTACTCTTACATTGTTGATGTTGTTGTTGTTGTTGTTGTGGTTGTTTCGCATGGTCATACACTGTGGTTGTTTCTGTTGTTGTTGCTTTTAGTCTTATACTGATTTTGTTGGTGGTTTTGTTACAATTCATGTTGTTTCTCTCACTCTTACACTGCTGTTGTTGTGGTGGTTGTTCATTTTGTTGTTGTTTTTGTTACAATTGTTGCTGTTTCTCTTAATCTTACACTGTTGTTGTTGCTTCTTTTAGCCTTAACTGTTGTTGATTTTGTTGTTGCTGTTGTTCCTACTTTATGTTGTTTTGTTGTTTGCATTGTTGGAGTTATTAGTGCAGCTGTCATGTTCTTTGCAGTTATTGGTGTTCTTGTTACTGTTGTATTTCAACTGTTGTTATTGTTGTTGTTGTTACAGCTGCTGCTGACATTATTTTAGCTTTTTAACATCAAACTGAATACAAACAGAACCACCATACCTACCACCTCTACTGCTATACCACACCACATCTACTACATCTACCGTCATACTACACCGCATCTACCTCTACTTTGCATCCCCACCATACCAAACCTCATCTACTACCTCTGCTACCATCCCACACCACAACCTTCTCAATACTACTCCACTACAACCACTACCATACAACTCCACTACATAGTATGCCATTACAACCATCACTATCATACCATTACTATCACATCATAACCATCACTACAACACTACAGCTACCAATACTACCACATAACTACCATAAAGTATGCTACATCACTGTAGCCAACAATGCTACACCCCTACCATGAAGACTACCACACCACAAACATCAAATCTATGACATAACTACAATCAACACTACAACCAATACTACACCACTACTACCAACTCTATCGCATCACTACAACCAACACTACCACAATAAAACCAACACTAATACACCACTATTACCAAGTCTACCACACTATAACTACCATGTCACCATAATAATTGTTTCTACTTTAAGCACGAGCCCAGCAATTACCCAGTGCATTACTGGTACTTTATTTTATCGACCCCCATAAGGATGAAAGGCAAAGTCAACCTCGGCGGGATTTGAACTCAGATCGTAAAGGGACGTAACTATGCTGGAAAGCATGGCGTCCGACCGTCTACTGATACTGCCAACCATAATAATACCACCATCTCAACCAGAGATTATACAACCAACATCACTATGGTCACAATCACCATTAACTCCACTATACTACTAACACACATCATCTTACCTCCACTACAACCATTACTTCCATATCTATACCCTCACTACCACCATGATCATCCTTTAACACCATAATCACAATAACCACGCATACTAATATTTTGATGATGTTAATAATGATAATAATGATGATGATGATGATGATGGTGGTGGTGGTGCCAATGCTGGTGGTGAGGTGGATGATAGTGTTGCACATGTCATTATATTTGTTTTACTAGAGCTGACAAAAAACATAGATATATTTCTTTATTTCTTTCTTTATTTATTATATTTAAGCATAGACAGCTGCTCTAATGGCTGATACCCCAGCTTCTTGACTAAACCACACACAGCTGTTTCAGTTAATTTACAGTATAACACACATACACATACACACACAAGCACACAATCATTATCATCATCATCATCTCTACTTAATGTCCATTTTCCTTGCTAGCAATGGTTGGACGGGGTATTATAGATCGAGTCTACTCTTAATCAGAGCTAAAGACCTCCAAGATAGTAAGGAGATATGTATCTCACTAACATTGCTGCACTACAGAGTGTAATGTATGTGTTTTGTCTTGCCACCAGTTCTAGGAATGTTGTCATGCATTTGGCACAACTGAAGAGTCTTCTTGTTCTTTTGTTTGGAAAGGTTTCTATGGCTGGATGCCCTAACATCACCAACTATGTTACAGAATATATTAGGTGCATTGTATTGTACCATCACCACTAACGAGGATATTATGTCCCTGACACGACTAATGAGTCCTTTCAACATATTTTTTGCTATGGTTTCTGCAGTTGGATGCCCTTGTAGCGCTCTCTAGACAAGGGAAGTAGCTAGAGTTACTTACCGTTGAAATTCTAGAACCTTCCTTGTAACTTCCGGTCAAAGGATATAAAAGAGTCAACTCAAATCAATCTCAATCACTTTTGGCGCTTTTCTTCGAATTGACAACACCGAGCACAAGCATGTTAATTTTTCTCTAACCACCTCTCATGGATCAGGATTGTACCTAATTATGTACGAGGATATTTGTTTACCACAATTGTAACATGGAACTACAATAAATGAAAATTTATATTTGATACTCGCTTTGAGAAACTGGTTACGCTTTTAATCATTACCTTTGTAGTGAGAGATAACTCTCATTTCGGCATGGTGTTATAGAAAATCTCCTACAATTTTTCTTTATTAAAATTAGTAGTTAGATGCCGGTGGTACTTACCGGAGTAAGTAACCCTGGGTCTAGCACCACTAAAATGGTGACGCTAACGTAAAAAAACACCAACTGAAGAATGGTAATCTCCGAATACGCAGAGAAAAAAAAAATGTTGTACCTCGTGTCGTCTTTTTCAACAAAGCTTTCGTTTTGAATTCGCTATCTTGCTTCCTCCGTGTTACATCACTTCAGCTATTCATGGTATCACCACGTGCGCATATAATTTTGAAAATACAGCTAATTTTTTCCTTTCAAATGTGTTGTCGTTGGCTGGTTGTCGAAAGTTAAACCATGTCACAATGGAATTTTCTCGAGTACCTACTTCGGCAGATCCACTCATTGCTTCTTCTACTTTTAAACCGCAGCCTGTTTCACCTCGTGAGGACTCTATGCTGCGAGCCATTGACGCGTTAACTCGTCAAGTTGCTAAACTGTGTCAGGAGCGAACACCATCCAGATGGCGTTCACGGAATCGGTCTCCTTCTCTTCGTTGTCGCGCCAACAACTCATCCTTGTGTTGGTATCACGTGCGTTTTCGTGAAAAGGCGAATAATTGTATTCATCCCTGCTCTTTCGAGACCTCGGAAAACTAACATTGGAGATTCTGGGCTCGGCAGCCCTCTCCCTCATTAATTCTCCTTATCGTGCTTTCTTTATTAGAGATGGAGCTTCAAACAAATCATTTTTGGATCTAGTTGCAGTATTTGGCCTCTTCGGTTCAGCTCTACCAAGCCAAATTTTTCCGGTATTTCCTTGTATGCAGTAAACCAGTCTCCTATAAAAACTTATGGACAAATTTCTTTATCATTGAACCTAGCTTTGCATCGAGATTTTAAATGGATTTTCGTCGTAGCGGGCCTACCTTATCCTATTCTCGGTGCTGATTTTTTACACCACTATTCACTGTTAGTAGTTGTCAGGAGACAGAAACTTGTGGATGGTACCACATCGTTATCTACGCCTGCTCATGGTTCTACCTCTACTGTTATAAGTCCCGCGTGTTTCATAGCTGCCTCTAGAAACCAGTTTCATTCTCTTCTTACTTCGTTTCCCGAGTTAACTGACATTTCATTTAAACCGCACCAAGTAGTCCACTCGACTCGACATTTTATTACAACAACTGCTCCGCCTGTTTTCTCTCGTCCACGTAGGCTGGCTCCAGACAGGCTAAAGTAAGCCAGGGATGAGTTCGATCACATGCTTCAGCTTGGTCTTATACGACCGTCAACCAGCCCATGGGAATCTCCGCTTCATTTAGCTCGTGAGGGTGAGGCAGATTTTAGACCTGTGGGATATTATAGACGACTTAACGCTATCACAACACCTGATCGTTATCCTTTACCAAATTTACAGGATTTTTTATCCGTTCTGCATGGATGCAAGATATTTTCTTAAATAGATCTGGTACGCGCTTATCATCAAATACCCTTGCATCCAGAAGACATACCAAAAGCAGCAGTGACCACACCTTTTGGTTCGTTTGAATTTCTATCCATGCCTTTTGGTTTGCGGAATGCTTCTAGTACGTTCCAGCGTATTATCGATGAAGTCACGCGTGGATTGGATTTCGTGTTTGCTTACGTTGATGATCTAATAGCCAGTGATTCGGCTGAACAGCATCATCAACATCTATCTGTTATTTCAACGTCTCCAATCGTACCAAGTCAGAATCAACCCAGCTAAATGTGTGTTTGGTGCAGATTCACTGGAAGTCCTTGGACACCTTATAGATTCAGAAGGCATTCGTCCTTTGCCATCTAAGGTGGAGGCGATTCAGCAATTAGCACCACCAACATCATTGAAACAATTACGCCATTTCTTGAGATTAATTAACTTTTATCGTCGCTTTATTCCTAACTGTGCGGACAAGTTGTTCCCCTTGACAAAGGCTGCAAAAAAGAAAGACGCTCCTATTTCACTTTCTGCCGATGTATTGCACTCTTTTGAATCCGTCAAGTCTGAGCTAGCCAAAGTTTCCTTCCTTGCCCATCCTGTTGCAAATGCGAGATTTTTTTTATCTGTTGATGCATCCGATCATGCTGTTGGTGCAGTTTTGCAACATGCAATCGATCACCAGGTTCAACCACTGGCATTTTTCTCACGCCAACTAAAACCAGCAGAACAACGATACAGTACCTTTGACAGAGAGCTTCTAGCTATTTATCTTGCTGTGAGACATTTCCACCATCTTCTTGAAGATCGGGAATTCACGGTATTCACAGACCATAAACCACTCACATTCGCTCCTCACACCAAATCCGACAGGTACTCTCCGAGAGCGTATAGGCATCTGGATCTCATCTCCCTGCATACATTCGTCATATAGCTGGAACTGCCAACATACCTGCGGACGCACTATCTCGACTTTTTATGTGTTCTCTTGCGTCTCTTCATGGACAAATGTTAACACCAGTGGATTCATCACATCTTGACCCAGCATCATATTTCACCAGAATTCGTTCGTATTTCTCTGATCTTCCACCGATGAACCCTCGTGACCAGTCTATTTCTTCTGTTGTCCCATCGGACATCTCTACGTGGACACACATTTTCATACGGAATGATTCCGTCAAGGGACCTCTTACGTCACCTTATAATGAACCTTTTTGTCTGCTTTCGCACACACCCAAACAATTCACAGTGGCTGTCGAAAAGAGACAATATCCATTGACAGAGCAAAAAAGGCTTTCTCCGAAAGTCTCATCACACTGCCTGATACACCTCGTACATACACTCCTGCACCAACAACTTCACCGCATACCACACAACCTTATGTCACACGAGGTGGCAGGGCGGTAAAATGGCCACAAAAACTATCAAAAACAATATACTTTTAACCTCTAGTGGCATTAACATACCTCTTTTTTTTTTTAGTTTTCAGATAGAACTAGTGTCAGAAAGTCTGTACACTAGTAAAGGATGAACTATTTGACTTTGAAAAACATTGATTTTACTATTGAGCATGAATTTCTCTGCTCCTTTGAATTGACTATGATTTATCAATTGTTATAATTCAAACGTATTCTTTGTAAAATGCATTACTTGTTTTATTCTCATTTTTGCTATTTGCTTGCTCATGTTTTATTCATTCATGTATGTACCTTTTGCTTTGCTCCTCATTACCTACATGTTCTCGCTACAATGATCTTCGATTGGTTATTCGACTTCTCGTCTGAGAGGGGAGTCTTGTAGCGCTCTCTAGACAAGGGAAGTAGCTAGACTTACTTCCCGTTGAAATTCTAGAACCTTCCTTGTAACTTCCGGTCAAAGGATATACAAGCGTCAACTCAAATCAATCTCAATCACTTTTGGCGCTTTTCTTCGAATTGACAACACCGAGCACAAGCATGTTAATTTGTCTCTAACCACCTCTCATGGATCAGGATTGTACCTAATTATGTACGAGGATATTTGTTTACCACAATTGTAACATGGAACTACAATGAATGAAAATTTATATTTGATACTCGCTTTGAGAAACTGGTTACGCTTTTAATCATTACCTTTGTAGTGAGAGATAACTCTCATTTCGGCATGGTGTTATAGAAAATCTCCTACAATTTTTCTTTATTAAAATTAGTAGTTAGATGCCGGTGGTACTTACCGGAGTAAGTAACCCTGGGTCTAGCACCACTTGTATATACTGGAGTAAATAAAGGCATGAATGTACAAACTAATTAACAAAGTTAGATTAATTGTAGTTATATTTTCTAACGAACACAACAAACTGTTGTATTATAACATAATTAATGGGAAATAGAGTTACTTATGGAAAAAAAAATTTGTTTCATTGCATTTTTCCTCCTCTTCTTTTATTAAGTTGCTTATTTTATCATGACACATCTGTCAATTCTCATGAATATAGTTGAGTTGTTTTTATTTGGTGTGCTTCAAACCTTTACCCATGCAGGATAGAATCAACCATAATGCCAGTGATCATGGTCCTGTGTTATCACCTTTAAGAGGTGC
This sequence comes from Eledone cirrhosa, assembly GCA_964016885.1. NCBI lineage: Eukaryota > Metazoa > Mollusca > Cephalopoda > Octopoda > Eledonidae > Eledone > Eledone cirrhosa. The sequence goes on along the minus strand of OZ024742.1, from coordinate 95,528,799 downwards.
AATTGTGCAAGATCAGGTTTTATCTCCTCATCCCATGTCTTCCTAGGTCCTCCTACTCCACATCTTCCATCAACTTTGAGCCCTCTGCACCTTTATACACACATGTCATCCTTCATATACATCATATGTCCATACCAATGCAATCTCCTGTCATGCACACTGCATCTGATTCTCCTATGCCTAGTTTCTCTCACAGTTTGTTTATGCTTTGCCATTCACATATATTACTATTACACATCCATCTGAGCATGCAAGCTTCTATGCAAGGCTTCGACACACATAACCCAGGTCACACTACCATGCAACATTGCTGTTTGTATGCACACATCATAACATCTGCATTTCATTTTGAGGAGGGAAAAGCCTTTTGCAGCTAGCAGTGTTAGTAACTGCCTGAACTTCATCTATCCTGTTCTCACTCTGGCTGCCGTACCTTCAGAACACCCACCTCTGCTGCTAATTTGGTGATTCAGTTAGCAGAAGCCATTGACTGCTTCTACCGAGGCTCCCTGGAATTTGATACTGCTTGTTTCCTGTGGTCGTTTGCTGCTTACTGTCCATTTCTCTCTCTATATATATATATAGAAATTACATGAATCAAAGTTCTGTTTAAACCATTCATTCGCTTACAATTGTTTCTTGCAAACCGGGGTTTGGTGTCTTTGGAGCAATTTTTCAATGATTAGTTACATACATGACCTCCTTTTCAACACAAGAGACATACAGAAACATATGTATATATTGATGCACAGTGGGTTGACATCCATTATAATATTTAGCATGGCAATTTACATTCAAAGATTAAAGTCATATCAAAGAACAAAATTAAAGTTAAAATACAACATTGGCAGTTTACGAAGATAAAGCAAGAGGATAGTTTGAAGTAGTTATTGTATGCAGTAGTTACACATGTGGCATGCACGTGTGTCTAGTTTATATAAGATTATAGTGCGGCAGAGTGTTATATGTAATACAAGCACTTTAAGCGGGCAATCAAGAGTATTATGGGGGTTGTATTGGTAAAGTATTTTTTATATGTATGATATAGACGCTTGTGTGTAGAGACATATTAAAAATATTAAACATATTATAAATGAGAAGCAAAACAATGTTATGGTTTTCGTATACACCATTTTCACAATCCAGGAAACGTAATATATAGATTATATGTCCTTCACATAATCTACGATGATTCAATATTGGATTTTCGATGAATTATGTTAGAATATTACATCTTGTTGTTCTTTAATCCAATTTTATAGAGCAGGTTGTTTTTGTTGCGAGAATTGACATCGTATTATTTTCTGGAAGTGTGTGTGTGATTAAGGGGAGTTAATGCGTGAGGGGAGGTAACTAGCTGATTTCTAAAACTAAATTTATTATCCTAGTGTACATTAAATGGTGTCTCAAATGAGTCCCTATCATATAAGGTTATAAAAGTTTCTAAAATTAAGTATAAATTACAGTGTAGTCTATCAAGAAGTACTAAAGGTGTTCATATTAGGATGATTACCTTCTATCATAGAGTGCCACAACTGAATATTCTACATGAAGAGTCAGATCCCCAAATCAATGATCTGTGTAAGTGTAGTCTACCCGCAGAACCTGGCAGGGTTTTATTAGAATCACTTCTATATATAACTCCTGGTAAGCTCTGGGTCAGTGCATGTCTGATTGCATGGTAAAGTTAAGTATCACTAGGGTAGACCAGCGATTAATTCTCACTTACAATGTCACTAATCTGACCATCAAGTCATACATGTATGTATAACTCATACCTCACTTGTACATAATTCATTGCACTCAGCATATAGGTTATATAGCTCTTTTATGTTAATAAATTAATTAATCTTCCATTTATCCAATGATGGCACTCCATACACAGAACAACATTAGCACAACCAATTCAGTGTTTAAAGTTTACATTAATTATATAGTGGTATAATGTAGTCTAAGTAATTGAAGGCAAATATACCAAAAGTAGATGTACATGGGGACATCTCTAGGGTAAAAGGTACTAGGAGCATGTCACTATTTGTGTTAAAGTGGATCAATGAGTGTGGAGATGTGGTGTAAGGTGTGCCCTTGAGGTTTGTTGCTAGAGGTGGTGACGGGTTCAAGTCTGACATTGTTATATATTGGGTTTAAAGTTTTGGAAGGAGTGTGGGAAGCGGTGCTGGCAAGACGCGAACACTTCTGATTTTTTATTAAGGAGGTTATGGTTTGAGAAGATGATAGTATGGGTCTCTAGTGAACAGAGGTTACAAAATTTATTAGGTGGTTTGTACGATGTCGCGTTACCTATCACTTCCCATTTAAGTGTACAATATTTATTTTTAGTTTTTAGATAGTGTATGTAGCTAGATAGTGTGGTGGAGTTGGCTAGACTGTGTTTTTTGAAAGAGTGGAGGTGCGAATTGTATCTGGTTTTGAAGCAGTTATATAGGTTTCAGAAGAGTTGCTAGTTGTGACGGTGCATGAGTATATGATATCCTTGATTAAGCATTTTTTATCTAAAGGGCAGGTTCTATTTGATCTACAGTTACAATTATACTGGATGTTAGTCTGCCGGTTATTATGTCTGCCGGTTATTATTAGAAGTTTGGATGGTAGCTATAGGATTATGGTTATGGGTGTTGTCGTTCGCAGCGTTATTGCTTACACTAGTGCTATTACTATTATTTCTATTGTTATTGGGGTTAGTTGATATAATGTTATTTTGAAGGTTTATCGTGTGTTGTGATTTAGTTTGTTGGAAGTAAGAATTAATTTTTCTATTATTGCTACTGGCTATGTGGTATGCTATGTTAGACGTAGTAGAGTAGGAGATTTTAATAGTGTTTTTGTTTAAAAGGCTATGGTACTTGTGGCCAGATGGGAAGTGTTTATCTAGTAGTGAGAAGAAAGCCCTAGGTAGGTTGGTAGAGACGTTTAGATTGAAAGGAGGGTTGAAAAATGTATTATTTCTTCTTCTATTTTTGTTTTTTATGTCTGGTGAGTTGTTTCCTTTTATGGTACTATGGTAATTTCTGTGGTGTGGGTTACTTTTGTTGGCATCCTCCGTATTAGTGTGTGTGTGGTTGCTATTCTTATTACTAAATTTCCTCATGGACATATTGTGCGAAATAATGTTGTAGCTATGTGTTTTTGTAGGTAGGAACTCGATCTCTATATTATGGCCTGATCTAGCTAATGCCTGATTATAATACTGCGAGTTTTTGCTAAATATGTTTACGTCATAGAATAGATTAGAGATTCTATTGGATACTCCCTTAGAGATAGAGTTTAATATTGATCTAGGTTGGTTAGACTTGGTATCTACGTAAATGAGTTTTTCATTAGGTTTATGGAAAGGTGTATATATCTTGGAGTCTAGGTAGAGGGTGGCGTCCAGGAAGTTAACGTTTTTAGTGTTTTTGTCCATGGTAATAATAAGGTTATAACTTTTGAATGTTTTGTGCAATAGTTTTCTCGTTCTTTCTATATTGAATTTTTTATAGTCTATAAGTAGAAGTGCATCATCGCGGTACAAACCACCGTTGAGGTATGGAAGGTCCTTATGGATTTCGTTAAGTAAATATAGACCGACCAAATCAGTGACCTGCGCCTAGTCACTAGATCCCATGGTTATGTAGAAGTTGTTTTGCGTATCTTTGCGGGTCCATAATTGGTCTTCAAAGGTGATTAGGGTTTTACGGGCCGCAAGTATGACATCAATATGGTAATAAGGTAGCAATATATTACTGTCTTTCACTATTTAGGGTTTAAAATATATATAACTATAAAAGGTTTTAGTATATAAATAACCATAAATAGTATCCTTAATACAATATGTATATATATATTAATTCAAAATATTAACAAAAATAGACATTCGTGTGATCAAGTATATTTTATTATACATATTTCAGAGGTGCCATGACTGAATTTTAACCATCTACTTAGTCAGGGTATGCCATGCATCATCTTATTTTACCTGATGAGGACGTACTGTTGAAGATAGCTCAGTACCTCTGAAATATGTATAATAAAATATACTTGATCACACGAATGTCTATTTTTGTTAATATTTTGAATTAATATTAATAACTCCGGAAAACCATAACTGTGGAGTGCTTCTAATCTATTGTAAAACTTTATTCTTTGATTCATTCATTGAACCTTGTTTAACCTTTATATATATATATATATATATATATATATATATATATATATATATATATACACACCCACACACATTTATGTATACACATACACACATATATATATATCTACATACATACCATGGCAAAAGAGCCAGCCCTGTACATAGATGATTGTAAAATCTGCATATATTCTATCATATCTCTGAGATTCTTTGCTGATGGCAGTTAATTCTGTGCCAAGATAATTAAACTTCATTGCTTCTTTGTTAAAGAGAAAACAAAACAAATGATTAACAAATGAATTGAAAACAAACATGAAAAACAAATAACAATAGAAATGAAATGCTCAAGATAAAATGACAAAACATAAAAATATAACAAATTGACTAAATAAAGTCATTTACTATATTTTCTTTGTTTTTAGCTTTCATTATATTTTTTATTGTAGCTACAATTTATTTTTCTTTTGTTTTAAGCCTTAATTTCTTCTTGTTATAACACATGCCTAAACACACACACATACGTACTGACATGCATACATACATACATACGTTTCTATGTATCTACACACTTACATGCACACACATTTATACATACAAAAAATGAGTGGTGTAGTTTGCTTGAAGCATAGTAGACAGCTTCCTGTAACTAACTCATCTATATATATATATATATATATATATATATATATATTTATTTAAATAACAGATTAAAGTTTCAGCAAAGAATCGCTGCTTTCGCTGCTTTCACCCTTAACGGGATCTTCAGAAGATCCCATTAAGGGTGAAAGCAGCTATTCTTTGCTTTAACTTTAATCTGTTATTTTAATAAATATTTGCTCTACGGTTCTTATATATTTGATATATATTTATCCTTATCGAGCCCTCTTTGGATTTTAGTCTTCAAATTTATTATTATTACTATATATATATATATATATATTCATATATCTACAAATGCATATGTAGATGTATGCATATGCTGAATTGCAGCATCAGAAAATGCATGCAGGATATTCTCTAATGTGATTGGTATTAAGAAGGGCATCCAGCCATAGAAACAATGCCAAACATGTTTCAGAGAACTCTTCATTGAATGTTAGTGCCACAATATAGTGGTTTGCATTAGGAAGATCATCCGAGTGTAAAAACCATATCAAAATGGAATAAATTGAGCAAGGAAGACCAGTTCTGTGACGGCACATCCAACCCATGCTAGCATGGTAAAGCAGATGGATGTTGATGAGTGAGGGCAATGGATTATATAATCGGTAGAGCAACAGACAAAATATTTTGCTGTACATAGATACCACAGTTTATGTTCGGATTTCAAGTATTTGCAGGGTTAACTTTGGTTTGTTCATTCTTCCAGGATCAATGAAACAAAATAAAGAACTAGTCATAGACTGGTCTCTATTAATCAACTCTTCTGGTGGTGGTCTTGGATATACATAAGAAAACCATTATAATTTTATTATTATCCTATTACTTGGAATGACTGAACTCGAACCCAAACTTATATATCATCAATGAAAATATATAAAGAAATAATAACAACAAAAACAATAATGACATCATCACCAGCAACAAAATAAAAGTAAAACAGTATAAAAGATTAACAGAAAAATGCATAAGGCTTTTGGTAGACTGGCTACTGGAAAGTAGCAAGCATTCTTGATAAATATTGTAGTTTTCACAAATGGAAAGCAAAACCGTTTCTGCCTGGTTGGCACGGTGCATGAATTACCTCACACCTCGCAACCTCGCACCTTGCAACTTGCAGTACAGCGCTATGCACCTCACTACAGCAGCACGCTGCCTCTGCCCTGCAGTGCTTCCAAGGATTTATTGCAATCTGTCTTGAGAAAAATGTCCACACTGGATGATCAATTTCTTGAATATGTTTGCTACAATACATTTATCATTTTCACGCTCCACTGATCAACACCAGACACAGTGCTTTTATTGAAAAGTGAGCCAAAATATATAAGTAAATAAATAACTAAAGAAAACATGAAGCAAACAACAAAATAACTACCAGGAAGACTGCAAAGGAAATGAATGGCAAACAAAAACAAAAATATTAAAATATATTGTGAATTAAGGCAAGAAAAAGAATAAACAAAAAAAAGGTGTTCAGTGCAGGGAATGAAATAGAGGTGGTGTGGATGATACTGGTGTTAATGGTGGTGGAGATGGTGGCAGGAGTGGTGATGATGGTGGTGGCAGTGGATGATGGTGATGGAGTTTGTGATAGGGGAGGATTTGACAGGGAAGAAAATCCTGTTAGATATCACTCTTTGATAACGGATCAGATACCTTGTTTATTATGATTTTATACACACACACACACACACACACACACACATATATATATATATATATATATATATATATATATATATATATATATATGTATGTATACACATACATATGTTTGTGATAGCTTTTATATATATATATATACATATATGAATGTACATATATAAAACAATATATGATCATTTATGTGTATATATGTGCCTGTATATCTTTTACCTGATTCATATCATATAACTATGTATAATATGAAATATCTAAGTGTAATATACTTATATGTACCTATATATATTTAGAGAGATACATATATGCACACACATATGCATATATATCTCTATATATATGTATAATTATATATATATATATATACACACACATATATATGCACATGCATATATATATACACTATCACACAAATCAATATATATATTATGTGTTATATATATATATAAGTATATATGTATATATATATATATATATATATATATATATATATATATATATATGTGTGTGTGCGTGTGTGTGAGTATATATGTTTATTCATTTGGGTGTGAGTGCCTGTTTGTAAATATTAGATTATTATTGTCTTTATTTTTTTCCGCTGCTTTCATCGTCGATATTGGCTGAAATCTATAGAAATAGATTTAAGATTATGGGTCAGATGCTGCACATCGTGAAATAATACTTTGATGGCCGCTGTGGCTAGAAAACTGTGTTACTTACACATCACTTGACCATTACATCCTGCAGCCTTAGTCAGTTTAGTCCGAAGTCATGTGTGTGTGTATATATATATATATGTATATATATATAAAGATAGATACATATACATATATGTAGTTATATATACACATAGAAAGTGTTATATGTATATATATATATTTATATAAAACAAACCAAAACCACTTGGTGCCAGAGTCGGGATTTTAACTAGTTGTCCCCCTCTCTCTCTCTCTCTCTCTCTCTCTCTCTCTCTCTCTATATATATATATATATATATATATATATATATATATATATATATATATATTTATATAATTTCAATTTACGTCCACTTATTCCCTGCTTGCAAGGGTGGGACGGGAACTGATTTTGGCTTGATTTCTACAGCTGGATGCCCTTTCTAACACCAACCTCATTTGCAGTGAGTGCTGGGTGCTTTTTTGGAGTGGAATGATAGGGACCCCAGTCCCTATCATCTCATTTCTACAGCTGAGTAAACTGGAGCAATGTCAAATAAAGTCTGAGAATTGAACTCACAACCTTTCGATGTGCCATGTGCTTCCATATATATATATATATATATATATATATATATATATATATATATATATATATATTCATTCATTCATTCATTCGTCGACTACTGTCGAGATGACGGATCTCACTCTCATGCCCCAGAATTCAGGAACCCTGGTGCAGTTAGTTGCGAAATCCATCATCTTTTCAAATAGCTAATAATGTGTGTGGGCGCCACTACTACACACATGTGAAAGAATTTGACAGCCAAGTCTTGAAGAAGGTGCTTCATTCTACACATCTCACACATGTTATACACACCACGCATCTCAACGTACACCCACTTACATCTCTCTCTCCACCACCGGACATGGTTACCCGGAGATTTACCCATTTGCATTGTCGAGGCTTCCAAACGACTTAAAGATATTTATATATATATATA